>VZRR01005149.1:0-122320 GCA_013398015.1 Oreocharis arfaki | reverse complement strand
ACGTGTTTTTCTAAAATTTTTTGTCCCCCCCCCCCCCCCAATATTTTTTCAGACTAAAAAAAAAAAAATCACAAAACACGAGATATGTCTGGTTTTGAGCTATTAGGCAACTCTACCCTGAAAGCGAGTCAACTCACATTATGTCTCAGTGCCCAGAAAGCTCAAATGCCCCAGCTAATAGAACACATGTAGCTTCTGCCTTTCTGGGGAAGGTACCTTGGTGAAGTAAAGAGGTGGGTCTCCTACCCACTTCAGGAAAAAAAAAAGCACAGAAAGATACTAAGTGACACTTTGTTGTTGCTGTTGTTCTGGTGATACCCTGATAAGGACCCAGACTTGAGACCACTTTCTCCTGAACTTCAGGCTGTCCCAAAGCTGCTGCATTGTTCTCCCCTCCCTGAGCAAGAGCTGACACCTGGAAATGACACAGAGATTTGAATGGGTGTGGCACAAGAGCCAGGGCTGGGCTTCCTTGTCCTCTTGAATGACTGACTCTTCCAGGGGTCTCACAAATGGGTTTGGTTCTGGAAACAAGAACAAATTAGCTGCTAATAACTATTTTCCTAATGCTGAGGCCTTCTCCTTGTGTTCAGGATCAGAACACTGAGATAGAATTAGAGACTCCAGCCTGAGCGCGTCAGAAACCAGATGGAGCAAACAAGCCTTTTACTAATTATAATGCCTCCACAGTATCATCACAGAGAGATAAGGTTCATTAAAAATGTTGTTAATATGCTTACAGTATAATGAATACAAGATGTGTTAGAAGTCTTGGCTCAACATTGCTCTACACAGTTATTTTCCTACATGCCATGAATTTCCTCTGTGACATTTAGTGGACTGCCAAAAAAAAGAAAAAAACTTTCCTCTAAAGTAAAACTATTCCATTTGCATCAGACAATGCTGAATCATTTTGGGTTAGAGACCGTAGAGGGTGGGTACTGTGGATGGCATAGGATATTGGAAGGAAGAGCTCAGTCTGGTAGTTATAAATGCAACTATTATGCTTTTATAAATGGGGATGTGGGGGGGAGAGGCCAATCCAAAAAACCCCGAAAAAACAACCAAAAACCTACTTTTTTTGCTGCTAGGGAAGACTTTCTCAATGTTTTCTACTGCAGTCTGGTGCTTTTCAAGTACAGTCAAGCCCCTGAGGTATGCAGAAAGCTTGTTTGTCAGGAAGTACTAGCTACTCAACATTATTCTCAATCGCTAAATCATATTTGAAGATGCATTCATGTTGGTTTAACATTGTTTTATGTGCAGAGTATATATGTACTCCACTCTGCAGAAGGTGAGAATCCCTTTTTTAAAGGATGACATTTAATTTACCCTGTTTTTACAATAAGTTTGTTGGGTTATGAACATACCAGGACAGGGCAGTTTTGTATGTAAGGCCCAATAGAAAAAGAAGGGTGTTCTGTCATGATATTGTGAGAACTGCTAACAAAGAAGTGTTTATATATTTATATCCTCATAAGCCTATGTGCCTGGATGAAGTCTGCCCAGTGTGAAAGAAGTGGCTGACATTTCTGCAGGGCCACTCTCTATAATATTTGAAAAGTTATGGAGATCAGAGGATATCTTTAATGACTGGAAGAAGGCAAATGTCAGACACATCTACAAGAAGGGCCCAAGAGAAGGCCCAGGAAACTAAAGACACGTTAGCCTTGCTTCATTCCCTGAGACAGTGACGGAACAAGTCCTCCTAGAACTATTACAAACCAAGTGAAGCAGGTGCTTTTTCTGTACGGGTGGTAAATATGTTATTATCTAATCTGAAAGCAGCACCAACAAAATATTTGATGTGAAAACTTGAGATAATTGTGTTTCAAATGCTTGAGAGTAATTTGAATAAAGCAGTAGTATTTGAATAAGCAGTAGTGTGGATGACTTAGCCATCACGAGGATGTAAGCAAAGCAAGGTTAGTAGGGAGGAATAGTATTTAGGCATTCCAGCTGGTATCCTACAGAGAAATGATTAGTTTGCCATAGAAGCCCTTTCCCAGAGCTGAAAGTTATTTGAGTCACAGGATGTAAAAAGTGACTTTAGAAAAGTATTCTCTTCTTACTTTCACAATAAGTAATAACAACTTTGATTGTAAGTCCTCAGAATACACAAATTTAAATGTGCTTTTAACATCACTCCTCATTCCTAATGTGTAGATGGAAAGGGAATTGAAAATCATACTTTCTTGAGCTAGAAATTGTGTAAAATAAACACCAGATGGAGCCAGAAAACCATCTATTAAATTTTCTGTTCAAGTTCTTTTTTTGTTTAGTGTGTATATTTTGTTTTTAGTTCTGCCCATTTACTTTCCTTTGCTTCAGTAAAATATCTTTTATATAATCTCTGAAGTGTTTTCAAGGTTTCTGAGAAGTTGCAATTATCCAGGACTTATTTGTCTTGCCATGGAGACATGCACAATTATAGTATACAATAGATACAGAACATTTTATACACTTAACATGTATCGAACAATATGTAACAAGGAATCTGAATTGCAGGGCAGTCAGCTTGTCAAAAATTTAGTAGAACTTATGACCTTTAAATATACCAAGTGTAATGTACTACCTAAAAAAAAAAAAAAAAAAAAGTAGCCATTCATCTCAAATCTTTCCTGGTGCAGTTTGATGTTAATTAAAGTTCTTGAAAACATCTTTTCCGTCATAACTTCTAGTGCCTTTTTTCTCCTCTTCTATAAGCCTACAGATGGCTGTAACTTACCTGCTTGATGTCTGACCACATGCCTCGGTGCCTCTGGTTTCCCCCATGCAAATGGCTCTGCTTTATCCTTTTTTCTCCACTCCTTCAGTATATTTATTTGTATAGGCAATTTATATTTGGCTTGGACTCAGCTTTCAACTCTTTCATCATGAGGTCAGTCAGATGATAGTGTGGGGTGGTCACAGAGGCTGTGCCATTTTAATCTTTAAGTGTTTCTTTTTTCTTTTAATGGAGGAAAGAGATTTTTCAGTCTTTGCATGCAAAAATAAAGAAATAACCATCTACCCTGCCGGGAGAAACAGAAACCTATTCAATATAAGTTCCAGTGCATAATGAAAAAAAACCCCTCAAACCCATAAGACTGATAATTTATATATAGGCAGGCTAGTGAAGTATCTTGAATGCAATGAGTCATGATTTTAAGTTTTTACCCTGGAACTACATCTAGAAATGTTCTTTAAACAACTCCTCCCCCAGCCAACTGAGATGTTCCCATGATCACATGTCCCTGGGATCAGGAATTCAAGAGCTGAAGGCTGAGTCAAGCAAGAAATTATTGAGTGATGATACCTTTCAGCTCTAGCTGCTGGGCTGTGGCCTGACAAGGGCAATATATGAGAAGCAGATAACATATGAGGAATATATAATTCTCCAGTGACTCACGGAGAGGCATAATTGCATGAGCAGTTAATAGATATGTAGTGAATTCCACTCTGTGCCAGACCCACAGAGGCCATGAGTGCCAGTCGTGGAGATTTAGCTGGCATTTCAAGCTGTAGCTGTGCATGCAGCTGTGGGAGCTCCTGGTTCAGCTCTTCACATTCTGGTTTAGAGACAATCATCACAATCACATCAGATGTGAGACACTGGGGAAATAGTCCCATCACTCATAGGATGACAGCAATCACCAGCACACCAATTTTCTGAAATTGTTTCTCAGAACAGCACTAGAGCTTTTTAAGAACTCAAATCCTATCAAATGTGCAGGAAAATGAGCAAAGAAAACCTATTTGTAGCTAAGCTTTCTTGCTGCAGTTAAGGCCCTGAGTGCACCTGCAGGCTGTACAGCCTTGACTACCACCCCTGGGTTGCGAGGTAGAGCTGGGAGAAACCTCACTGGGGGCCTCTGTGCCTTGGGTGTGAAGCTGAGCTTGCTTCCTGCTGCTGAGGTGTTGCTGGCTACTAAAAAAATAAAGCATCACAGCGGTAAAAGCTGATGGCTGAAGATACGCAAGCTTTCTTTCACATGTGTTCAAGAGTAGCCCAGAGCTTCTGGAGTTAAAGTTTATGATGTTGTACACAAGTAAAACACATGCAAGGGAAACATCATACTGGAGTTTCAGAGTGATGATCGGTAGATGGTGCTCTTTTCCCGAGTAAGAATGTAAGAAATATTTTCAAATTATCAAAAATATTAACATCTTTCAATCTTTTTATTCTGGAATTAGGTAAAATTTATTAAAAATTGTTTCAAACACTTTTTTCCTTCCAAAAGTCACTCCAGATTTCTACTAGATTTCATAAGAGACAGAAAGACATTGGTTTAACTGACCCACTTCATTAAACTTGGTGGAACAATCTAATTGTGGTGTTGCACTTTAAAAAGCAGCTCTTCAAAAAGAATAAGATTATCTGTCTAGATTTTAATTAGCTCTCCTCTTTCTATCATGAGATTGTTTTTCCTGCCTTTTATCAAAACAAAACAAAACAAAAAAACAAAACAAAACAAAACAAAACAAAACAAAAAACAAACCTATCCCCCCCAAAACCCCTTGAACTGCCTGGTGTTATTTTCTTAGACATCTTTTCTTCAGTTAATTAAAGTAATCTGAATTAATATAAAGATCACTTGGAGGGTGACCTGTTCTCCTCACAGTAGTAATGTCAAAAAGAAGAGGTTTTTTTTTTTAAAAATGCCCCAGGACTCTTGTCTTGAAGAGATTTCCAGGTATGCAGTAAGAAGTTCAGGTGACTTCATGGGACAAGTCACAGATGTCATGCCTTTGCAGGACTGTGGCTCTAAATATTCGGTTTATCTCTGACACAAGAAAATCCACACTGGTGCTTTCTGCTGAGCCCTGTTCATATTTCCTATTAGTCTTCAGTGCAAATAATAACCTGCAGACATCACATAGAACTGAGAAGCCCCACATACTTGATTACAGTTATTTGGTATTCGCTCACTTTCTGGTTTTCTTTGATGACTGTCATACTCATTGGCAAGCAAGCAGAGGTCAAATGCTCCCAGTTACCAAGTTACCAAGAAATTTTGTGCTGCCACTTCCCAGGTTTCCATCAGTGCACAAGACAAGCCATTAAAGTAAATCTGGGAAGCACAACTTCTATGAATGCTCTTTGGCAGCCCTGCCCCTGACTGCTGTGTCTGGGAGCCTCAGGGTGCTTCTATTGAGGAATTACACCTCCAGAGCACCTCAAGCCTTCTCCTGGCTTCAGGGTTTGGGCTAAGTAGTTTAAAGGATCCCAAAAGGATTTAGAGTTTCAAATGCTACTTAAACCCATGCTCCATGTGGCAGCTGCCCTTACAGAATGGAAAATTTACAAGAATGTAATAAAAGCTAAAGAAAAAGTCTGGAACTCTTACTATGTACATAATTTTTCCTGCAATGTTATTTTGAATCGTTCAAATGATTCTTCTGTTTAGGCCAATGTGGTGTTATAGGGAGCATACAAATCACTGTCATTTCATACAGCTAAATTCAAGGATATTATAGGATGTGAGATTTTAGCTTAAGCAAAAACATTTTTTTTAAAATCAGATTGAGGAATGTAAGATCGAAGTTGTGCTTTGTACTTATCTGCAATATGTATTTCAGAACAGGCAGTTTCCTTCTGTTTCAGTAACTGAGTGCTCCCTCTTCCATAGGCTCATTTAGATGCAAACAATGAGATCCTTTACTTCAATAGCTTTAGATGGATGATAGCTATGTCTCTGTTATACTTGGGCATATTGAGGCTGCATAGGTGTAAGTTCTGTGGATGAGGAAATGTGATGGAGGCCTAATTCCAAATTATGAAAAGCATTGGGCATTTAAGGCCTAATTTACAAAAGGACTAATGTAATGCCTTGCCTTCTGAAAGATTACTGGAGTAGAAAACTGAGATGATACAGCTGATGGTAATTCTTTCTGATAGTATGTCAAGAAACAGCAAGGCAAGCTCATGCTTTCCATGAGCAGACATTGTTAATTGCACTGTCAAATTTATATGTTATTAAAATAAAACACTGTGTTCGTGTGTGTCATGTACACTTTCTATACTACCACATGTTTGTATTAGTGTGGTGTAAAAATCTATGTTAAATGAAATAACATGATCTGATGATTATGAAGAGAAAGAATTTTCACTCTCAAGGAAGCATTTTAAAAGTTTTTGTTTTTTGGTTTTTTTTTTCGAGTTAAAGCATCCATTTCTATTGACATTTAATTTTTGAATGGGAGAGTTTAGAGTAAGCTTAGGGATGACTTGCTATGTGTATGTGATTCTGTGATCTTGTGGGAGGCTACACAAAGGTGTCCTAAGAGCTTTGTGAAGTGCTATTGTATTGTACAATGTGTACTAGATCTTGCAAGTTCTTATCATAATATTGCTGACCTCTGTTAACTACCATGGACCAAAACTAGCATATTCATTCTCATTCTGATAATATATTCTCATAATGAATATATTATTCTCTTTTATCACATCTGAAATGTGTAGAGAGACACGAGTGCTCCACTTTCACCTCAAACACTTCATGTTGCTCGTGGTCTTCAACAACACGTACAGCCAGATGCTCTTAATCTTCTCCTGCAGGCGGTTCTGGCCTGTCAATGCTCAGTATCTCCTAAAGGGTCGTGAGTATTTCAGTCCTTTCTTGTTTTGCTAATTTCACAGGTTTTTTTCAGGAGATCACAATAGGTGCTGCTGTTTTCCAGTGCAGAACTCCTTCAGAATTGTGTTTACAAATGCTTTTTTGATATTTCTCATTCCATGGAAACAAAAGTTGTTCTTCAGGTAAAAAGATCTCTACTTCTCAAGAAGTATCTTAATATACTGATAGTAGTTGCAAGTTCTTTTCACAGCAGTTCATGTCCTGATACTTAGGTCGAAGTAAGGTGGTTCTGGCAACATCTATTTTAGAGTGAATATTAAAAAACAATGTGATAGGTAATGAGCATGAGGTTACAGTCTTGAATGACAGGTATTGAATGCATGCTCCTGTTGCCTTAGTAACCATTCCTTTCCCGACTGAGAATTTAACTTAACCCACCGTGCAATGTAAATTTAACCCTCAACTATTCAGGTATTTCCCTGTTGTAGTAAAGGGAAACATTTCCGAGAGCCTGTATCAAACTGCTGGGAGAAACAGTGGCTAATTTGTAACATTATAGGAAATCTTTGTGTCAGCTCCCTGTTCACTTGTTACATAACCTAAGTACAGGATAGTTTCCCCTACCCTTTTTGTTTAATATGCACATAAGAGTCAAAAGCATCATGAAAATTCACTCTATATATGAGTGTGAGTTTCTGTGGAAGTCCACGGGCAAACACATATTGTTTTGAGGTTATTGATTCTGTTTAGCAAAGTGTTTAGCAAAACCAGAAAGACAATATTCTTTTCCCCTTTTTGTCCCTTATTTCAAAAGATATCTACTTGTACATAGAATCCACTTAATGATCAAGAAGAAAGCTGGCTAGATATATACCTCTGCCACTTTTTAGCACATACCAACTATCTATAAAGAACAGAAAGCTGCAGGTAGCTACAGGCAAAAAGCAAAGACAATTTTAGTTTTATGGTGAGGAAGAAACTCATGGATCATTTCCTTTTTGATGTCTTCATATGGTGACTCTGGAACTGGGAGCACTTCTCAGTTTACGCAAGATCTCCTGTTTCTCTTATTGTTCTCAGATGAATTTCAAGGGAAAGAAAATCCCAGCATGCAGACCAAAAGAGGTCAGGCAGGGTCTGGGGGACCAGGAGCTCAAGGCTGCAGTAGCACCATGGGGCACAACAACCTCTAGCAAGCATAGCCTAAGATAACTTAATGGTACCTCTCTCCTGTCTCTGTACACAGGGTGCCCAGGCAATTATCCTTGCAGCTCATTCCAGTAGCTGCCTCTGATTATTATAGTTACGTCTGCTGAGGCATGAAAAGAATTATGTCAAAGTTGGAAGTTAAAAAAAAAAAAAAAAAACCAAAGAAAGAACTAAAGTGTTAAGCTATAGCTGGAGCTGGTTCTGTACTCAGGGAATTTTGCACAATGCTGTGTCACATCTTAAAGATATAAAAGGAGAAAGGGAATCAAACTGCTCTCCCTTCATGTCTTCTTGAATTGGCCCCTAAAAGACCTGATATCAGATGAGCTCCTACAGTAAAAATTTGTGCTGGCATTGCTCAGGGATATGAGGAGGTGTGATCCCTGAGCGACAGACCTGTGCTAACAGAGAAACCTTGGTAAGAAGCAGTTATGGAAAGAAAACACACACTTCAATGTGTTGCAGGGTGCCCTGTATGAAGTGCATTTTCCGAGCTGTGTTAGCAATCAGAGCCCTTTGCATCTGTATGCCCTGGAGTCAATGAGGCCTCACTAGACACTGTCCTCTTATTTAGATTTTACCAGATGTGTATCTTCTTTCTTTCATTTCAAAATCTTATTTTGTTGTTTCAAAAGTTTCATTTTACTTCTGTCTAAAATAGTTGGAAAAGCACAGCTGTGCCATGCCACATGGCCCTGGTAAGGCTCTTGATGTGCAGCAACATATAAAACAAGATCATTTGGAATGGTCTATTGAGCTGATGGCCTGGACCTCAGGCAGAAATGCTTAAACACAGTCTCCAGCGAGGCTTGAGACTTCTTTATGTGAGGAAGGGTGCTGCTGAGAAAAACAGCTGTAAGCATGGAATGAAAGCTTAAGGGACTATGTAGGAGCAGAGCTGCACAAAGGGAAGAAGCACAGCTGAAATGGTCTCCTCGGTCCTAGGACTCCCTAATTTTTTTGTGTACTATATAATTATTTTGCATGCAGTACATTATTTATGAGGTGAATGCCTCAGGGCAAGCTAAATTATTTTCAAAGTCCCATTCCACCTCAAATAAAAAGGCCTATAGAAACAGAAGGAAAGGAATTGAATTATACAAGAAGTTTTATTTGGAAAACAATTTTGTTGCTGTTTGTAGATTATCTTTGACTTTAATACCAGTTAAGCATTTTTTCCCCATCATTATCTTCGTGCCCTCTGCCCAAGGATCCCAGACAGTTTGTCCTGACATTTCTACCCCTGTTTCCTCTGCCTTTACTCCTTGGCACAGGTTAAAGAGTAAAGCTTGGAAACTCTGAGAAGAGCCTTTGCTGCAAAATCCAGGCTGCAGACAAGGTAAAATAAAAATGTTCTTCCGTACTATTTGAATATGTTTCTTCAAAGAAAAACAATAAACTAGATAGGACATTGCAAGGTGCCACTACAATATTTTCTTTTCACAGATGACAGTAATGCTGTCATGCAATTTGTTCTTTTTATGGTCCTTCATTTCTTTCTTCCGGCAAACCCATGTAATGTTGCACTTAGAGTGGAAGCAGGAAAAACTATTCTGAGGGACCCACACATCTCATCCTGAGCAGAAAAACAATCTATGTCTAGTTCCTTTGATTCTCTGGTAAAATAATGGAATGGAGTGAGGGCAAAAGCTGCAAAATCTTAAATTCTTGGGAAAACTGTGTGTTGGAAAGAAGGTCCTCTTCATGCATGTATTCTCATCTCATTCTTTTTCCATTCCGTATCTTGCAAATAAGAAAAGGTTTTGGCCGTTGTTGTGTTGTTGGTAGCAGAACTTGAAAATATTTTTGTGTCTACAGGCTGTGCATATGTAGGCTGTCAGATGTTATTCAGATTCTTTTTTGCTTTGAGAGATGTGTATGGAAACATTTAAAAAGGTGCCAAATAACCATCCTGCAATAAAGCTTTTGATGGACATGAAGTCCATGAGGCCAGCCAGGCAGGTAGCTGTTCAGGGCCTGCTAGACTGGCAGTGTGAAAAGGAATCAGTGAACAGGCTCTTAGATCCAGAGGGAGAGTTTCTCTTCTCTCTTCCTTCCCCTTTTGTTTCTGAGGCTCACGGGGAGAAACAGTAATGGCATGAAAGTTTGGAATATTGGAAATGTTATAGAGAAAGCAACAGTGCTAGAGAGTATAAATGTTGCTAACACAAATGCATTGGAAACTCCCATTATGGATCCCTGAGTTCTTTGGGGTAATTAAACCTTTCTGTGTTCTCTGTGCAAGTGCTGTGACCTGATAAAACTCCTAAATTGTAACACAATGCCACAGGAAAGAATAGATAAGTTCAGTGAAAAGCAGCATGCTGAGTAGGGGGTAAAACCCTGACACTGACACAGTGAAATCGAACTCATGGCTATTATTTTAACTAACACTAGTGAGAAAGAGCTGTAAGTGATTTTCAGTCCATTAACGTGAAATATTTTTCATCAGCAGATCTCAATACAGTCCATGACTAAGTCAGTGTGATTGGCATTGTTTTGCAAATGGGGAAATTGAGGTATAGAGAAGTAACAGAGTTTGGTGCAAGGTCACCCATCTCCCTGACAGGACCACAGTGAATGCAATCCAGGAATCTGTAGACTGAATCCAATATTTTCTGCAACATGACCTTATTTAAAGTGTGTGTGGGGTGATATTTGGCATGTACATGCTCACACAGCTATAAACAAGCTCTTATGTAGCGGATATTCTAGAATAACTGGAAGTATAATTCTGTACTCTCCCATACTAGTAAACACCTTGTCAGGAAGGCACCGAGCACATCTTAGCAGAGTGGAGAATAATCTTACCTCTAATCACTTTCACCTTTGCAATCCATTAAGAGACCCATCTCTGTTGTGCATTCCACCTATTTTTTTTTTTTTCTAAGAGACCCTACTGATCTAGCATGTATTGATCTGAGCTTGTCTTCCAAATTACTAATTTGTTTATATGCTCCTAAATGGCTCTAGCAGTGTTTCTGCCAGGATTCTGGTATTATCTGAAATAGACTCTTTTTGATAAACAAACATGCAACTTGTATAGTTTTTATAATAATATTTGATTACTGTTCGTCATGGTTTTACAAAATACTTCAATATAGTAGAGGACAGCCCTAGCCTTTAGGTACAATGGCTACTTTTGTAAATGCTGAAATTTATCCTTTCAGTGAACCCATTTGAGCAAGCTGAAGTTATCTTGCCTAAAATTGTCCCAAGGGAACAATGGGATCTATTTTTTATTTTTTAAAAGGTACATTTGCCTTATCACAGACCCTGAAAATTAAATTCATATTGGCTATTATAAAAAAAATAACTCAGCAAGTATAGAATACAAGCCACCAAGAGAAATAAATCAGATTTGTTTTATTTTCTCTGTTATATTTGTCATGTACTTAATTTGCTGTGATGCTGTTCTGATCCTTGGTTATTTTAAGAATCAGAACTTATTAGAAATTTGATAGCAATACTTCCACTTGAAATCCTCTTTTTTACAACTTCTTTGTATAGTTGTTTATGTTTTCATAAGAAATGGTAATATAATGGTTCTACGTTACTGTGGGTGTTAGTCTCAGTGTAACTTCTCAGAAACTTCTTTTTTCCTTGAAGAGATCACTGTTAATCCTTAAGAAATTTTTGTGATGAAATATTACGAAAAGATCATAAAATCATAGAATGGTTTGGCTTGGAAGAGACCTTAAAAGGTCTAGTTCCAACCCTCCCTTGCCGTGGGCAGGGACACCTCCCACCAGACCAGGCTGCTCAGAGCTCCACCCAGCCTGTCCTTAAACACTTCCAGGGATGGGGCATCCACAGCTTCTCTGGGCAACCTGTGCGAGTGCACTGAAATGAAATGCTCAGAGAGTAAACTTGATCCTCATATCTACTGGGGATACTAGTTAGTTAGATCACCAGAAACTGATTTCTAAAGCCACCATTGGGCTGTCAGAGGGAGACTGGGGACTTTCAACCATTTCAGTCTGTATATTCCTGCTGGTAGAGGTGATATTCTTCCTTTTGCATGTGCGGGCTGAGTCTGGGGTTGCATATGGATGCAAGCTTGGCAGTAAGGGGCTGAGCCTACTTGAAGCCACTCGGTTTGCTCCCCTTGGCAGGCTGTTTTCCATAGGGATCTGCTAAATTCCAACTCAACTCATTGCAGTTTGCCCATCTGTACTCTCAAGACATAAACAACCTCTTCATTTCCATTCTGAACCAGTGACTTGCACGCTCACTGTCTGTCTGCAATCCATCTCAATGGGCTTATTATCATCCAGTGGCCAACACAAAAGAGTTTGGATCTAAGTGTTGTGTTTTCAACTCAGAAAACCGAGGAGAAAAGCTGTAGCTCCAGGGAGAGAGAGAGATGATGGTATTACCAGCAACTTAAATGGACCAGCTTTTTCTCACTCATCCATGCCATCTTTGGATCTGTTTGATTGCCTCTCCGTTTTATCTCTTTGTAACTCTCTGTAATGTTCCTCCCTGGCGTATGTTTTGGATGCCTCAAAAGCAGAGGGAAAAGATGGACAATTTTTTAATCATGTAGGGGAGATTTTTCTCGTACCACAAGAGTAGCAAGCCAGTCAAGGAAACACTTGAGAAGCTAAAAACACCAAGGAATGTTCTCCTCTTTCTTGCATAGAGTAAGAGCTGCACTTCTGAGAAGTAGAAAAGACCAAAGTCTCTGTGCAGAGCCTGGGCACAGAGAGAAATGTTCACAGATGCCTCTATCCTACTGCACTGGCTTTGTGAAATTAAAGCAGACCATGTAAGTTGATATCTAAGAGATATTGCATTTATGAAATTACATTTATATAGTCATTTAAATGCCCTTTCTCCCACTGTAGTGTTGCAGTTACTGATTTTGAGCTAGAAAATTAATTCTGTTACTTTCCCAGAATAAGGAGAAATGTGGGAATGTGGATACATCCGTGAGGCTTCTTCTCTTTTGCTGGTAACTCAGAATGCCCCCAGGGACTCCCCAGTATGCCCCCAGTAATAATGCAGAGGACATCTCGGGCTCAGAAAAACAGAGAACATAAAGGTATCAGCTCCTGTGTACACAGTATTTGTCAAGCCTTTGGATGTGAGAGACTGGTGTTTTACCAGATTTCCCTATGGCCGAAATCTACCTAGACAATGCTTCATTTGGTTTTATGGATATCTCACGATTTACTGAGGCTCCTGGGTGTCCGACTGAGTGCACATGTGCCTGCCAGCCACCTGCCAATAATGGTTCATCTATAAAACACACCCTGCCAGTAAATGGATAAAAACAACTAGAGTCAAGAGCCTTGACCACAGAAGACTTCTCCTCATTACAACAAAATGTCTGAAGGCCCTGACAATTTAGTTCATTACAAATCTTGCTGATGCAGAAAGACCTTGATTATATTCTGCCAATGATCCACTCTGAACAGGATCTGTGGAGCAGTAGTTATCTTGCGCTTTTCATTTAGAGTTGTTTTTCTTTCACATTTTTCCTCTAGGTTTTTTCTCTTAAGACAAAGTTAAAAGGCACATTTCAATCTAGCAGGCTGATGTTGTTAAGCTCATGCACTGAATTCCCATGGGGGGAAAAAAGCAACAAAACTTTCTAGCAAAAAGGGGAAGACGAAACTCTCCACTCCAATTATGTTAATCAGGAATCTGTCTGCAGGAAGGGAAGTAAGGGCTAAGCAGAATTAACAGAGGAGAAAAAAACTATTTTCTTATTTATATTTGAATAAGTACACCTGACATCTTGCACTCCAGGGACCTTGCTGTCAATAAAAATATACCACCAAATATTGTTAAAGAAACTGTACAGCAGCATTTCCTCTTCCGTAGGAAGTAGGAAATATATTAAAATATATGTCAGAATTATAGATTAATAGAAAATAGGGCTGGAAGGGACCTCATTTAATCATCAGGTTCATATTGATAGCTCTTGCCTAAAATATACCTGGCAGACATCTGGAAAACCTCAAGCAGTGGACATCCCACGGCTTTTTTGGACTAACAATTTCTTGTCTTTGGTATTAGTCTAAGAAAGAACACACATTACCCTGAAGCCCTGTCCTGTTCTACCAAAACCCAGCCTTTTACAGAACCACTGGAAGCTACTGTAGAGCAGCTGTAGAGCACTGGAGTTGTTCCTGACAGTCTCTCTCTTTCCATTTTGTGTAAAATTACCCTAGTCAAATAGGTTGATGGCAGCTGTTGCTAAGCAGAGCCTGAAGAATAAGATGTTTTCTCAGATACTTGTCTAAGTGTCTCAGGTACGTCTGGATTCTGCCGATTCACGAGTGTGGGTGCAAGGAGGAGGAACAGAAAATGAAGCTGAGAGAGGAGCAAATATAGCACCTGTAAGATATTAGTGTGGCCTGGCACTGGCTGCAATTTTCCTCTGAGCTGCATGGCAGGAGCAATGAGAAGTGACGGCAAATGTCGCGGGGTTAAGTAGAGTTGATCAAGTATGATGGGCCATGAAGCTTTCATGCCCTGCTAATCAGAAATTTGGTGAAATGCCTGTTTTCACCTCCTTTTTAGTGCAGCAGTCACCACCATGTGCCCTTCCCACCAGGAGGACAGGGACAGTAGCTGGACACTCCTAGGTGTACATAGTTTCAGTTATGCCCTGAGCAATTTGTTTTCAAACACACTGAGAAATACCTGGAATTGTGGGGTTTGAGTAGTTGAGGTTTGTCTTTTTATTTTTTTTTTCTGTTTTCCATTACCTATGGAGTACCATGTCAAGTAGCAGCACATATTAGTACATTATTTCCTTCAATTCATCTGGTACCTGGAGCTTTGGGGCTGCACCCTGCACAAATCCAGACACACTCCTTGTGATGCTTACCTTCATATCATCTAGAAAAAAATTTGTTATTGGAGTTTAATGTCTAGCAGCTGCAGCTATTTGGGTGTGATTTTCACAAACAACAAAATTACTTCCATAATTGGGTTCTCAGCTTTTGAAAATGTATCTGCTGTGTATTTTTAGCACAAATTTACTTTCACCCAAAACCAGTTTAAAATATTTTACTGCTGAATTAGGGTAATGATATGTTAGAACTTTTAGCAGAAAATGAACCTGTTTCCAATGTAAATGTCGTAGGTTTTAAAAGAACAGATCACTTTACATATTGTTGGGAAAACCTGCCATTAGATGGAACACAAAATTCAGCCACAGCTGGTAAAATAATCAAGAATTCCATTTCTGTGTAGTGGGCAGGAGAAAAAAAGCAACTCCAAGCAGTTTATTTGCTTGACTGAGGAGAGAGTTTTAAATATGGTATTGGCACCTTTGAGTACAGAGACACATCCCGATGTGGTGCCCTCCCAACACAATCTCTCCACAGCAAACATGGGCTGTGATGAAGACCGATCTCATATCAAAATCACCAGGCAAGTCACAATGCATCTCTGGCATCGTGATAAGGACTCTGCTTTGTTCTCTTTATTTATGCAAAATTTCCATGGGAGTAGAAGCAGTTTGGTTGGGAGTGTTTTGTGCTTTGCACAGTAGGTGGATTTGCTGAGGAAAGGGAAGGAATTAAGCTTGCTGGGAGCTCTGTGCTGCTCTGTGCAGGATGGAAGCAAGGGCTTGGCTGTGCCTTTATACATCACCCTCCTTCCTTCTGCCCCACTCCCCCAGGCCACCTGCATCCAGTTTTGTTATCCAGCGACACTCATTGCCCGGGACGGTCATGCTAACACTGTATAAATAAGGCAATAATAGGTAAAATCTGCAGGCTGAGGGGTGGAGAATGTCCCACTCGCTTTTTAAAGAGCATCCACAGCCCTTTACCTCGTTCCCAGTCGGCAGGAAAACATCTCCCTTCCTTTTTCAATCTACTTTTGAACACAGTGCTGGGGCAGGGTGAGTTTGGCCTCTTTAAGGGACAGTGAATGGGCAGAGAAGTGCCTATTCCCTAATCGATGCTTCTCTGTGAAAGGTGAAGGATGCAGTCTGAGGCAAACTGGAGAGGTAAGAGGATGATTTTAGAGAGCAGGCTCGCTGGGCTAACATATTTATCTATTTATCATTTTAGGCTTTGTTTGTAAAGAAACGTGCTGGCTATATCTGTAAATATTTAAAAGAGTTCAGTTGGTGGTAGATGTGGGAAGGGGATCCGAACAGGGATTCTGGGCATTTTCCTTGCTGTTCCTTCTGACATGTCAGTTCAGAGCAGTTGGTAACGTAGCGACAGGCTGCAGCACTTCATTATCATCACAATCTGCTACCTTTTTAATATAGTATCTGACATTTCAGTCAGACAGAGATCTGCCTCCTTAAGCTGGCAGGAACTTTATGCCTTGCGCTTGAGAACATCACCTCTCCGGGTGTGGGGACAAGGCAGGGCACAAGCTGCCAGTGTTTATCTAGATATGTCAAAGCATGGCATTCAGGTGAAAGGCAAAAATATATAAATACTAATGGAAAATCACAAACAGGATCCAAACCATCCTCTGCAGTCTGGCAAAATCATTTCCCTGTTATGCAGTTGCCAGCAAGGGCTCACACAAGTGTTTATTTGAGAGGAGAAAACACAGAGGTCACTTGAACTTTGTTGGCAGAGCTGAGGTACCCACTGGGGCAGGGGCTGGTGTTGCCTGTGCCATGAGGTTGTAGGGGAGATGCTGACACTGAAAGTGGTGGGGCCACAGGGGCACAGGGTTACAATCGTGTTAGCCAGGTGAGAGGCACAGAGATTGTACTGGGATTGCAGCACAGGGAAAAATTTGAGCTTGGAAAGTTCTGATTTAAAAGAAGTAACTCCATGCCTAAGTCTTTTCCTTAGAGATTTAATGTTTCAGACCTGCCTTCTTTGCATGGCTTCGTGTGGCTCATCTTCACTGTTCTGTTTCACTCTGCCTACTTGCCCTTGTCGGGGATCTGCTCTCAGAAAACCTAAATAAATGGCAGAAGGGGAAAAGTGTAATAATATCTATTGCTTATTCGAGCCTCTGCAGCTCAAGGTCTGTATAATAAAATCTTTAATAAAATCAGACCTGGAAAGCAGTTGTCACTAATATTAATTTTCTGGATGGGCAAACTGAGGCACAAGAACTTACTGGCCTTACTGGCCATGTACAGGATTTCTCACCTTTGCTAGGTAGCAGAGTTTCTCCCAGGAAGACTGTGAAATTTATATATTATATGGAAAAGATGCACAAATGTTATAGGATTTGGCTGCGAATAAGTAACCTAATTTTGAGATCAGAAAGGTCTGGTTTTGCTGAATTTTTGCTTTGCCACTTTAACAACACTGGCAAGCCTGATGTTTCCTGTTACAGCCCACTGAGATTTCGGTCAGGAGTACCAGCATGACTGGGAAGTTTAAATGCTGTGTTAGATGCTGATCAGCAAAAGGGCTGCTCTGTTTGCCCCAGAGCCACACAGGAGTAATGTGTGAAATCCCCATTGTTTGTAATGCTTTCTGTGTCATCCAACTTGAAAGACTAGATAGGCTTTTGTTAATATTTCAGCAAAATTTATGTCTTAAACAAATCTTTGATCAAAGCTTAAAATCACCTCATTTGGTCTGAGCTGACTTAACAGATAGAAGTAGAATAAGGGGGTGATTTTCAGTACTCTCTGTTTCATCTTGGCTGGAATAGTTTTTCTCAATAATTCATGTACTATGACATCCATAATCTTTCTTTTATTAAGGCTAGACTATTTGCTTTAATATTAGGTTTAAAATGTCACAAAGGATAACTATGGGGGTTCTGTGAACTGAATTGCTAACAGCACTTTTCTGCTTTGCAATTCACATAAACCATAGGCTGATTATGAAAATAAAAGCCTGTAACCCTTCAAGTTATACAAACACATTATGATTATTGCAGTAAAAAGAAAGGTGAAATCTTTTTCTTGTCAAAGAGAAGGAAGCATGTGAAACATAATCCTGGTCTGATTTGTGAACAGTGTTTAGCACAGTGATTTAGTGGAAACTTTATGAAAGTGACCCAGTAATTTGGGACATTTATCTTAATTTTTAAAATCATCTGCAACCTGTGAAGGCCTAATATTCGTTGTAAATCAGGGAGACTTGAACTCCTAAGTGTCTAAAGCCTCCTGAAAAACAATTATTCAACTCTCAGAAGCTTGTTTTTCTTTCAGTTCAAATTTAGCAGTTTTGTTTGGGTTTTTTTTTATGTATTAAACTTCCTTAATACCAATACAAGTTTGCCTTAAAGGGTCTTTCACACTGAGTGAGTGTATGTGGGAAATATGTAGGGTTCCATGTTATACCCAAATGCATCAGGCATCGCATGGGAAAGACTGAGCTTGCTCACTGACGTTCACTGCCTGTGAATAATAAAGTGATAAAATACTAAGAGAGGATGCTGAGCATGCATTAATTGATCCAACACACTTCTTGCCCAGTGGAGGGCTGGCAAACACCAAGAGACAACCCTTGTGATCAAGGGAGGGCATCGCCTAGTGAGAATGTACCTGGGAATCATCCCAATGCCGTTTCCAGATGTGTTGAACATGCTTCTCGTAGTGATTGGAAAGTCACCGGTGTGTTGGAGGTCTGATAAAGTTGTCAGTCAGCTGGGAAATATCGGGAGATATCAGATGGCAGGCACATAAAGAGCTTTTGAATTCCAGGTCTCAGGCACTGGAGCAGCAAGGCAGATTGAGTTTGCTGTGTAAAACCAGCACAAGGTGCCTACTCTTTGTTACATTGTGTAACAGAAGCTGGTTGACAAATGTCATCAAAGGATATGAAACAAACACTTAAGAGGCTAGAGAGTTTCAGTGCTAAGGTTATTTTCCACTATTTTGCTTGATCAGAATGAGGGGAAGGGGGTTTGCCACCATCACAGCCCTAGAGTGTGCAGTTCTTTGCTGAGACAGCTCTAGACTTGGCACCTCGTTTTGTAGCAGCTCTTTCCCTGACAAGAAGCTCTTGCTGAGTGTCGTGGTTTAACCCCAGCTGGCAGTTAAGCCCCACACAGCTGCTCAGTCCCACTTCCCCTGGGAGAGAGAATCAGAAGAGTAAAAGTGAAATAACATGTGGGCTGAGATAAAGGCAGTTTAACAGGTAAAGCAAAACACACAAGCAAAGCAAAACAAGGAATCCATACCCCATTTCCCATGGGCAGGCAGGAGTTCAGCCATCCCTGGGAAAGCAGGGTGCCGTCACACCTAACGGTGGCTTGGGAAGACAAACTCCATCGCTCCCAACATCCCCCCACTTCCTCCTTCCTCAGCTTTGTCTGGTGAACATGACAGCACAGGGTCTGGAATATCCCTTGAGTCAGTCAGGGTTGGCTGTCCTGGCTCTGCCTCCTCACAGCCTTTTGTGCACCCCCAGCCCACTCCCTGTGGGGGGAGAGGCAGAAAAGGCCTTGACCCTGGGTAAGCCCAGCTCAGCAGTAGCTTTCCATACTTCTATAGTATAAACAGTGTTTCCAGCACAAATACAAAACTTAGCCTGTACTACCTACTCTGAAGAAAATTAACTCTGTTCCAGACACAAACACCACACCATGGCAGTCTGAATCTAAAAATAGTGCAGATGTTAATAGAAGAAAAGAATGAGATGCGAATGAAAAATTGAATACATTATGTTGATGTCTCAACTGAAGAGAGATTTCTGACAGTACTTCTCCCACAGTTTTGTAAAACAGTCCTTCTATTTTATTAACAATGACTGAAAGAAATAAACAATTGCCTACATCTTTTTCTGGGGAGCAGTTTCCCCTTCTGAAAGCCTTATAATGAATGGCCATTCTCTCTTCCTTTCTCAAACCAATTTGTTCATAATTGCTACCTTTGAAAAAGAACGTGTTGGAAGATTTCAATTTTCATCTTCCAGTCTAGATCTTTAAAGTACGGAGGCAAAACAAATGAGCCCAAGCTCAAAATTTCTCCTGTGTGTGTGTGTGTTTTTGTTTCCTTTTTTTTGTTGTTGTTTTTTGGGGTTTGGTTTTTTGTTGTGTTTTTTGGTGGCGTTTTTGTTTGTTTGTTTTTTTGTTTGTTGTTGCGGTTTGGTTTAATTTGGTTTTGGGGGGGGTTGGGTTTTTTTGGTTTTTCATTTTTTGGGGTCTTTTTCACAAAAATATGAGCTAAAACAATAGAATAGGCCCATGCTCCATGATTCTCTAAACCTTTGCAAAACCATAAGAAGCAGGTTTCCTACAAGGAAATTGCCTAATTGTGAAACATTATACAGCCTCATAAAACAAAAATAAAAATGTCAGCCTAACTCCAATTACTGATCGTTTGTATTCCATGGTGGAAAAGAAAAGACCTGTGCATCTCATAATTCAGTATCTGAGAAAATACAGTCTGTCAGTTAATGGAAGGGAGCCTGCTGTAGGTCATTTTGTGTACATTTCAGAGTCTGTCATTGATTCACAGCACAGCACTGAGCAAGGAACTTGATCTCTTTGCAGTCCGCTTTATATTACTACTTAAAAGTTGTAATGAAATCTACCTTAAGAGGTTTTTTTCAAGCCTTATTGTTTGTAAGACACCAGGAGAGGACCAGTCACTAGGGAGATTTCACAGTATAATTAGTATTGGAGGATTACTAGGGTCTGTCATATTTAGGTGATGTGCAATTAACTGTGTAGGCATCTCAAAGTGCCTAAATCCCCAAATTCACTCCATGAAACACCAGTAGTCTTAATTCACAGTAGCACCAAAAAAATAGACAAAGGAAGATAAATATATAAAGATAGATAAATTAATTAAATAAGGATAAAGATAAGATAAAGAGAAAACTCAAAAACTCCTTTAGGTGGCTCTTCAAGCTGCCACATAAAGTGAGCTGCAAGTAAATTCCATATCAACCAAATTAGCAGTAGTGAATCTGTTTTTCCACTTGACCATATTGCTGAGATATTCCTTAGTTTGCTGCAAGATGTTGCTATTAGGAGTCTTGGATGTAAAGCAAACATTTTGACAGTGTGTCTGAATTAACCTTTTGTGACAAAAGAGATGACATTTTAAAACTTGTCCATGGGACTTCACTGCAACTGTATTATACTGGAATATATTTATCATTGCTGGTAATTACTGACCTAAGAAAAGCCAAAGGATTAGGTAAATACTCTCCTTTTGGGGTACATAAAAGGAGCAATTAACCATTTGGGTAGCCAGGTCTGGATGAAGCTCGCCAGTGGGAGGCACTGAGCACTTCCACCATGTGATGCAGGGGAGCAGATGCCAGAGCAGCTGCCACGAGCGTGCCCAGGAGCCCCAGCTCAGCCGGTGCCGTGTAACTCTGTATTCGGGGGCTCAGCTGGTGTGCTGCTGGCCACTGCCAGCAGTGCTGGGAAGCATAAGGCTGAGCAGAAGGGCAGCAATATGGGTGAGTGGGTTCTGGGGGAGCTGGCTGCCAGGACAGCCACGGGGGTACAGGCGGAAGGTTGTGTGCGTATTTGTGCGTGGCAGAGACGAGAGCAGCAAGTGTTAGCGACACTTTGAGGAAAAGCCAAGAGACCATATTTCGTTTCGTAAACACTTTTTTTTTTTTGTCAAGGCATTCTTTTCTGCTTGTTTTTTGGAAAGATTGATTTATGCTGTGTCATAGGAGGCAAGTAATCAACTAAGTTTTAACTGTTTTCTCCTTCTGCCAGTACTTGCATCTCACAGTTTTAAAGCTCTGCACCTGCGTCTTGGAATAAGAGATCCTTGCCCTTTCTAGGAAGATGTATTTAAAAAAAATTAATTGGACAGAGATTCAGCTAATGTTTGTGTAATAGAGAAGATGAATATTTATAATTTGCTTTTCATTTGCAATTTAGGAAATAGGTCGCCTAGAGAAAATAAACAAGTCCCAATATATTCCAAGCACTCTGAAGAAGAAATTGAGGACTCTTACAAAAATCTTTGCTTTTGAAAAGTAAAAAAATTGTACTTAGTTCAAATTTAAATTGTCTGTAAAATTCAGGCCATCTCTTCAAATCTTTCCATTACAAAGAATCTAAAATTAGTTTTCAAATTAAACAGTATTTCTTTTACTTTTTTTCGCTTTTCCCTCCGTCAGGGCCAATAGTGAATAATCTGTATATGATGTCATTGTACTGCCAGTACCAAAGTAACAGTTTTAAATGTTCAGAACCCTACTACTCGTTTTGGATTTAAGGCAGTCAACAACTGTGAGTTTGGATGAAGATTCAAGAACTAAGTTTACATGAATATATTAATGAAAGAGCCAATATTAGACAAAAATAAGTAAGTGTAGAAAAGAGATGAAACCAGAGTGCTTTAAATTAGTAACAGACCTTGCAACTTCCCCAGGTAGGGTACTGCTGCAGACAATCTCCTTGTTGAAATGAAATTATTTGGCCCATGTAGAAAAAGAAAACAATTTTACTGCATCCCATGCAGGCTCAACTATAGGAAGAACCTTCTGTGTCTGTAAAATGAAAATGCACCAGAGGAGAATCTGATTCCTACTCTTCTTCAAAGGTATCTGAATCTGTTAGCAGGTCTAGTCACCCGCAGAGCACTTTGCAAAACTTTTTCAGATGTTACCCTAAATGTGGGACTTATTGTTTAAAAACTGATTTGTCAGATATTGTAGAAAGAGTCAGAGCACAGCAGTGTTATCAGAACAGCTGGTGATCTTTCTGAACTCCCTGTAATCCTAATTGCACCCTCTTGATCACTTAACATCGGATCCCACACTGTCCAGTGCCATAGAATGGAGGGAGGGAGGGAGGGGGGAGGAGGATATTGTACAGGTTTTTTTGCTGGGATAGGGTTAATTTTCTTTATAGCAGCTCATGTGATGCCCCATGAGTCTTCCCATTTTTGCTCTTCCTCTTGTGTCCCTCGTCCCACTGGGTGTGGGGCACGAATGAGTGGCAATGTGGAGCTGAGCTGCCTGCCAGGATTAAATATCCTTTCATTATTTTAACTGGTTTCTAAGCCAAAGAAGCAGTTTTATAAATGCCACCTTTCCCTATCTGTTTCCCAGGACATGTCCTAGACAGTGCTTCATCAGCTGGTGAGGTATTGGCCATGTTAACAGCCCTGTGCTTTGCAGTGATTACAGAACAGCCATCAGTCCCTGCAGATGGCATTTCCAGTGTTCATCCTGGATGGCTTGGATCATGGAAGCAGGCAGATCTGTATTGAGTGTTCTGTTCAGGAGCTGATCCATCAGCCTTGGAAAGGTGGCCATGACCGCACAGGCTGCGATTTGCTCCAGCCTGAGAGAACGAGTGTATGGGGAGGGAAGAGAGGGCCCTTTGTTGCACAGGCTGTTTGTATGCAGCTGCTCTGCAAATCCTGTTGGAAATGAGATTATGGCCTGTGAACTCCTCAGAACACACATCTTAAGAGTTTTGTATAATTGGGAGAAAAAAGTGCGTGTAATTATTTCCTGGTTTTGAAATGGGCAGAAACCCAGTGCAACAAAATAATCAGCACCAAGTGATCTAAAATGTCAAGTGCTTCAATTTCTATAAATTCCATATACAGCTAAGTTTAAATATATTTTATAAATTGAGCAAAGTGCTTACAAATGTTTTAGAAATACGAAGTGTCATCCTGGCGTTATATTAGATATGGATAACACGATGTTGGAAGCTGAAAAAAGAGTGGAATTTCACCAAGGCCTGGATGTGAACAACGGGATTTGTTTCTCACTTGACTTTGGTCTCTGGTCTTGGTCCATCATTGTGGATGGGTACAAATACTTACAAAGGTAAAATAAATTAAACTGGAAAAGGGAAGATTTAGCAATGAAAAGTAAACTGAAAAGACCATGACCATGTTGGACAGGAGCCGTGCAGTGTCTGCTGTGATAAGCCTGAAGAGTCAAGCAAGACAAACCTTTCTCCCCTGCTTTTAGGTCCGTTCCTTCTATTGCTGCTGTGCCCAGGTGAAGTTGTTTCAGTGACTACCACTGCTTGACTAATTCATACCGTTCCCAAAAAATCCACAAAAATCCACCCACAAAAAATGCCTTTCATGGAAAAAGATAGGAAATTTAGTAACCCATGTGACTGTCAGTTTAATGGACACTTTTAAGTGCTTTCTTTAAGGACTCAGTTCTAATTCAGGAGTTTAGAAGGTGCCGTTTTAGGCAAATGTCACTCAGCAGCTCATATTTCATGCAGCATTTAATATCTGTACTCAAAGGTTACAGTTTAAAAAAGTTGTGTTTCCCAGTGTGTGGAAGCACTGTGAGTGCTGTGGAGTTGTACCATTTCAGGGTAGCAGTTTCCCTCAAGGAAGCTACTTTTTCTTCAAAGAACTGTCTCCCAAACCTCCCTACTTTTTCTACAAAGGGATTTATTCCAAGGGTGCAGAGTAGTGTATTCCCTTCATCCAACTGCTAAGCAGTGGTGGATTCAGAGGAAAAATAAGTATTTGTCTTCCCTCTGTTGACCAACTAAAAACTGCAAAAAAAGAACAGAAAGCAGCACATGACACAGAATGGAAAAGAGGCACATCAGTAATGTCCTTGATAAGAAACCTGCTGAAGGCAGAAAAACTTGATAGGAATTTTTCAAAATACATCAAAGCAAAGAGTGAAGCAGAGAGTCAGTCAAGATAGAAAATTATCCAGATGTAAAAGGGGGGGGGGGGGGAAAGTGAAGAAATTAAATTTTTTATGTTATACCCCAGTTTTCACTGCGGAGAGGTTTAAAAGAGAGTCCTGCATTCAGGTAATAATCTGAGAACCTTTTAGAAAAGGAAGAAAAGGAAAATGAAAGATTGGCAGAAGAGATATTCAGAACAAACTTATACAATTGATAATAACTGTTTAAATTGTTTACTGAAGCATTCAGTAAGGCTTTGATCAAAAAACCAGAGAAAGATAAGCCAGTTTTTAAGAGTGATTTCATGAAAATACGTCTCAGTAGACCTGATTTCTGCAGTAGGGAAACCAGCAGACGTTATAATAAAACAGGAATAGTTTCTGATATTCAAGTACAAAACTTTGGGGAAAAATCAACATTTTTGTCAGGCACCACAGATCTGTCAGATCTTTGGAACAGCTAACAAACAAGCTGTAGAAGTGCCTTGGTTAATACAACATTATTGAATTTAAATTCAATTATTGAATTTTTGAAAAGCTATAGCAAATGTAAATAAATAGCTTGGCATTGATATTTTCACTCAAGAGTCTTTGTAGAGCTTCTGCTATTCTTCATATTCATAAATGATCAGAAAGAAGGGGAAATTACTGAGATGATAAAATTTGTTGCTGTCGCAAAGTTAGTCATAATAGCAAAAATTAAATCTCCAAACTTATTCGCAAGGAAGTGGTTTTTCAATGGTGAATTGGCAATTTTGGAACTTTTTCTATCGAACATCATGGGTATAAAATCATCAGCCCATTCGAACATCAGACAAATTAATCTACATCCTGTAACTCCTCATTTCCCCAAACAAGGCCAGTATTCAGGAAGAACTACTCACTCCTCACTTTCATGCCATGTTCTTCCCTACGCATCTTCCAAGCACAGAGACAGAAAGCTGGGAGAGAAAAATTGGGTCTGGCTCTCATTTCTCTCTCCAGCTGTCCCTGAATCCTGGATTCTGAGGAGGCTGTAGAAATTCTGCAGTGTTTCGGGGAAGGGACTGTAATTCGGGGCAGCCTCCCTGTGTCCCATGTGGGAGGCGTGGGGTGATTCCCAGTCCTGTCCTGCAGTCTTCCTGTCTTCATCAAATTCAGGTAAGATCTTGCTGCAAGCTGCAGAATTCTTCTTCAATGCAGTAGGACACTGTAGAAAACACTCCAACCCCCGCCAAAATTCTCTCCCTTTTCATAACACAAAGAAGAATTTTGGTTTTCAGTGTTGCGTTAGAGACATGGTGATACTTGGTACTGATGAGAACCTTATCAATGCCAAAGGCAGGGAACTGCAGCGAGATAAAAGTTGAGGTCTCGGTTAAACTACTCATTACTATTTATTAAAACTCCTCTCTGGTTAAGAAACCATGACACTTCTGAAAATTTCCTACCAAAAAACCCCTTTTTTTCACAGCCTAACACCTTTGGAGGCTCACGAGGGTGCTAAAGGCCTCCAATAATCCACCCCAGACCTCATTTCTCTTTGTCACCTTTGTGTATTCAATTGTATCATGCTCCAGCTACTCATAATTAAACCTGTCAGTCACACGAGTGTCCTGACATGTTCTGAGTGAGAGAAAAATGTAGCAGACATCATGCTGAGGTGCTGCTAATATGGGAATCTTGGAATATAAGTCCAAGCAGTGAATTTGTGACAAGAAGAGGAAGAAAGGATGCTGAACTTTTAGGGAAGTGGCTGGTTAAGAGGACTGGCTGGAGAGACAAACTGCCTTTTACATTTTTAGTTAGAATTTATTCAATACAGCATTACCATTTGTTGGTGTAAACTAAAATCATCACTGAGAACCTCAAACACTGCATCAGGAATAAAATTAAGTTTAAACACGTGGGGGTAGGGGTCATGAAAATGGGGTGGGCAACAAAGGCCCAAAAAAGCCTGCTTGGCTTCTCCCAATGTCATTTTTTTGCTCCACAGAAAGAGATGACAGCTCTCATGTGTTTCGTTCTGGCACCTTTTCATTAGTGCTAGATTTGCTTTCTAAAATCAGGCAGTAGCACCAGGAATGTTCTCTTTGATTAGAGCAATTTTAAGACTGAGCTCATTCTTAAATACCTTGATGAATCAGTGCCCAAATTTTCAGCTCCAATTCTTGGCCTTTGAAAATATGTAGAATTGTACTGTTAGTTTGATAAACCAAACAGATCTCTGAGGAAAGAGTGTATTTCTAGTCTTGAGCTGTCACTCTTTCCCTTCAGAAAAACGAAGCAAACTGTGTGATGCGTATCTATCTAGATTACTAGGGTTTTTTCCTTCTAAACTATTAAATAGATTTTAAGCCATAAGCATTATCTATTCTGACTTACCACTTCATCTCACTCACTGAATTTCATCCAGTCATTTCTGGTTTGGATCTAATAGCCTGTAAATGAACTAGAACTTTTCTCCTGGGTAGACATGCAATCAAGGAAAATATTGATTTTATATTTGTGGCGCATTGTTTTTGAAAAGTGTTTTCTCTGTATATATCTATTTAAAAATCTGACAACAGAACATCTTCAAAAAATCTCAGGATATGACACTGTCTGGGCAGAGAAATTTGTACAAAATACTCCTCTGACAATAAGGAGCAATGCAGAATATTATACTAGCGAAAAAACCCCTACAACTTCATATTCAGTTCTTGCTACAAAATCCCTAAAATCATTTCTAAGGGAAGAAAACTTATTACTTTATTCTAGGTTTACTTTAAATCTCAAAATTACATAATTGTGTCTTATTTGCAAGTGATGTGAGAATGCTGTTGTGTTGATACCTTTAGCTTTGTAAAACAGCCAGAACTGTATTTCTTGGGATGCAAGGGACAGCTTGCTCATGTAATTCACCAGTAATTTTTCTGGAGGAATAGAAAGACCGAAACCTAGGAACAGAACTAAAATGCATTTCTCCATGCATTTCTAAAAGGCTCCTATTTCAGAAATGTTTGGTTTAAAGTATATAAACCCTACAGCTCTGGAGCCATGCAAAAAGGGCAGTCTTTGTAGGACCAGAGTTGGTTTTTTTAGCCTTGAAAAGCACATTGTAGCAGTCAGAGGGAATTCACAAAGATCGTGTAAAGGTCTTCTGCAATGCTGTCTGTGGGGTTGGGTTACATTAACTGCAGACAGAAGCAATGAACTGAAATTACTGCTGGACATCAGCCAAATATAAAAGACACTCCTTTAAATCTTGTCAGATCCTGCACAGACGAGTGAGACCATCAAAGCCAGAGGATGCTGTGCTGTTATGGGCTTCTGAGTAAGGTGATTCTCCCATGAAGTCTCTGCCTGTTTCTGTGTCTATATTTTATCCATTGCATGTTCAAAGTGGTTGTGTCAGACCCCACATCCACCCTATAGCATGCCTTTTGCTGGGAGCTGAATGAAATCACAGTAGAGTTAAACTGCCAGGTACCTTTTCATCGCAGAGCTCACAAAGATGCCTTTGCCTTTCTGCCCAGCTCTCACACAGGCAGAGGCTTCATCATAGTCTTAAGGCAGAAGTGTAAAGGCTCCTGGGCATGGAGGAAACATGAAAGAGAAAACAAAAGGTGCTGAGGTGAGGTGTGGAACCTGTTTTCAGAGCTATCCAGAGTTATCAGAGTTATATCAGAGCTGGGGATTCAACTGTGCCAAGCATATCAGAGGTGTTAGAATCAAAGATGTAAGTGTATTGTTTACAGTGTGAGAGCCCAACACAGGAGGGCACAGAGTATTTCAAACCTGTTTGAAGGGAACCTGCATGGTGTCAACTTCATTCTTCTCTGTCTAGGCTGTAGAAAGATCCTGGCAAAGGTCTCTGTTTCATGCCAGAGAGGTTCAGAAGCTTGTCCTGAAGCTTCAGAAGCTCAGCTCTACAGGAGAGCAATCTTTGTTAGTGTAGCTCCCAACGTGGTGCAGCTGCTGCCTACTAGTCTGGCTAGAAATGTCAGACCACATAAAGACCTGAGAACAAAATAGCTGTAGACAGGTTTTCTCTCATCTGGTTTTTCAGTAGAGGCATTATTACATTTTAATATTTCCATTCGCACTGCCTGCTCTCAGAGCAGGCAGTGTAAAATTTTATCCTAAAATACATTCGCTCCGTCTTATGTTCTACTCCAGTATTATCCCCTCCATCTTGTATTTACTACAGTCAACTGAAGGAAGCATGATTTTCATTTTATGCACCACACATTCATTTTATGAGGTAGCATTTTCTCTTGTCTTCCACGATACAGCCTAAGAACGTTCTAAATGTTCATCAAAACAAGATATTTTGCCTCCCACCTCTATCTACCTCCAATATATTTCTCTTTTCTAAGCAAGAAGATAAATAAAATAAATGCTTTTATAATAAAAATAGTCTGATGTTGAATAAGTTCCACAGAGCTTAGCTGCCATCTCATGGTTAAATGAATTTGGCTTTGTTCAACTCACAATTCCTTGAATTAAAGAAAGATAGAAATTGTGCAGAAAATAACTTTATTTTCTGCACCATTTCATAGGATTTTCAAAGATAAAATAATTTCAAAGACAGATCAATTCACGTATTTCTCACTGGTTGGAAGAACATCTTTGTAGGTATCATCTGATTTATATTTCTCCTATTTCTCTATCATATATGTACTTCCGTGTCAGAATCTTTGTTCCTGTCCATGGACTCTATATCAAGTGTAAGAGTTTTAGATTCAGATGAGGACAACAAAAAGTAAGTCAGAAATATAGAAGGCTGCAAATGTTGTGGGAGTTGCCAGTTTTAGGGATTCCTTTTACATAGTGTAGGATGTAAAACCAAACAAATGGCTGTAGTGAAGTATTTTAGTTGACAGGTTTGATTTACTCTTTTTCTGTGTCGGTTTCTACTCCTATCTAACCAGTCAGAGCTGAGTATGGAAAACAGAAGCTGACAGTGATTTTCCAAATGGAGAAACAAAGTAAAATTGACAAAGCTCTTTTCAATATTGTTGTTTTAACTCTCCCTGGGTCATTTCGTTCAGGCAGCCTTTAGCATTTATTCAAGTGCTTCACAGATGACTTGAAATACCAAAGAGGTAATTTACTAGCTAGCACATGCAAGGAACAACTATATTTACCAAAGTTTTAATCTAAACATTCCTGTGCTCACAACCCTGAGTAAGAAGCCCATGAGTGTTTGCAGGCCAGCCAGTGGGCAGGGCAGGGGCACCAAGCCTGGATATTGCCATTTTGCTGTCTTATGGCTCCCTGTTTACTCTTTGACGGCTTTACACACCAAGTCTCCATGTTGGTGTTTATTCTCTTAGACCCTCAAGCTGCTATGAGTTCGTAGTTTTAGCTTCTCGACTTTGCATGACCCTATGTGGTTCCCTAGATCCCTTTCTCACAATGAAAGTTTTCTCTGAAGTTTATCCCCAGATTTTGTGGCTGGGCTGCATTGGAGCTGAGCCTTGGGCCACAGAGAGCTACATCCCTTGTCAGAGGAATGCAGGTGATGCCTTAAGTTTTAACTTTTATAATTTAAAATCCTGTGCTGTCTAGAGTATAACTCTGAAGTTTCTTGTAGTCTGTTAGCTGCTGCTCTCTTAGGCCAGATAGACGTAACAAACCCTCTCCAGGCCTGCCCTCCAAGGACACCCAGCCTGTCCTGGGCCCAAAATGCAAACCAACATCTTGGGAAGGAGGGTGAGCTTGGGGAAAATTACATCATTAACTGAAGCTTTAATTGGAGAATTAAACTTGATATGCAGATGGACCAAACTTTAAAAAGAACTCGTGACCTGGGGTCCATTTTGGGGTCCATCTTAGCAGCAGCCTCTGGCTCCCCAGGGTGTACCTTTGAAGGCCCTTCAAATAAATACCTACCTTTGTTCCCTTCCTCTTGTCTGGTCTCTGTTTTTTTAGGTGGCCTGTTAAGGCATCACAGGGAGAGGGTTACAGCTAAAAATGTGTTTGTACTGTCTGTGTTTGTGTACTTTTGAGCAGAAATAAGTGCAGTGGTTAATCCCACCCTGAGCTATTGTTTCAAGGCCTCTGTAGGTGCAGGATCTCACACTGGTTACATGTGGTTAAAATTGCCAACCTGCGTGAGTTGTGCTTCCTCGTCTGATTCAATTTTGGCTTTACCTTTGAAGCACATGAGCTTTCCATTTAAACAGTGGGAGTACAAATGATAACTCTCCTCATTTTCCTTTTGTTGGCACAGGGGTTTAGCTTCCTGCCCTACGGGGAATTTTGGATAACTCATTGTCAAGACAACTCTCAGCAGGATCAAGGCCTTGCATGAAAAATTATGTTTCCAACAGTGAATGCTTTAAAACAAAGCACAAACACACCGGGCAGTAGGTGGCAGTTCAAGGTGATATCTGATGGCAGAACATTTCAACAGAAAAATAATCTGAACTACAATTGCTCTGTTCCATGAAAATTACTAGATGTCTTTGCTTCACACCAACTGGTTTTTGTCATCTCTTTTTCATCATATTGAAATAATTGATGCAAATTAAAAGTAAAAATTAGAAAAACTAAGAGGGAAGAGCACAGAAGAAAGCATGCTGATGTCTTCTGAACAGATGAAGGGGTTTGAAGGAGCTGAATAGAGCAAAAAGGAGCCCCATGTCATAAATTATGTTGGTCAGTGACTTGGAACAGACAGCATATTTAATCCTGTGAGAGTGCAATGCCTTGCATGGTGTCCAAGTGCCTCACAGACAGAAATTATTGTCAGCATTTATAATAGAAATGACCATATCTGTGTAACAGGGTTCATTACTAGATAATGCCTTATCTGGAGTGAAAAATTAAATTGTGCAACAATACCAGCACAATAGCTCCCTTGGCAATAGAGCTGCACAGTTGTTGAACTGAAAGTGCTCTCTGCAAGGTCAGTTAGAGACCTCCAAAACGCAACATATCCTGTGCTCCTCTGCTAAACCATGGCACTCACAAACCCAGTGCTCTGTTGAAACCACTGGTTCGTATTCGTGTATGTGAGAAAATATTTTTTCTCATTCGAAGTGTTACAGCTATTCTTACATGTGGTTCCACTAGAAATTCACTTTATAACAAAAACCATGGACTTTTTTGAGAAGATTCCCAAACACTCTGAGCAGGGTGATGAACTGGATTTACCTATTAAAGACAAGAGTGTCTGAGAAGCCACTGTCTTTGGTCACTTCAGGCTCTGCTGGGAGAGCCTTGAGGGGCCTTTGTGAAGCTATGCTCTTTTTCACACGGAGCACATAAGCCATATTCTGCTGGCTGAAGCTCTTCCAATTTGTGGATGTCTTTGGCCATATTAAGAGGAATTTGAGAAGGGCTTGTGAAGAATTTGAAATCCTTATTCAGAATCAGTAGCTTAGCTGCTGGTTATTATTCTGAGCTGCTGGTTTTTCTAATACCAATTTCAATGATTTTCATTTCAGAAGAATCATCTTAATAACACATTGGGAGCAGGAATACTATGTGGAACTGTTTGGAGGCTACTGGCTTAATAAATATAATTTCTGTCCAGCTCATATATTTTGCTAGAATTTTTGTTTACAGCTATTAATGTTTTTTATTTTTCTTTTTTCCTTTCTTTCTTTCTTTCTCTTTCTTTCTCTTTCTTGCTCCCTCCCTCCTTCTTCGTTTTTTTTTCCTCTTTTTTTTTTTTCTAGAAGAAGAAAAATAAGCAAATTTAAACATTATTTTGTGCTGAGGAGGAAAAGTTGTACCTTTCTCAAAGGGATTTGAAAATTCATGCTACTTTGTATTTCCTGAGTTTGGAAATCTACCATAACACCACTCTTGATATTCTAAGCATGGCTCCATTTCATGTAGGAAATCTAGGACAACAAGATTTGAGCCTTTAAAATACCAAGGAATAAGTTCGAGATTACTCTTTAGACAATAATCCTCTTCTTTTCCCCACACTGAGTGCCAGTGTCTGCACATCTCAACAAACAAATGCATTTAGAGTATTTATACAGTGAGCTATTTTAAGAAGAAATGCTATGAAGTTATTAAAATAAAAATTTATAACAAGGATATAGATATAAAAGAACATGATTTTCAGATACTCTACTATATCCCATATTTCTTCTTGTAAAATTGGAATCCATCAGACGTGAGTTTGAATTCCTCCTCTGGAGTCAATGCAAAGGGAGAGGTACCTGCAAACATTGATTTAGTGCACCAAGACCATAAAGCTCTGCACAGCTTTGAAGGGAACTATTAATGAGCAGAATGTTTGCTTGAATGTCTAAAACGACACGAGGCTAAGACAACCTTCGTTTGTCCTATTGAGTGTCCCATCTAATAGCATTCACAGGGTGTTTACTTCTAAGATCATTTAAAGGTAAGGAGAGGTGAGCTTGCCCTCACCAACACATTTGTGGCAAATGCAGCACAGTCATAGAAGAAAGAGTTGACAGAGAAATATTTTTTTTGCCTTAGGAAGGTCCACATCATGGTAGAAAAAACAACATCTATTTCAACACAAACCCTATCTACATCGAAGTCCAGTCAGGGAGTGAAAAATCAGGCAGATGAAAGAAAGCTGCAAAATTTTCTTGGGACGAGCATATCTGAAATCAGCCACTGAGACCCTGTTCTGGGAAAATAATATTGGAAAAGCTGGTACCCACTGTAGGAGGAGCTCTGACCATGGCAAGAGTACTGATGAACCTTGCCACTAACTTTCCTAAACATTAAATGCAATACAGAGATCCAGGAGCTGATCATGGCATAGGTAATGGATCAATTGCTTTTCTTGGAAAGATTCAAACTTTGAAAGGAACCATTTCCTTATAGCATTGGAAGATACGAAGTATATAAAACTGGAGTCTATTTTGGCAGCTTTCATGTCTCCTTTCATGTCCATGCTGAGAAGCTCTCCTATCAGAGGAAGATTCTGTTTCCTTGCCCAGACACCCATCAAAACAGCAGATGTACCAGAGCTTTTGCAAATTTCCTGAATTTCTGCTTGAACACACAAAGCTTTATGACCTATTTTCTGACGTTCTGTGACAAAATCCCATTTTCCCTTGTTTGGCAGAATCTCTCTTAACTAGTCTTCTCCATGCAAAATAAAGGGATCTCAAATATGAAGGAGAAGAGTGTTCAAATTAAAGGTACTTTTTCTATTGAGTCATTAGATTGAAAAACAACATTTTATTCATCTAGGTCACGTGTTTTTAATACTCCTGCAGCTTTTAACCAGCATAAGGTGTTGCACAAGAAGTGTGCTACAGAAACAAGAAGGGGATAATCTCTTCCTCTACCTGCTGTCTCTGATCCCAGTACTAAAATCCAGTTTGAAGTTTCCAGCACCACAGGAGCACGCTGGTGATTAATGTCCAGCTTGTTGTTCACCAAAACTCCTAAGTCCTTTCCTTCATGGTTTCTATTTAGCTGTCCAGTCCCCAGTTTACTCTGTTCTGTGTGGTTATTGCAGGACTTTCTTCTGTCTTTGTTGAAATTATCGAAATTCCTGTTCACCCACATCTCCAGCCTGTGAAGGCCCCTCAGAATGGCAGCTCTACTATCCAGCATATCAACCACTCCCCCAGTTTGCTCTTGTTTGGCAGCCTGTTGGGTGAGTATTTGATATTGCCAGTAATTAATGAAGATTTTAAATAGTATCCATGCCAACCACCAAGACGGACTCATGGTACCCAGCTGCCAGTTGGACTTTAAACCTCTGACCATCAGCCTTTTAGGCCAGAAAGAAAAAAAATCCAGCACTTTTCCACTTTATACTCCATCTATCCAAAACACAGTTCTTCAGTTTAGCATCCTGGAATACCATGCTGACACTCTTCCTGGAGTCAGGGTAAACAACATCTGTTGCTCTGTCTGCTTGTGCATGGATCAAGTCATCTCCTCATGGAAAACAAATCAAGTTGATCAGCTGTGCTTTCTGTTGCCAAATCCATCCTTCCCAATCCTTCCCAATCACTTCTTGTCTTTCATGTGGCTGCAAATGGTTTACACAAGAATGTACTCCAGTATCTTACTAAAAACTGAGGTTAGCTTCACCAGCCTGTAGTTCCACAGGTACTCATTTTTGCTTTTCGTCTTGTGTGCTTTTCTCTCTCTGAGTGAGGGTAGATGCCTCAGACCCAATTAAACACCTTTCCTTTTCTTTTCCACTCTCTTAGATTTGAATCAGACTCCCTTTTCATTCAAAAGACCTGAACTGATGATGAGAAAAATGTTCATTCACATGAAACTGGGTTCATAGCAGTGAGTCTGTGATATCCTATTGACAGGGAAGGCTGAAGTGATAAATAACAGAAGCCTGGTTTGGGATTTGGCCTCTGCTTCTGTGTCTTAATTCTAGTGAACCCTTTTGTGGATGCTATTTTAGGGTCTCGGCTGTCTTCCTTAGATGGAGGATTTTTTTCTCTGTAACAGCCATTATTTTGCTGGGTATGAGAAATCTTTGGTTCAGGTCCGGTAGTATCCACCTGTCCTCACACACTTGAAAAAGGACTGCCTCAAAGTTCCATTGGTGTCAATATACAAAATTAATTCCACGGTACCATCTGAATTTCAAAGCATTAAGCATTTCAGTGAGCACAGTTGCTCCTATTAAACATGTTTGCACACACAGGAGATAATTTCATTCAGTGAAATATCTTTTTACACAAGAGATCAATTAAGAAGACTGTGTCTGCTGGAAACTCAATTAGGGCTAATCAGTTTTATCCTACTAAGCTCAGAAAGAAGTTCACTTACACTGTCCATGGTAGGACCTGGACATATAATTTAAATCTCTTACATTATTTGGAAGAGGTTTAATCTTTCTGTTTCCTTAGATATATTGTTTGGTTACATCCCATCTGGCAGCTCACAGATAAACAGTTAAGGAATCAAAAATTATTTTCATTTCATGTAAACCCTCATACTTCCTAACATCTTGCTCTGCAGCAAAGGAAACAGCAAGAGTGTAAGATATGGAATCACAGAATCACAGAACTGTTTTGGTTGAAAAGAACCTTAAAGACCCCCCAGTTCCAACCCCCTGTCATGGGCAGGGACATCTTTCATGATCCCACCTTGCTCAGAGCTCCATGCAACCTGGCCTTGGACGTTTCCAGGGATGGGGCACCCACAGCTTCTCAGGACAACCTGTGCTAGGGCCTCACCTCCCTCGTGATAAAGAATTTCTCACTAATAGCTAGTCTAAACCTACTCTCTGTCACTTTGAAGCCACTCCCCCTTGTCCTGTCACCCTGTGCATGTATGGTATGGGACATACTGGGGCAAAGTTGACAAATTCCATGTCTACAGTGCCAGTGTTAGTATCATTCACTTCTGTAAATATGATATGTTTGTCCTGAATTTCTTTTGAGTTATAACAGGAAAAAATAGTAATAGAAAGTGATTTGCAGAAGCCTGGCTGTCCTCTATTTCAAACACAGAGTAGCTGAAAAATGCACTGAATTGCCATTGATGCAATTTAAATGGCATTATTTCTAGAGTTACTTATAATTAAACTGATAATAATATTTGCTGTCTCTTTCCATTCTAGAAAACGTGCAAACCAGCCCAAAATTATTGTCTCCTATGGAAACCCATATGTCTTATTAAGTCATAGTTTAAAAATAGAGCTTCTGTAATGCTTGTGAGATTCTATGAGCAGCTCTAATTGTAACAGCACCCAGAATAATCAGGGTTCACACAAATGTCTTGATGCAAAGAGCAGCCTAAACAAACATTCTGGAAGATACATCAGCCCTGAGACACTTTATATCATATAGAAAGTAAGTTCTTCCTTCAGCTGAAATTAGGAATGTATTAAAACAGTGTCCAAATTTGAAACATCCCCATTGCTGTAAGAGCAGAGTTTAGCCCTACATTCATGTATTTAGCTTCACAGCAGTAGCACCCAGTTGTATCAGCGAGGGGTCAGTGCTCTGTTCTACAAAGACAAGGAAGAGGAAGGCCTTATTTTTATGCTGTAAGATGTGAATGCCATAGCAGATAGAAAGAGAGAAAAAGGGGTTTTTTATATAATTCACATATTATCTTTATATGCTACACTGAGACTGTGTTGGCCAGATCCAACAGAGCTGTAAGCTTTCTGGTAGAAGGTTAAACAGAAATGAAAACAGAAATTACATTAAACTCCTCATTCATTAGTATGAGGAGAGAGAGGAAGGAGTCTGTGTTTCTGTGTCATCCCATCAGACTTGTTGACACTGTTATAGGGGCATGAGAACAGAACACAGTTATTGGGATAGGAATGAAGCTCTCAGCTTTGATTGTTAGAAAGCCACGACTTCATTAGTGACAGTAGTCCTTCGTTTAGGGATAGTCTCTTGCAAAAGGCAGGAAATAGAAACAAACAGAAAACTCTGCAGGGAGAAGTATATCCCTAAACCTGAGGGTTTTCCCAGATAACAGCATAAAAATAATTCAACATACACAATTTTATTAGTAAATATTTTCAGCCAGTTCCTCACACATCTTCTGCTCACTATTGGACTATTCACGAGGGAAAAATTGAGCATACATGATTGAAGAACAGCTCAGAGATCTGAGATCTCGGATGAAGAACCGAGACAGGAAACACTCCCAGTGCAGTTCTTGCAACCATCTCCTATTTTAATTAATTGAACTCAACTGTGTTTTCTTGCATTCATGAAGAGAATAAAAGCCATTAGTTTCATTTTCTGCTTTAATTGCACCACAGGACCACTGCTTTGGAAACTGTAGGGCATTACCATGAGTATAGTCAGTGACAAAAGCAGCTTTACGCTCCATTCATCAGCACTCAAAAGTAGGATTCAGGTCAAAGTCAGATCCCAGTTTAGCTTAGGAAAGATAAATGTCCCCAGTGGACTGATTTTTGAAACCAGGCAAAGGAATCCCCAAAGCACAGTGCAAGTTTGTGAGCTCTGTGGATATGGAGAGCAATCACAAAGCAAGTATTGCACCCTTCCTGTTTCTCCTGTCCCTTTCGCTTCTGCTGCCTTTCAAGGTCAGGGATTCACATTTTTGCTGTGCTTTGGGATTCATCATCATCCGCTCTTTGGATTTAACATCTTTGCTTTAGTCCAGTTGGTCTCCGTAGTACCAGAGAAAGGATTACAGCCAGTACTTTTTATGTGATTAATAAAAATATTTCTCTCCTACAATTGTTATTTATTCTTTGGAATGTTAACATTCACTTTTACCATTAGAGGGCTGTATTGTTTGTTAGTTTTCTATCTGTTGTCTACTGAATACTTGTTTATATCTGCCAACAACTACCTGTAATAACAGCCACAACACTTCCTGCCTTCCACCCAATAAGTGGCATGGCTCTTGTTTGCTCTCATATCAGGAGTACAAGAGAAAGAGGTGAATTAATAAGCGTTCCATAAAATTCTTCGGTTAACCTTAGAGGTCCTTCCTGCTACTGCTGATCCCTGAAGAGATGGTTGGCCTCCTTTCTCGAAGGGAAGCAGATAGAGCAGATTTTTATGGTGATATCTGAGAGGGAGGTCTCAGAGAGAAAATCTGTCTTCACTGATGTCAGGGGGAAATTTGCCACTGAATTGGGTGTGGGATTTCTCTTGCTTCTGTCTAACACATTAAAAGTCATCGAGGAGAACTACCAATGACTGAGGAGGCTCAGGTGAACCTTTGCACACAAACACATCTGTCTGTGACTTCCCAGTTTAGGATTTATTACAGCTTCCTTTGTTACATTTGAAATACTGGCCATCAGCGTCAGATACAGTCACAGGTTGAATGGGGAAGGGGAATTGCAACTGTTTGCTCTTTCTATCAAGAGCAAATCCTACCTTCTCCTTAGGAACTCTTAGGTCCAGAGAGGCCCGCAAAGAATTCATACAGAAAGATTCACAGGTATTTTTTATAAATTAGGATATATTTTTTATGCAAGCCAGAATTGGTCAGGCTAATCTCATCAGGGATTTTTCATGGCAGTGGCTGTACCCTATTTTCTCACCGTTGGGAAGTACAAATGCTTAAACACTGTGATTGAGTAAGCACAGTGGAGTTAGCAGGGAAGTTCACTGGTCAGAACACTCATATATACACACACAAATTAGGGTGAAACAGACAGCCCTTTCCAAAGTTACCCAAGTAATGCAGTGCCAAATCCAGCTCTGTACAACACCTGGTTGTATCAAAAGACAAAATTATTTGATATCTTCCATTACAGAGAGCTCACTGGGTTTTCTTGTATGAATTACCTCACGAATCCAGATTAGAAAATGTCAAACCATTAACTGACTGTTCTTCTGAGCGCTCAGTAGCAAAACAGCACTCCACTGTGTCACTGGGCTTCAGGGGACATTTTCAAAGGCACAATGACATGCAGACTTTCATTATCTGCACTAGAAGTTGTTTCAGAGGTTATGGACATTAGGGGCTCTGACGTTATACATCAGGAGAATATTTAATCAAAACACCCTTTTAACCAGGCCACACACAGGAAAGATTATCATAACTCGTCATGAATAAAGCTGTGTTCTCAACTCAGCAAATCATTTAAAGACATGGTCATGTCCCTTGAAATTCAGTGAGGCAATTTAGGAGAACACAGTAGCCATGTAGAGAGAGAGAGAGAAATATCAGAAAAACTAGAATTTCAAATCCTGACATTACAAATAAAAATAATATTAAAATTTAAAAAACACAGTATGTTTTATGTAACCAGTAGGACAGTTTGATTTTTAAAATTCTGCTCTGCTGCTTTTATGTTGCAGCTAAGGGCCCTAACACACCTCTGCTCCTGACATTTGAGCTGAGAAAGTAACTGTGTATAAAAATGGTATAGTAGGTGTATGGATTTCCACTAAAGGCTTTGAGAAAATGGCAGAAACACACCAAGTTACCTGTTGTTCTTTCTGCTTCCTAATATTAGACTATACAACAAGAAAAAGGGCTTTCAGAAAAAGAGAAGCAAATTTAATTTACCTTCTTAACATGTAGACCACAACATGTCTACCATGAGCTATGGTATTTATTTTTATGCAAAATAGCCACAGAAAGCCTGGGTGAGGAAAACAGCCAAATAAACAAGAAAAAAAAAAAAAACAACCAAGGAATGTTCCTTTTATTTTTTGCCTAAACACAGATTAATTTTTCAGTTTGCTTTTGACTGACAGAATATCAACATATGGATTAACTCCCTCTCGTCATTATTGGCAGGAATGTTAATGTGTCCTTTTAACACTTGTTGTGTCACAACATTACAGACTGTTTTAGAGAAAATGTTCATGAACAGTTGATGGCAAAATTCTGCCAGGATTCATGCACAGAAATTAATGTTGATTAGTTTGTTGTGACAAAACCCCCAACACCAATATTTCTAAACTGCTCTGAAAATTATCCGAATAATTTAAAAATAAAAATCGTGAATACTGGCATCATCAGTAAAATATTGGTAAAATTCTACCAATAATACATCTACTTTTCTTTTATTTGTTTATATTATCCTACGGCCTTCATCTCTGAATTTTAATCACTGTTTAGGATCCCAGTGTGTCAAATGCTGTAGGTTTGATGCTGTGAACATATAAATCTGTTTTATGTTCAGAAAGACTAGAATTTAACTTTATGACAAAACAGATGGACAGAAACAGATGAGAGGAGTAAGGGAAAACAATGAGGCAACATTTGTGGGCGTGCTTGGCTTCTGATCTCAGAACATACCCAAATCCCTGCAGTCCCCACTTCTGTGAGCACCCTATCAAAGAAGGATGGTGGTTAAGCAGTGGTTTTAGAAGGAATAAGCAGAGTTCTAGGGAAGGCTGTAAGAAATAAAAGATAGGTGAGGGTGTCGCTGGATGCATGAATGCTTGCAGTTCAGAACTTAACATGGGTGTGATGAAAGCTGGCCTCACAGACCACCTGCAGGTGGGAAATGACAACCTGATACCGCAATAAGACCCTAAGAGCTTGGGAAATTAAAAAAAGGACTTTCTTTGATTCCATACAGAAGGTGAGAGCAATTGCAGAGTGTGAAAGTCAAAGTGATGGACTAGGAAAATGACCTTAGCAGCAGCCTGCTACAGGCACACCGACAGCACAAAAGTGCCTCTGACAGAAACAGACAACATGATGCCACAGCAACTGAATTGTGAGAAGGCAAAGCTGTAAGAATTTAAAGGGACAATGAAACTCTCTCTTTGCAGTGCTCTGCGAGCTCCCACCACCACCACTGAAAAAATCTGTCACGTTTAAAGATAGGTCTTACGTGTCAATGTTAAAAAGCACTCTAAATTAAAGATTAAACCTAGATTACAAACCCAAGATCACTTGCATCTGTAATGATGTAGAAAAGGGATGTCTCAGAGGTAAGAGACAGAGATGCATTTGCGAGGAAAAACATGCCAGGAAGCACTTCCCTGTAGCGACAGCAGTAAAAAGGGAAGATAAAAAGAGTGCAAGGAAGACAAGCTACATAGTGAGGTCATTGGAACAATTAAAGGAGTTGGGCAAAAGGCAGTCAAGAAACATCTGCTTTTAGCAGGTAAATGTAATAGTTTCAGAATAGGAAGACAAAAGCAATGCAAAAGCCCTCCCTTTGATCAGGTTCCTCTTGGGAGGCTGTGGACTATGTATGGAATAAGTAAAATGCTGGCTGAAGTGGGGAGAGTCTCAAAGACAGTGACAAGGTGATTGATGGTTGGGGTGAGAAAATCCACTAAATGCATGGAGAGTTGTTCACTGTAGAAGAAAGATAGAAAAGGTGTAGTGAATGTTTTGTGGCATTTATTCCACAAGTGCCCTAAGTCCAGAAGGAAGACCAAGGGGAAAAGGCAATGGGGATGGACCAGAGTTTTATTGCACTGATGCCATGATGATTTTTTGCCTTTTCTTTTATACCCCTTCTATATACACTTTTATATAACTTTTATGTATTCTTAGTACTTTTAGCCCACGTACTTATAATTCCTTAAGTCCGATAACCTCTCTGGGACCCAATATTTCATTAAGCCAGGAGACCAAACGTCCTGGAAGCCTTGCAGCTAAGAGTCAAAAAACCCCAGACACCAAAGTCCTGTCTAAAACACATTCTGTAAACTAAGATAAACCCATCTAAATTAAAAGTTCCTTAAAACAAAAAGTTCATTCGAACCTCTCATTAGAAAATCTTTAATAAATATGCTAATTTGCAAAACCTATAATTGTGTGTACTTTTCAGGTACTAAAAGCGTGCATTTCAAGAGTACATTTTGGTGCATTCCACTTAGAGGAAGTGCTGCACCTAAAACCCTTAAATAAATACCAAAGTAAAAACCCTTTTTTCCCCCCTTAACCATGTTTAGTTCTTAATTTTAAGACCAGAGAAAGGCAGCACCAGCACAAGCTAAATGGGGCAGGAGAGAAAATATTTACGTATGAGAGAAAGAAAAATCCGGACATCTTATTGTGTTAACAGAGAAAGGAGAATAAAAGGGAAATCAGGAAGAAGAGTGGATTTATAGAAAGCTAAACTGTAAAGGGTGAAAGGAAAGATGGGTGATGGCAGGTCAGTAGGTGCCTCCAGGACCGTAGGTGAGATAGTTGATGAAGATTTTTAGTAAAAAGTACTTAAAGAGAAATACACCCTGGTGATTGCCAAAAACAAATGTCAAGAGGTCACTGCAGACCACCGCCCTTGAGAGTCCTTAAGACCAAAGCTCTTTGTGACAGGACAGTAGGCAAATATTACAGAGTGCATTTTTGCCTACAGGATAAGAGAGGGACTCAGTATGATCTGAAAGCCTCGAGTCCAGAGCTGCTGCAAAGGTCGAAAGTTAAGTTTAGAACAGCATTGAAAAATCCAGCAGGAAGCCAGTACTAAGAGAAAGCCCTGGGGAATGGAAGAAAAGGATACATAACAAAAACACAACTGTGTCCTGTTCTACTGCAGTTCACATATAACACAGAGGAAAGCAATATTTTGAGATTAACCATCTAATCTAGGCTGCATGAGCAAGTGTTTGTCATCTTAGCCTTTCTGGATCTCACATCCATTGCTCGAGAGTCTATATTTGGAATCAAATGTGACTCACAATATATTAATGGCAACTGAGGTGGGTACAAAAGTGACTCAGAAGGGAGAAGACAAGAGGAAAAGAGTGATGCTCAAGTTCCTTGAGGTGAGAATGTGTTTCCTGTGTGCTCTCACCTGTTGTATGTGGAAAGTGGTGACAATCTGTGTTTTCAGAAGCAAGCTGCATGTCTTCTCAACCCCCCCAAGTCTGGCCACTATCCTTCACTGCCTGGGCATTTTCAGGACCAATAAACATCCAAGGGTATTTCAAATTATTCTCACATGTTTCCCACAGGTACTTGACTTCTTTCAGAGCCACTTTCCATTGCTGTCCACTGTTCCTTCCTCCTTTCTAGTCCTGTGTAGTATATTGCACATCATTTCCTTGAAGTATCATATGGAATTTGTGCAGAGCTCATAGATACTGGAAGTGAGAGGGGAAAAAAAAGCAAAAATAGGGTTAAAAGATCTCAGTCTAACTGCAAATACATCACAAATAGATATTTTATTACAGGATTCCTTAGACTGCACTTATAATGCCTAAATAACAAATTTCTGGGCATATCCAAAGACAAAGAGCAGGAGAGATTGGTGCTTGTTTTTGAGATATTTTTTTCAGACATTTTTCTACAGTGGCATCTGTATCTCTGAGGTTGTCTTTCAGCACTGGGAAAATCTCATTTTCAATACCAGCATCTATTCTGCAGCCACATTGCACAGTCTGTCACCTTGGAAGGTTCTGTCTTCCCTGACTTTAGCCATGCACAGTTAAATGTTCACTCTTTAAATTGGTTTTCTAGCGTCCTTGTACAGTTTCTAGAAATAGACAGATGCCCCTACCATAGCACAGAAATTGTACCCAGGAACTTCCAGAGTATTAAGCTACTTTTGCATGTTTAGCTTGATACCAGATGTTTTGCTCCAGGACTTCTGTAATCTCCAGAAAACATAAGAGTAGTGCAATGAGAGCAAAATGCCACAAATAGAGCAGAGACAGGTTTGGGGCTTATTTTTTATTATACTAATTAGAAACATTTTATGAAAGCATGAAGTTACTATTAACTACATTCTAGAGATATCCTAATTAAACAAATAATAATTTTTAAAACAAAAAAAATTAATTTTAGTGTTACAGACTTCTCAGAGAGTGATCTGCAAGATGCTGTATAAACACTTACAAAAGTTTTCACAAGATACCTTTTATTTGGCCCTTCTGCCAGTTCTGTAGGAAGTAATTTGGTCTCCAATTTCTTACCATGAAAGTACATAAAGCAATAGTTCACAGCCTTCAGATTTATTGTGTAAAGAAATTAATGACTGTTTCATTGTCACGTGTATTCTAAAATTTTAGGGACTACACAAAAGCAAACTTCTTTTAGTAGGCAATGTAATATTTTCAGTGCAACCAGCTGTGCAAAAAATGTGAAGATTGTACAAAAGAGAAATTTGGATTTCTTCCAACACAAACCCAGAAAATAAAAGTCAATATTGATTAGTAGATAATTAGCTTATGATAAAAACTAGTCTATGATAAAAGATGTGTCCCCCAAGCTTGCGAACTTTAATTCAAGTTTTACTTTACACACAAACAGAATGAAAACTCCCCTCAATTTATGGTGTAGTAGAGAATGATAAGGAGGTAATCAAGGCTCAGTTTTGTGTCTGAAGGGACCTTTAAGGCAGTATTAGAAGCATTGTATGACCACTTCCTACTGCTTTTTTCACTAATTTTCACCTCTTAATCAAACAAACAAGAAGCACTATAATCTCACTAGAAGGAGAAAGAAACATCAGCATGTGCTGATCCAGCAATCACCAGGCAGAAAGCAGAGAATGTGGACTGCAAAGAGGATCCCAAGTCATCTGGCTCTCCACAAATTTTGCCTGCAGGCCTAGAGATAAGGGCAGGAAATGCAGATTTAGGATTTGGAAGTCCGTAGTCACATGGCTCCGTGGAGGATTGGAAACCCAGCAGGTGCTGCTGGAATGCATGGCCCCAAAAGCAACATTTGTATATTTGTTATCTGGACATCCCCATCCCCTGTCCCAGTGCCAAGTTTGCAGCTATGCCAGGAGTGACTCTGAAGTCCCTGGCAGCAGTGGGCATTCAGAAATTTTGTAAATCAGATCGATGTTTAAATAATGTTCTGCAAAGTCGGGACTAAAGCTGCAGGCTCCAGTGTATGCTGTGCAGCAACACAGGCAGGGAACATGCTCAGCACTGAAGTAATATTCATATTTCAGCCTGTGGTGACTCCACGAGGGAGCCACTGTGCCAGACTGTGCAGTCCCAAGCACTGGAGCACAAATCCTGGGGAGGAAGGAAAGTGGAGATGTGAGCAGGGAATAACTACAGAAAGAGGTTAGGAGGAAGGACAAAAAGAAGATATTAATACATCTTAAATACTTAATTAGATATTTTTGAAGCACATCAGTAACAACAGGTCAAGGAGAAAGAGTGTAAAGCCTCTGCCAGGTGTCAGAGGGAATTTATTGACGGAAGGAGACGTTGCCAAAATGTTAAACGTCTAGACTTGCATTTCTAAGGGAAGAGTGAGAGGCAGATCGTTTAGGAAGAATGAAAATCAAGCTAATTCAAACATCTTGGAACACAGAGATAATAGAAAGTAGCAAAACAAAAAGCCTCTATGAAATTTGAAACTAGAGAACACAAATCCATGACATTAACTAGGGAAAAGCCAGCTGGGTATGAATGGAGAAAACACAGTAGGGAACAAAAACTATGGATCATATATGCAAAACTGATGTTTAGTGCACAGGAGAATCAGTTTGAGCAATAATAAAATGTTTTAAGAGAAGGACAGTAAACAGGAGGGGGTTTTGAGGCCCAGCACTAATTTAATTTATAATTAAAGGTCTTTGCAAGAATTTAACATACAATTGACCTGCATAGAAAAGAGCTGGGGGCTCAAACCATACCTTGAAACAGCAAGTTTATAGCCAGTAAGGATATTCTCATTTACAGCAGGGAATAAAAAGTTTCTCATTTAAATTCTGAAGTTTCATTTACAGTCTCTGCAAGAAGTTCAGTAAATGACCTTTTAAATACTTTTCATTAAAACCCAAGAACATTTTTTTTTAAACATGTAAATTGTTTTAATATGCAACCAGCTCTTCTAATTTGAGATACAGTATAGTTTTCTATGTATTACATGCAGTTTAATCCAAAGGTTGAATTCTGCACTTGTGGATTGAGGAAGCTCTTTGGCTCGTAGACTGGACTTTTAATTAAGTAAGATGTGCTATCTTTGCTTTTTTTACCCTTTACAAAGTGATAGGGGATGAAATGTCAATGAGAAAGTTCTTTTTTACCTTCAGAAGAGACAGAGGGCAGCCATTTACCATCTTTTGAGGGCATCTGTTTATTTACCTCCGTCTCTTAGAATACCACAAACCGTTCAAGGAATGGGAAAGGTCAGGTCCATATTGATTATGTTGTGTGCTGAGGACAATCTGAATGTAATGCTTTCTGATGGACTGTGCTGAAAGCGTTGGTTCTGTGGAGATAAATGCCCACTGTATTCATTTTATGTTGCTTTTCCCCTTTCCACTTCAAGCAGTTTCTGGCTGCAGAAGTGACATAGATCTCTATCCATTACTAACTTGAAAATCTGATCTAAAGCTCCGTGAACCTGCAGGCAGTACTCTGTAAATTGGTATTAAAACCCATATGAGGAATTGCATAATCCTTTAAAGAACTTTTCATTTGCCAGTGACCTTTTCAGCATTGGAACTGGTTGCTTGTTTGGCAATGATTTTCGCTAGAATAATCCTCAATACTTGCATGCACCCTTTATCTAGCGTGAACCCTGAATTTTTTTCCACAGACCTGTCATATTATGCTATGGTTCTCCAGGTAGATGGCTTTAATATAACCAATATCATCAAGACATATTGGATATATGGTGAGTAAACTAAGAAAAGTTGACTGTAGGTGCAGCTGATGATACACTACCAGCAGTGTGCAGTGACCATAAAATTATTTATTTATGAAGCTGTTCCAGAAGCAATCCATTGGGCAGCAGCTTGAAACCCTCAAAATTGCAGAGTTCCATCAATACTAAACCTGGCTTAAAAAGATCAGATGCAACAAGTCTGGGTGAGTGTGGGAAACACTGGTTATTGCCAGGATATTTTCAATGCTTTACTTGTGATTTTGCAGCTGTTTGTTTTTTGGTTTTTTTTTTCTCCTAGGCACATGAAGTAAGCAGTCAGAGGAAATTAAGGCAGCACTAGGGTAAGCAGTGATGCTGAGCTACATGGCAGCTTGATCTCCTCCTCCACTGATGGTTCCTCACCTTTCTTACCAGGAGTATAAAGCTTATTAAAATAATTGCTGACTTTACTTTTTTTCCCCCCCTGAGATGCTACAACAACAGCAAGGAATACTTTGTTCCTTCTGGAATTGTCTGAAGGTCCCTGGCTGTGGTGCTGTCATTGCCAGAGGTGTCAGAATGAATCAAAACCCTGGATACATTTCACATACTGATCAAGACCTTTCGTTTTACATGAACCTTTTAGTGATAGCAGAAGATAAAGCTAAAGAGGGAAAAAATGGAGTCCAGCCACACTTCAACTTCACTTTTCAACTCTGAGATCTTTATGACTGAAATCACTGATACGCTGTAATGCCTTTACCTAGTGAGAAAGACCCAGGCACACAGAGTGCTTCAGAGGGGGTTATGAAATGCAGCAGATATCATATTGCAGTTTTATTAACAAAGTTAGTGATTAAAAATATACAGGAATATTTGTTATGGACGTTTCTAGTAGCCAAAAAAGAGAACTAGTCTGCTCATTCTCTCAGACATGCTATGGCATAGACACCCGTTGTCAACAACTGTGAATAAATCTGTAAAACTGCATTCCAAGCGTGGAAGCACAATTTCTCCTGATAAAATCATCTTCTAGGAAATTTTATCAAGAGGTTGTCCTCAGCAGAGAGTTTGGGAAGGAAATTATTTTCATGGTTGTTATTAGTCTAACATGAATCTTCTGAGCTGAAGGTTGAAATGGAAGTTCCTTATCCTCAGACTCAAAAGAATACTTAATACAAAGCTTTCAGACTTAAAAAGGTTTTGCTGACATCTTATTAATTCTTTCACTACCTTTTTCTTGGAAAGTCAAGAGCATCCTGTCCTAACAGGAAGATAATGTGAGTTGTGAAGAATGAGTGGTGAACCAGGAGTAGGCACTTCTGAAATACAATTTGAGAGTGGCTCCCAGACCACTTTGCTTCATCAGCCCCTCATTTAGATTAAAATTAATTAAATTAATAACAACTAGTCCATAGGTAATGTGTACAGCTCTAAATCCACTGATTTCTCAAAGGCCATGTTACATACATGTTGAAAAAAAATCTGGTAAATTCAAGTATTTATGAAGTCCCTCATCAAAGACTTCAGCACAGTTCTAAGAAATGTAGTGCTCATACAAGAACCAATAAACTATGAAGATGAGCTTAAATACTGCTATTGATGGTAGACTGTGAAACCACATTATACTGTTGCCAGAACTTCATTTAAGTTTTCTGCAGTCGTTTAGTAATATTCAATTTGTTTGTCAGATTGTCGAGTTTTTTTCCTTCTGTTTAGCAACTCACACTTCTTTTCTCACTTGAGAATTAGGTTGGGATTCACTTCAGAAAAATCCCTTTCTCCCTATCAAGGGATCAATCTGTATTAGTACCTTTTTGCCATGTCAAAACCGAACTCCACAGAAATCATTGATTCAATGCCAGTTATTTAAAAGTCTCTGAAGTGCAACTGGATTTTCTGTAAAAGTGCCTATATATATATATACCTGGAGAGCATACCAGAATCAGGTGAAACAATGTCTTGACACGTGGCTGTCAATATTGGTGGGTGCTGTGATGTTATTTGTACAAGTCCCACACTTGGAAGATCTTTCTGTGGGAAATCCACAATGATGTCCATTACTTATGGCAGTGAGTCAATATAATAATAATAATAATAATAATAATAATAATAATAATAATAATAATGTTATTATAGTTACCTTTTTTTTATGTTAGAAGGGTCAAAGGAGAGAGTATGTACCTTCCCATCTGGTGGAGCAGGAGGCCACAGCAGTATTGCAGCCCCTAACCCTTCGAGATCAAGCAGTAAAAATTGCTGAACACTGTTGTTGGTATTAGACAGTTCAATGTGATGGAGGTGTCTCGTTTTCATTTAGCAATAACAACAATTTTTATCATGGAAATGGTAGTGCAAACAGGAAACTGAATGTGCAGAATAATGGGAATAATATGATTTGGCCATTGATTTTTACATGAAATAACAGGGGAGGGGAAGATTGGAGGATAAAACAAACAGAACCAAACAAGCCAGCAACAATATTTTAGCAAAGCAGTAGGTGAACTGGAAAACACATAAAGTAGGAAAACTCATTTTCATAACAGAAGAACAAAAAGCAGACAAAAATAAAAGGAAGTGAATCCACTCCCATATAAAAGACTGCTGTTTGACTGCAGCTGATCTGTACTTCAGTGCAGCAACAGAATCTCTGCTGTAACAATAAACTGAATAAAAAAGAACATTGGAGACAAGCAAGTCACTTAGAAAATTAGTTCTCACCCATTCTAAAGCGTTTTGCATTCTTCTTGGAATTCATTATGTGCAGTGTTACTCCTTCACAAGATAAAAACCATTTATTTCCATGTTTCTGAAATGTTCTTTTAATTTATTCTATTGCTCTGTTACCAGCTTTTTTATTTTCTTATGGCTGGAAAATTTCCTTTCCTCATTGATCTCTTTTCGTTACCTCTTTCACTCAGTGTTCCTTTTTTTTTTTTTTTCCAGTTAAGTAGAGCAATAAGATTTACCAGGAAACAGAGGCGATGTAGTCTTGGGGTTATAATTCCATATATCCCTTACTGGATCTACAGGGGACAAGATAAAATGTTTTCTGCCAGTTTCCAATGTTTCCCTTAGTTGGTCTCATTCAGTCCTGACTTCAGGACTTGATCTTGAAATAAGGTAGCTCAACAAATCTAGAAACTAGATTGTTTTAATATCTGCTGTCTCTGGTGTGCCAGCAGAGTACACAGAGATGGAAAAAGAAACTGTTAGCAGCACTTATTCATCTTGGACTTGAACACCTGCAAACCTAATACTTGTTTTCTTCCTTTTTATAGTTCAATGGCTTCACAGTTCTTTTCCCCATCCATTTTTACTGTAGTCGTTCAATCAGCCATTTTCATCTGTATTATCTTGTGATAGTTTCCAATGTTTTCGGTGTTATTTACTTCACGAGCTGCTGACAATCAGTTTCTGCCAGATGTTCTTGGAATCAAAGCAGAAAGATGAGCTGAGACTGCAGCAGACAGCAGGGAAAAACACTGTCTGGGATTTTTTTGCATGTATTTTTTATTTTGTATACGTGAATATATCTATTCAAAACCATAGTCTGACAACATATGATGAAGAACAATGGGCTGATCAGCCAAGCAGGACGAGAAAGACAAAGTATTTACTTCATGATGTTGAAACTCATCACCAATACATGCTGTGAACAAGCCGCTGTAAGGTTTTGTGAGCTTTACGGTTCATGCTTGTGCTATATGAGATTCCCACAGTCTGCACTACTAAACCTCCAAGGTCAGATTCTTCTTACCAAGAAAAGTGAGACCAGAGTTATGATTCTTCATCATTTGCCACTTCATCAGACCACTGAATGGTCAGGACATGGCAAATTTTACATGCCATGACAATTTTCCATTTTTAAATCGCAGGTGATTTTACAGTGCTGACGAGGCTTATTGATGGAAGGAGAAAAATCAGAAAGAAAAATACAATCACAGCATCATATATTGGTCTGAGTTGGAATAAACCTTTAATATCATCCAGTTCCAGCACCCCTGCCAAGAACAGGAATACCTTTCACTAGACCAGGTTGCTCAAAGCCCCATCCAGGGGTGTGGCATCCACAGCTTCTTTGGGCAACCCATTCCAGTGCCTCATCACCCTCACAGCGAAGAATTTCTTGCTAATAATTAATATAAACCTTCCCTCTTTCATTTTAAAGCCATTTTTCCTTATCCTGTCACTGCACTCCTTGATAAAAAGTACATCCCACTCTTTCCTGCAGGCCCCCTTTAGACTAAGGTCTCCCTGGAGACCTCTCTTCTACGGGCTGAACAACTCCAATGCTCACATCCTGCCCTTAATATGAAGAAATGGAAAACATAGAAACTTTTAAACTATACAGAGACAGTAAACTGTAGGTGCAGCATCATCTGTGAGCCAAGTTATATCCATCACTATTCACATCAGTGGTGTTCATTAGTATTTGCTAACCACAGAGGGCTTAATACAGAAATACTCAGTCGCTCAGCTACAAGAGATTTGGTTAAACAGCTACAGCTGAGCTGAAGCCTTTAGTGTAAATAGGACCAGTTGGTTGCCTGGGGTTTTTCTAGTTGAAAGGCTCTCAGTGAGCAACTTGTTAAGGAGCTTCTTCGGGTCCAGAGCTCCAAATCTTGAGAGAAAAAATAAAAGGTGTGCAGCCTTTAAATATTGGAAAGAAGTGAACCCAGGCACTTGAGAGAAAGGAAGTAAAATCATAATGTAGTAAACAATACATAGAAAGCTGAGGGGGAAGAAAAGAAAATGTGTGGTTCTTGCCATGTGAGATTTTTGGGAATAAAAAACAGTAAAAATCAGAGAGAGCTTCACCATGAGAAGGCTGAGAGGACATGCTGGAAAGGGAGGGGGATGTGAAGGGATTGGAAGAGCCTAGCTATGAAGTAAATTAAATCAGATTGAATACCATGACTGAGGGGAAGTACAGAGTATCTCTGGGGCTAAGCAACTGCACAGGGAAAACTATCTAGGTTGCCCTTAAATCTGGAAAAGTGAATTAAATCACCTTTGGAGAAGTCTGAAATGCTTCAGACTCCTAGGCACCTTTTAAAATTCTGGGGTATAGCTCTGGGACATGTATTCATTGAGAACAGCAAGCCATCAAATGGTTAGCACAAAAGACCTCTGGTGATGTTTGCTTGTTAGGTTCCTGTTGGTATCATTCAAACTAACAGCTGAAATGTGAGGTTGTAAAACGGCAAATTCTAGTGAAACGAAAGCCCAAGACAAATGAAAAGTTTTAAAATTGCATTATTTGCTGTTTATGAGGTTCTTCTTAGAGGAAAGAGTTAAAAAACATATTCCACAGAGGATCAGGAAGCTGTTGCATCACGTTCTGAAGGAATATTGCTATTAAAAAATAAGTTTTATGGAAAGAATATTGTTATTTTGTATTTAAGACATTAGAATTATACTTAAGTTAAAGGAAAATAATCAGTATCTCTTACTCATTGTCTCAGAACTGCAAGGGCCATCTGCTTAATGATAAGGCAAACATTTGTGAACCAGAATAGGAAGATACAGCAGGTTTTTTTCGAAACCATGTCAAAATTAAATGGTAATGCCACCTCAGGAATTACTGGAATGGTCTTTAAATTGAGGTGATCTCTCACAAGGAAGAGGTAAAGGCAAGCATTGAGAATTTTTTTTGCCATATACTCTCTCTTCTCATGTCACTTTGAGTTTCTTACTGTTTTATCACAAGAAAATGGGTCCTACTATTCATAACTGCAAGTAGTTATTTGCAAAGTATTTATTGGTACTGACTGAGTGTAAACAACAACATGGGAACTTCAATAAGTTTTACTGAAAAGTTATAGGCTATGGAAACATTTAGAAAAGTGTGTCATTTGTTAACTAAATTGTTGGTGGAAAACACAATTTTAAAGAGATCATCCAACCCAACAATGAACAAGACCAAAGCTGCATCAAGCATGGCTTAAGAATATGTCTGGGCACATACTTGGAGTTTCATATTTTTCAAGTTAGAGTGATTTCTGTTCATATATTTACAGTGACTTTTTAATATTATGGCTCAGGAGGGGGAAAACATCAAACCATTCAGAATTATTATCCTCACAGCAGAAACTAAATGTCAAGATTGGTCTGTGACCAAAGCAAATGAATTTCTATTGTATTCCTGTTCTCCATGCTTTGCTAAGTGAATTTTCTGCTCATAAAAGGTAACAGATTGACTGCCCTGTGAACAGAGGTCTTTTATTGATCTTCTGAACAAATCTGACAGTGTGAGATGTTGTCTCACTGATGTGCCACCTTTCTGGGCGGAGGGATCAGACAGAAATTCCACTGCAGTTCCTGGTTTATCTGCGCAGGCACTCACTCATCCCAGAGCCACTGTGGGTGCTGATCAGTGGCTGGCAGGAGAACAGATGAGACTCTGCTTTAATCTCACCACACGCTGCTGATCTGCACCAAGGCCTGAACCACTCAAGAGAAATGGGAGATATATATATGTGGTTAAAATTGTATGTGTACATAGATCTGCTCGTTACTTTGTGTCTGGGCATTCATTTTCTCTTTTTAGCCTCTCTTTTAAAAGTCACAAACCATGAAACTTTAAAATATTCACCTTCACAAAAAACACCCACCACATTTTCAGGTTAAAAGAGGCTGTGAAGCCTCTAAATTACCCCAAAAGTAACCTGCAGATGAATATTTTAACATGAACAGTTGGAGCGCAAGCACAACTGAATTCACAACAGATTTCCCTGATTTATTTTGATTTTATTGGACAATTTTTTTTTCCTAGCAAGTGTTGGGGAATTTGTGTTCTATCTGTGTAATAAAGTTGCAGAGATATAAACTTTTATTCATTTTTAAGTGGAAGATGAGTTCTCAGTGATAAGCTAGTATTCTCCTTGAAGCTTGTTAAGGCCCTGCACCATTCAAACTGCTAAGAATTTGAGACAGTCTTTTTAACTATGATTTTCTAGATTTATCCTACTGAGAAATGCTAGAGCAAAACTCAGGGTCATTTGTCAAAAGAAGACTTAATCTTGCTTCTTTCCACACTACCTACAAGGGGAAAAGTCATTTAGGTTGAGAAACGCACTGTAAAAGAGAGATGTTTAGCAAGGGAACTGACAGAGTTCCTCAATTTAAAAAAAAAAAAAATTCAGTTTACCAACGTTGTGACAAAAAATATCTTTGTGAATTGTACAAAGCCAAAATTTGGTTTATAATTAAATTTAGTTGCACATATTGCATCCTCTAAATTTATTTTCTGTATCAGTAACCTTTATACATCAAGTTGAGGAAAAGTGCTCAGTTTATGTAGGTTGCAGCAAGGACTCACAAATTACTCTCCTGCAAACTGCTGTTTCCTGACAGCCCTGTCCTGTTCTTTACCAGGCACCTCTGTTCCAATCATTGTACCTTTCTCAAGGAGGAGTCCAATTACAGAAAAAAATTACAGGGTAAAGCAATATTGAAATTAGTTGCCGTGCACAAGGTTCATCCTGCCAAATTGTTGCGAGCTGCTCCTCCTCTCCTTTGGTGGAAAAAGTTACTTCAGAGGAGAAAGGGTGACTTTCACCAAACCACAATACACACAGGACAGCTTGATGTTGAATGTCTCTATAGAATAAGAGTAATAAACAAAATCTGAGACTCCTGTGCTGCAACAAAAAGCAAAGATATATATTTTTTTCTCCTTGGCGCAGCATTTAATAACAAGCTACTGTTGCACCAAAGGAAATCCCCATAGGACCCGATAAGTTGTGATGAATTAACATTAGACACTAATAGGTTTTAACTCCCTGGCTGGCATCAGAAGCATCAATCCCAGAGTTTATCAGAAATGCTTTCTGCAAGGTTCTGGCCTTTCTGGTATTTCCATGATGATAATTGCCATCATTAGCAAGTTGCTTCCTCACCAGAGATGCTTGTAAAGGACAAGTTTGTGGGATTGGTTTCTGGGTGATAAGTGTGCCATCTGCTTTCGTTTTACAGCCCTCAGTCAGATAGATTCATCAGTGCCACTTTAAAAGAAGCGCCAGAGGGGAGGGAGAAAAGGGTTCTTTGCCAGATGTTACCCAATATTTCATGAGAGATGAAAGGCCAGAGAAATGCTAGGCTAATTGTGTCAGCCTCATGTTACAAAAAGGACAGTTATTCACTTTTTATCCATTTCAGCTTGTGGGGATGGGGGGGTCTGTTTACCTTTTTGATGGGAAGGGCTCAGCAGAGTGTTTGAACACATCAGAGAAATAGTTGTGACTCAGCTGTGCTTCTGCTTTCAGTCCCATTTCCTTTACGCTGTTGTAATTTCTTTTCTCTGCACTCTCCCAGCTAATCTGAGCCACAGGGACAGTGGTTTCAGAGGGTTTCCCATTTCTCATCATCTCCCTCCTCAGGTGGCTGCAGGAAGGAGCGACTGATAAACAGACTTTCATCTCCTTGGCTGTGGTCTGAGTGTGGATGAGTAAGGGAGAGGAGGGGGAAATGCTGCTCCTAAGCACTCTCATGAAGCTCAGAGTATCATTTGAGGTCACACCAGACAACCAGAACCTTCAACCACAGAGCAGATGAAATTTTAATCTGAAATTCTCCATGGGACTCAGGATTAGCTGAAACGAAATGTCAGGCCCCTGTGAAACCTGTGAGTCCCTGCAGGTACCAAAGCCCCAGAGTGGGGATTGAGCTTCACTCCTGAAAACAAGGAATGTTAACCGCCATGCACACAAAATCTGGACACCACGGGAAGGGCAGTGCAAAACTGCTTTTCAGCTTTGTGGTGAATTACTCTGCCCATCAGGAAAGGCCATCCATGGCAGCTCAGGTAAGTTTTTAAACGGAAATATTGATGCTCCAGAACACCAAGGAGAAAGTTCAAGGTTATATGTTGTTGAATATTAGCCACTAAACTGGGGTGACCAACAGTAAAATGTCACGACTGGGAGGGTTTTTCACCCTTCACTTCCAACCCCTGCTGAGCAGTGAGGTGATTAGGGAATATTGTCTATGAAAGCTGTATTCCTGGTGGATAAATTAGGGAGCAAGTATGGATTCAGGCTCAAATTTCACAGCTGTTGAATTGTCATTTAACTGAATATACGTAGAGTGACGTTTCCCGTGTTGCAAAGTTCACATCTGAGCTCTGCAGCTTAGAGACCTGAATTAAAATGTCCCTGACTTTGAAAGTTGCTTCAAGTGCCCATTTAAGCCATGGGCCTGAGGGCTCCCCATACCCTAGGGTGGGAGGGAGCCCCATTAGTCCCTTCCACTAGGTGGGAAGGCAAATGAAGGGTGGCTGAGGGCACTTGGTCTGTTCAGCCTGGAGGAGACTGAGGGGAGACCCCACTGCAGTTACAGCTTCCTCGTGAGGGGAAGAGGAGGGGCAGGCACTGATCTCTTCTCACTGGTGACTGGAGGGAATGGTGTGAGGTTAGGGGAGGTTAGCTGGGATATCAGGAAAAGGTTTTTCATGCAGAGGGTGGCTGGGTGCTGGAACAACCATCTCACATCCATGTCATCCCGAGGCTGCCTCCAGCAAATGGTGCAGTGCAACACGTTCCCATTCACAGTAATAAACTCATTGCTTCTTGCTGAGCGTGGTGGAAAAAGAGTCCTTGCATGCAGTTTTCTTCTACAGCAGAATGCTGTGAGGATACGAAGACACACTAATTTGAGAGCTCTCAATTGGTGAAGCCCTGTTAAAATTTTATAATGTTGACTGTATCTTTTCCAAGCACAAAAATATTGTGGAGCCTGTACATGGGATGCAAGTTGCATAAATATATGTGAGAAGAGGAGCAATTGTGTTTCCTTGTCTAAAAATACCCAACAAACAAAAGGGAAAAAAGGTTGTTTTATTAATTGTTATGAATGGTAGTGTGACTCCTTCCCACAGAAAGTTCACACCTTTTGGAAGAGTTGGGTGCAATCTTTAACGCTCTATTAAAGGTGAGTTAGTTTTAAAGGAACTAATTGTTATTAAATGGTTGCCCTAGCAACACGAAGAGGGTTACCATAGTAGCCTCTTCTATCCAAATTGAAATATAGTCACTCTAAGGGTTCACAGGGCCATGGATTTTAAAACCAAAGTAGAAAATATAAACTTCTTCCTTCGTTTAATGAGCCACTGCCATTTACATAAAGTCAAAACTGGTCAGACCCTGAGGTTCTTGGTGTTGTCTTATTCCTGCTGTAAGAGGTCTTGTTTGATTTTCCCCTTCACTGAAAGTTTAAGGAAGGAAATTAACAAAGATTAAAGTGCATTATATCTGTGTAGTACACAATCTTGTCACACTTGCTGGAAGTAAGAAAGATTCCTGATCTAGTTCTTTTTCCGTGGGGCAATGTAGAAATGTAGACATGCAGCTCTCTCTGTGTCTGCATTATCCATGACACTGGGCCAGAGAAAGGAGCCTCCCCTATTTCTTTGCCTTCTGATAAAACTTTTTCATCAGCAAATTATTTAGATACAGCTTAAAAGCATTCATATGGAGCTCCAGAAACTTGTCTGAATCAAGAAAGCTTGGAATATTTTTCACAGTATCACTGTGAGGTCAGTAAGGGAGTTTGTCACTGGCAAGAGATGAGTAAATCACTGGTAGTAAACAGCGTGCCCAGTAAGTCACAAATCCCTGATGCATCTGAGTGTTGCTGTTTCTGTCACTGTATTTTATTCATGTCTCTTTCTCTGTTCTTCTTCAGATGGAATGCATGAATACTTGTGCCACTGGTCATGTTGCAAGGACTCCAAAACAGAGATAAACTATTTCCTAATCTCATGATAATACCACTGTTGTTGAGTCAGACTTTAAAAAAAATTCCCAAACATTCAGTGTTTTCCATAAAGTCACTGTACCCAACTCAAAGACCCATGCAAGAATAAACATTTCTTTGAAACCGTGAAATAGATTTCTAGTCCAACAGGTTGTGGTGAAAAGCTTGAAAAGCCCTTTGGAACCTTATTGGGTGCTACAGGTTCAACCCTTTTTCTCTCACTCTATGTCCCCTCAAGAATATTTAATCAATCTCAAATGCAGTTAAAGTAACACTAATAAGCCTCAGACAACTTCAAGTCTTCCTAAAGTGTCATGCTTCCAGAAGCCTGCATCCTTGTAAGTCAATATAGAAAGTCTGAAATTCTTATTTTCACTCCAATATCACAAAGTTAACATCACAATATTAACTTCAAAATTAATCTCCATTTTCACATAAAATTCCACATAAAAGTCACTTCTAAATGATGTTTTTTTAATGAGTCTCACTAACAACACAATTAAATTAGCCGTGGAGTACAAACTTCATGACTCTTATTGCCGAGGTTTCACTTCAAATGACATTTCTCTGAGACTGAACTTGTGCATCCATCCTTTGTCTCTGTAATTGCCCTGCAGAGCTGCTGGGCAGCTGCCATGGAAGCTGGTGAAGTCTCCACAGCTCAGAATGAAAGCAGCTTCTTCCCTCAGAAATCTGGCTCCAGTTCTTCAGGCTCCCCTGGCTGCTGCCCAGGGGGAGTTTGTGCTCCCTCCATGTCTTACCTGAGTCTTTAATGTCCTCTGCTGCTGTGACATGAGTGACATGGGGCAACTCTGTGTGGTCAAATATTCACATCCACGAGTGCCTGTGGAACTCCTTTTTACTGGGTGATGGTTGCCTTGGTCAAAGCTGGAGGCCTCTGATGATGAATTCCTGTGAGAAATGGGCTTCTCTTGGTATGGCTGTGAAGATAATGACTTCTTCTTTCTCTGGTGAGGCTATACTAACAAAGCTAAAATGACATTAAAAAGATAAGCATAATATTTATGCAGGAGGTACTGTCTATTTAAATCTGATTAAATTAGAGACTAAGCGAAAAGTACCTAATTATAATAAATTAACAGAAAGGTTTGCTTTTAATATTTTAAACTGCCTTTTAAACTGACTGAACAATTCAGGATGAAACAATTACAACTCGTGTACCTTTTGTTTCCTGAAAAGACCAGGAGATTCCTTTAAACCCTTTTTCTAAGGGTTTTCTAAAGACTTGCACATATCCACATAACCAGTTCTTGGAAGAAAGGGAGAAGTTGTGTGGAGGATTTTCACACGAGAAATATTAGTCTGTTAATGAATCCAGTTTGCATTATAAGGAGTTGCTATGAATTAGGACAGAGGTTAAACATTCAACATTTATGCCACTGACCTATTTCAAAGAGAACTCAGTTTAACGTATATGATGTAAAGTGAGTTGATTTCTTGAGAGTCCTGTGGAATTGGAACAAAGGTGTATGATAGAAACATGAGATTACCCATTGCTGCTCATCTTTTTCAGTTTGCTTGTGTTTGGGTTTTAAATACAATTGATAATTTTTTTTAATAGTAGCACGTGTTTTATGAAGACTGCACAGGTCAGAGAAACTCCCAAAAATCTGGAGAAAAAAATCCTAGGCTGCTCTGCTGCTGTTCTAGACTCTCTTCAGCAGCTGCATACATAGCAACATTCTGTCCTCTAGGGAAAACAAATTTCATCTTCATACTTCATCAGAATCAATGTGATTCTGAGAGGCAACTTTTAAAGTACGAAGTACTGAGGTGGAGCAGTGATTTTCTGCCGCTTCTGTGCACTGCCACTTCTGGCTTGCTCTGGTAGCTGGAGTTTCCGTGTCTGTTTTTTACCTCTTGGTCCAGCCCCTCAGGCCTGTCTGACATTTCTGCTGTGCCCGTGAGCTCAGCACAGTGCTCCTGAAATGGTGTCAGCATCCCGAGCTAGAGCTGTGCCCCATGGCACACCTCCTACTGTGGCACAACCCTTGGCGCGGGCCTGGAGAGGCACCTCTGGGAGCTTATCTCCCACACTGCCAGTGCTGCAGAGGTGACAATCCTGAGTAAATAACGGGCTTTGGAAGTCTCTGTCTGCTGCTTTGCCCTTTTTATGCATGCAGATGAGGCCAGGATGCAGCTGAGAGCCTTGCTCAGTAAATCAGCCTGGAAGATTGACACGGTTCCTATCTGGTGTAGTATGCACTGGAAACTGTTCCCAAGGGCAAACAGCAGGCACTCGGACATGCTGGTCTGCATCTGAAACAAAAGGGAGCTGCCGAGGATCTCTTTTCTGTCAGTAAGCCTGACCTAGAAATTCAGATGAAAAGTGAAAGTGCTGTCAGAGACGTGGTTAGGCACTGTATTTTAGAGAAAATTTGGGAAGAGTTCTTCTCAGCAATCTTTTCCCTGAGCTTTTGGAGGAAGATGAGAATTGTCCTTGCAGAGTGGCAGGGTACTGCTGCTGCTGCTGATTGCCGCTCTCCACTTTGCTGCCACTCTGGGTCAAATGTTCAAGCCGTGACTCAAATACCCAAAGTTCCAAGCAGCGATTTCTAGATAGAAGATTGAAAAGACAATGCAGTTGTTGTCTTTTCTTTTTCTATTCTGCTTGTGGACATTTTATAATTCATGTATTTAACTTTTCCTCTGTAGCTAGGATAGATAAAAACATATTTTACAACAACAAAAGCTTGTTGTTTAGTGCAAAACCTTGGGTTCATTTTTAAACCAAATGAGGGTAAATTATAAGAAAAAAAAATATTCTGATGGTGAAAATAAAAATTGAAGAGGTTTTTAAGAGTTTAATTTACCAATAAAACATTCAAAGGAATTTGAAATAAATATATATATATATATTTTTTTTTTTGCTTTGGAAATGTTTGTCCAATGTATGAAAGATTGACTCTTTTACTTGAAACAACCATTTTCACATAAACTCCCCCCCACACACATTAAAACACTTGTTCAATAAATCAAAACATTTCACTCAGAAGAAACTGTTCTGGATTTATCTGACTTTTTTTTCCTTTAATTTTTTTCTTCTATGCATAGTTCTAGGAGGTATTACTTAAAATAATAAGTTGCTGCTGTAGAAGACCAAGTTGTGATTTCAATTTTGCACTCAGTTACTCAACAGTGCTAATTCACCATGATGCAATTGAAATAAAAACCTGAAGCAGAACATTCATTAAGTTATCATTTTGTCTCATCTGATTCATTGATGAAAACCCCCAATTCTTTCATATAGTTTGTTCTTCTAAGGGCCTTAACAAACATACAAGCTAATTAGCTTCGAGTATGATAAATGAAAAGTAATAATGTGTGCAGGAGTTAATTACGAAATTTTGTGAGGAATCATACCTTAAACAGCTAAGGAATTAATTTTCTTTAAGTACAGGAGAGATTAATAACTCTAAATGAATAATCTTGGTAAACTCTTTAAAGAGTACAATCATTTGCCTAAATCAAGATCCTGTAAACTGATGAATACTTTAAAATATTTTTTTTGCTTTGATACTTTACCTCTTAGAAGCATTTGCAGCATTCTTTTTTCCCTCATGTTTACTATCACACTGGAATGACTGATATAAATTGTATTGAATTTTCTGTCTCTAAAATGCATGCAAAATCCAACAATATAACAAAAACAACTCTTAGGGAGTTGTTCAAAACAACTGTTAGGGAGGTAGGATGAAAATGTCATTAAACTCCACCTAGATTTAAGTTCTAACAATGGTTAATGTGTTTGGTTGCTGTCAATCCTGAATGATTTCCTTGAGGCAAGGAAATTAAAAACAGTTTTTTTGTTGATAGACAGGATGAAAAATATAATTTGAGGACAGGGAAAGTGTGCTGTTTGGGATCTTAGTGTCCTTTAAAGTTTTTGTCTATCTTAGAAGAGATTCGAAGGAAAGAAAACTGTAAGTCATAGTTGTTTCTATGTAGAAAATAATTTTAAAACAACAAAACAATTTTAGATTGATTTGGGTTTTTTCCGAAAGAAAGAACTTACTGAAATTGAAATGGCCCTTTGGTTCACAAACCTGTCTTCACTCCAGCAAATTAATGACTGTCCCTCTTAATGTCCCTGGGCAACCTTTGCCATTTCAGATTACGTGTGAATAAATAAGTATATGCATACATATACATTTAATGTGAAAATGTCAGCTGGTTATACTGAAGATGAAGCTCTTTTTACTAAAAGAATCTAAAAAGACCCTCTGAAATGTTATGCTTCTTTAAATGTATGACATAATCCAAACTTGGAAATCCATAAAATCCTCCTTTTCCATAATGATTTGACTACTATCTCTTGTTTTTCCATACCCAGTCTAGGAAGGCGATTTTTAACCACAGCTTTCATCTCCGGTCTTTCAGAGGATGACGCACGGAGCAACGCCTCCCTCCTGAACCTGCTTCCTTTTATTCAAAAGAAAATGCCAGGCTGTCCTGCTGGGATGTTCATTCCCATCTATCAGACACAGACAGGTGCCTGAGATTCGTGACCCCTGGGGATTAAGTGAAGTCATAATTAGGTGTGTGTCTGTCATTGCCTCACGTGTCCTGGGCACCTTTCTGCCTTTCTGGTGGACTCATTAGCTTTTGGTTTGGTTTTCATGGTTTGGTTGGTTGAGTTGGCTTGGGTTTTTTGTTTGTTTGTTTGTTTGTTTTGGGGAGTTATTTGGTTTTGTTTGGGTTTTGATTTTTTCATTTTTGTTTTTGTTTTCTGTTGTATTTTGGGGTTTTTTGTGGTTTCTTTTGGTGGGTTGTCTGTTTGGGTTGGTTGGTAGGTTTGGTTTTGTTTTAAAAGTATTTTTCTTAATCACCTCTGGAAAGCAGCACTGTTCTCCCTTCCCCTGAAATCCATAACCCACTCTGGATTTCTTCACCTGGCAGGATATAGGTCATATCTGGTTTGTCGGACACGGCCAAGGGTCTTACTCCAGGCCAGCAAGGATGCAAAGCACCACAGCCTGAGGACAAGTGGTGTCCTCTTGGTCCTGCACACAGCATTCACACGAGGAAAACAATCACAGCTTCATGACTCCATCACCATTTCTGTCAGTCCCTGGGTGCAGCCAATCCCTTGGATAGCTGCATCCAGCCTCCTACCACACAGGATGGTAAAGGTCACATGGCCTGGAAGGAGCAGAGTCTCTTTTTCCTGAGGCAGAACACACAGGACAGTGATGCTGGCCCTGTGTGGAATGGTCAGGCAAGGAATGGTCCTTGATGTACAACACAAACCACCCAGCCCAGCTCCACACACAGTAGGCCATTGATGCTCCAGGTGACCCTGTCCTATCCTCATCAATTCTCTTTTATCCCTCCCAGCACAGGCTCCCATCCATATTTTGTTTTTCCATGTCCTGCTGCCCTGGATCCCTCTGCCCACGCTGCACCTTTCTCACCACACGGCTTGATGTCCTTCAACATCCCAGATTTTTGCATGGTCTCTGCATACACCTGATGTTTTCTAATCAGAAGTGTCATGGTTTCCAGCAGGGTCAGGTCAGCATGACTAAGTGCTATTTTGAAGGTAGATAAGTCTGTTTCCCCTGAAGCTGCTACGGACACCAAAGCTCCCTACAGTCCTGTTCCATGTTGAAGTAGGGATTTTAAGGACGTGTAGCAAGGTCCTGTAAGCCACATTAACACTCACTTTACATTGCAATTTAGTGTCCTGTGGAGAGGCTTTCATAGCCCCCCATCAGGGCTCTGAGGGTACCAAAAAGCCATAAATGCAGGCCCACCTAGACCTGTAATTCCTGCAGTCTTCGGCTTCTGGGGCTATCTCACCCTCCCTGAGCTCTGCCATGAAGTGATGGCCTTCATCCCCATCTTCTGGGCATTCCCTGGTCCTGGATCCTCCCCTTGATCTGCCCCTCAGGGAGAGCCCAGCCTGCGGGAGGTCACCTTTGGTTCACCCCCTCCCCACACGCTGCTCCCTGGCACCTCCAATTGCTTGATTTTCTTAATGTTAAAGTGAAACAAGAGCCCAGACAAGGACATACCCTTGCTCAGTTTTAAGGAGATATGTGAAGGCAGTCAAACCAGACCTCCCGAGGACTGCCTGGAAAGCCTGTTATTATCTCTCTGCTGTTTATCAATTGTACTCTCTTGGCACTGGTGACAACTCAAATTAGTTAGGCAGAAATGATGGAAATGCGTTCTTAAAGACAAGTGAAAAAGGTGGTGGTTAAAGCTGTTACCTTAATGCTACTCCAGAAAAAAGTCAGCTACAGGCACATCAGAAGAGCACGCATAAATGATCTGTTTTTTATTGAACATACCATCCTCATTTCGGTTCTCAATTTTTTTCCACAGAATTAAATTATAGTTCTGATGGTAATTTCAAAGGGATTTCTACCTGGAGTCTTACTACTTAAAATCCTTATGATAATGGGGGGGGCACTTTGCATAACCTTGGGTCCTTGTCTAAAGATCATGGAGAGTCGTGAAAAAATTCAGATGACTTGACATTTTTTGGATCATTTCCTCCATGTGAAGTGCTCACCACAGATGACAGTGCAGATCAGATAGTCCAGTTTATCACATGCTGTCGATTCTTCCTTTCTTTCTCTTTTTCCTGAACAAAGGACAGATTAAAAAAAAAGGCAAACAAACAAATGGAAGGAAAAAGAAAAAAGAAGTAGCAATATTTATTCTCTGGTTCATTATCCTTTGCACATTTTTAATTTAATTACATGCATTAATATTTACTCTGAATTTCACATTTTACATTTACTCACTCTTCCAAGGCATTTCAAAGTCGTTAAAATTTTAATTTCACTACAGTTCAGTAAAACAAAAAAATCGTCACTTCAAAGTTCAAAACTCACTACTCTGGGTCAAACAATAGTACTTTTTGATGTAGAAAACCTTTATGCTCTATCTTTCCACTCACCAAGAGAACTTTCCTAAAAGTAGGGTATGAAATTAGAAATGCCCTTTTCTTTGACCTGCTCTTTAACAAAGCATGTTTGTTTCACCTGTAATGGAGCTGCACAGCCCAGGAATGACTCTTAGCTTTCTTTTTTAGAAGTAATTGTGTGACTAATCCAACAAAATACTTCTGTTTTCTTCTGAATACCTCTACATGGTCTGACCAAGGAGACATAAAAGCAGGGAAGTAAATGTCTCTCTGATAGCTGAACAAACCTAAAAGCAGTTTGAGAGACCCCAAAAATTACTTAATTATTGCAACAGATGACTGATTTTAAATTTTTTTCATCCAAATCAGGAAGAAATAAACACCATACAGAGTCTAGATTAACAAAGTAGAGCCGTCTAAAGAAACTGAGATGCTCCGAAAGCATCAGAAAATGCTCCTTAGTGTTTAGACATTAAATCTTATCAGGCAAATTCTCAATTGTAGCTCCAGAAATCAAGCACAGTGATTTCTACTCTTTCTGAAGAAATTGCAGCATAACAGCTGCTAGAAGGCAGCAATGGGCAGTGTCTGTGAAAAAGGCAGTGTCTCAAACCAAAGCAGCTCTGCACAAAGGGGATGCTGATCCTTATGGGCACCAACAGGGAGTTGTGGACAGCTAAACAACTGTAAAACTCACTGATGCCTGTCAGAACGCTAAACTAGAGGAAGAAATGCGACTTGTTATGTAGTACAAACGGATGTAGGGATACTCCCAAGCAACACACCCTGTGATAGGTCATGTCAAACCAAGTTAATGGCCTGTTTCTCTCTTTATAAACCTATGAGCCAAATAATTAGCTGTGCAGGGTGTGGATGCCAGAAGTAGATAACTGACAATGAACTTCAACTTGCTCTGTACAGGCTGAAGAATGCCTTTGGAACTGTGAAATTTTCTTTTCCAGAATCCACACTCCAGCAGTCTGATGCTGCTGCCATGTCTGGGCACAGTAACTTGGAGGGTGCTACAATCACATTTCGAAAAACGAAGTGTTTAAGGCTGGACAATACCAGTTTACCAGACTGGCCACTTCTGTTCCTCATCTTAGTGACACAAAAGTGTGAAATCCCATAGGTGATCCAATGGATAAGGAGTTAATCTTATCTTAAATAGTGCAAAAAGCATGTACTTCATCACATTATCCAGTGACAGATAAAGACTAAAAGCCTATGAGAACAAAAAAATGTCCTTTTCTCATCACCTAAGCTGTGTTACAAGAAGTAGAACATTATTGATCAAAAAAAACTCCAGAATATTATTACTCTGTCACTCAGTGAGTCAATTTTGTTTGATTACATGCTTGTATTGCTTAAGAGACTTTTATCTCTCCTCAGACAAATATATTTTCTCTTTGGGAATTTGTAAAAGAATAAAAGCAGATCTAATGAGGTGAACAAATAACACCTGTTTTGAAATATAGCTACAGATGTAAATTTTAGTTGCAGTTCAGTCACGTTTCTCTCTTGAAAACATCATTTTAAGTGCAGTTGCAGCACTGATGGACCTTCCAGTACCTCTTACCCCCTAAAAATGCTGAAAGGTTTGGTGCCTAAAACACACATGGTAACCCAAGAGAGAGAACTTAAGCATTTAGAAGACTTTTCCCTCAAATATCTTTTGTCTGTGAGCTGTCCTATGAAGCAATGAACAAGAAGAAAGCTGTATGACAGCAGCTGTAGGTACAGGAGCAGCTGTGGAACACAAGGGAGGTTCCAGCTGAAGGTCAAACCACAGTGCACACACAGACGGCATCTGACAGAGGTTGCTCCCCAAAGAGGAGGGCAAGGAACTGAGGAACTGGAGGTGCTGAGAGTGAACAGAAGCTTAATTTGCATATTTTCTCCCTGCTTTCCGCATCACAGTTACTGAACCAGTACAAGAATAATCATAAAACAGTTGAACTGAAGTTTGGAGTCATAAAATTGTAATTTTTAAGTGGCCTGTGCCCTTCTATTGAATTCCCCTTTGTCATCAGACCACATGCTTGTCCCCAGAACAAGCTAGTGCCCTGGCTAGATGATACCCAGCTTTCAGAAGGATCAATAAAAATGGGATGCATTAAAGAAAGGCAAACCCAGAAAATAATAGCCCACACTACCGATTTGTTGTCCTTTGAAGAAGATGGAGAGAGGAAGAAAAGAAAATGGAACTCAATTGTCTGTAAGGGAGTCGATGGTTATTAAAAGATTGTTTGGATTGTTTGATCTAAGTGGCTTCAGCATTTTTGGCGTATTTGTTGTCCAAGGCAGACAGGAAATTTCAGACTTAAAGTCATCACTGCACATTTCTGGCATAGGCTAGTAGGACAGATCAAAAGAGCAATTGAATTTACATTAGGTGAGCAAACAAAGGTTTGTTAGACTGTTCTTGTAAGGATGAAAAATTATGGTGAAAACTCTGTTGGAGTAAAAGAAACAGAAGACCCAAAAGAAGCATGAGGGGATCCCTTGGTGGTATAAACTGACACAATGCTAAAGAACCCATTTCAGTTAACACGAGCTGTGATCTAAACCAGAAAATTCAGAAGTTTGGACACACTAATCTTTCATTCTGTTAGTCAAGTTATTTTGCAAGTGGTGTAAATTTGCTGATCACCATGAAAGTTTAGACTTTCTCGCTGGTGCTTAGTGTCTTATTTTGTTTTAAGATGGGAAAAATGTTAAAGCTGTGTTGATATCAACTACAGATAAAATATGGCTGACTTACACCACAGCTTTCCATTATATTTTGATTACAAAAGTGCTGAATCTTGAAGCAGAAAAAAAGCACTGAATGCACTGTCATGGGCTGAAGCCAATTCTGTGCTGCAGAAGATGATACAAGCACAAGGTGACAATGAGTGATAGGAGATTATACACCTGCAGGGAAGTGTCTGGAAATCTTTTGCCTGTTACATTTCATAATTTATAATTCATGCAATATTAAAAGCTCACACTTTCAGGATAACGCTATTTATGACTGGATCCCCCTGAAGCACTTTCTTAACTTGCTTTTTTGGGTTTTTTTTACATGTCTTTTTCTAATTAAACTAAATGTTTAGATTCTTTACTGAACTTGTAATTTTCTATCTTATTTCTTTATCTTCTCCCAGGCATTTAATTAGGTCTGGTACAAATAATCCATAATAAAGGGCAGAGGGCTCCATAAATTTGCTATGCTCAATGGAGGTAAAGCAAGAGTTACAGTATTCCAGGCTGCTCCCCAGGAAGTCACAAGGATGGCATTCTGCTTAATTCCACCTACGTGTGGAATACCTCAGCTTCATGCCCTCTGAATTACCCTCCAGGGGCTTTTAAATTGCTTTCACTCACCTTGCTCAAGGGCATCTTGTGGAGATTAGACTCCTTATTCAGGTACCTAACTTAGATGGCTAAAGTCAAGCAATGTGAGCACAGCTTTATAGCTATTAAAGAATTAGCCTTGTAACCTTTAACTGGCACCAAGAAGCTGTTAATCACCATTAAAATGGTTTCTTGAAGCTCAATGTTTTGCCCACCAGAAGATGCTATAATTCCTGCAGTTCATTTCTTTGTAAGATGATGGTACACCTCCAGTTTAAAGCATTTAAGACAGCAAATTATCTTCCCAGGAAGTTCAGTCATTCAAATCAAATAAACCAGGACCATAGCACACTTTGGTCTGGCATATAAAAATATATCTTCATTACTAAGAAGTCTACAAAAAGAAAATTTTAAAAATCCAGTTCCTTCAACCAATTTATAAGCAATTAAGAGGGTTACTGCAAACCTTCTTTAGATCATATCTTTTGGAAAACAAAAACCATTGCTAACACCACCTTGCATTGCACACCACTCATTAGAACAAGGAAAGACAAACACAAAGACCTTCCTCAGGCATTACATAATTCTGAGCCCAGCTAGGGGGCCAGTTTTCATTTCAAAGAGGCTAGATACAGCAGAGAGAGAAGAAAACAATTTTAGAATCAGTGATTCCAGTAAACCAGACAAACATGCAGCATGTTGGTCCCAGTTTGAGTATTAAGGTGTTTCATTTAATAAAATAAAACCAAGAACATTTTTATGTAGCTGCCAGACTTTCAGTAAGATATAAATATTTCTCATGTCTTGAGTGGAAATCCATTTTCTGCACTGGCTTGGCAGTACCACAACTCTAAACCTGCTAGAAATCCTGCCACAGTAGAGTGGTCTTTTACCTTTGTTTTTACTTCAGCTTATCTTTCTTCTCTCTTCCCGATGATTTCCTTATGTGCCTGACAAGCAGTCTGGCAATGAAAAATAAGAGATTGTGTTCTGTGAAACACCTGACCCTATTTTTTTAAGGCTGACCCTTTCTGCCTCTCCTTAACGTGTTTTCATAGGTGTGAAAACTCAAGATGCTTTCAATCAGTTGTGCTTGTCACTGAAAGAAGCCAAATACATCGCTGTGCTGACAAGAGAGGAAGTGCCCATTGTTATGTTAATACAAGCGTCCCCATCACAATTTGATGTCTTGTTCCTTGTGACAAGAAGCTTTTTTATGCATTAGATTGTAAAAACTTCCTGACCTTATTTACAGCAAAATATTTTACATGTATTCTTTAGCAAGAGTAACAGAAAGAGTTAATGGTTGAGAACACCTAAGATGCACGTGAGAATCCACTCCTTCGTTACGCCTTTAACTGGAGTGCTCTGAGTGCCAACGCTGTCAGAGTAGGGGCACAGGGGTGGTGCCTTCCCTTGTTGAGAGAAACATCTTACCTGAATGTGTCATGTGAGGTACAGGCTCCGTTTAGAGGCACAACAGTCGACTCAACACAGGAAATTGTATTGAAGCAGAATAATATTAATAATAAGAAAATCTTCTGACTTCGAATGAAGGTGTTGTTTTTATACTTAGGAGGGGTTTGGATGCTTCCTGTGCCTGAATGCCACAGGCTAGATGGAGTTTACCCCATCTCTTTCTTTATCTTTCTCTCTTTTGAAAGCAAAGTGAAACGGTACCACTGAAGTAACTCCCTCAGAGATTGTGCTGTGCAATGGTTGCCAGCAAGCCAAGGCAAAAGGACAAATTATACCTTCTTTTCTCACAGGTAAATAGGTATGCTGTTCACAAAGAATAGTTCACACTATGATAAGGCCATCACTTCTCAAGATCTTTGCTAAACAATGGTAGAGAGCTTTGGGAAAAGACATGGTAATTACATTTAACATTTAAGTGAAGGCATACAAAGGAGTTGTTATATAATTTTCCTCAGGTATCAGTAGGTTGCATTCTAATAAAGACTGACTGAATTGGAACAATAATAGAAACAAACCATATAATACTTCCTTGCATGAAAACCAGGGCTTTCCATTTCACACTGCTGTGTTCTTTTGGACGAGAAGCTGGCACTGAATTACTTAATGGTAAGGCAGTTTTCTTAAATTCTGTTGGATTGCTCCTGTAGCCTCTTCTTTCTTTTCAAGAAACAACACAATGCCCCTTAATTGTTGGACATATTACAATTCAGTTCATGTTTAAATTGTCTCTTTCCTCTTCAACTTTCAGATGTCTAAAAGTACCTCGGTACTCTTAAATACATTTAAGAACTCAGCATATGCTAATAAATTCAGGATCACTATGCATTCTTACAGTCAGAAGTCTCTGCATCAAAACTCTGCATCAAAACCAATATAAACTGGCATAAATCCAAAGACTTCAATTGATTTCTGGCTCTGGGGAAGAACTAAATGAGAATTCACTGTCATGCAATATGTATTGGAAGAATTTTTCTCATCCCACTCATGCAATGGAGGATACGGTGCAAAATTTTCTCTTTCAAAGCTTTGTGTGTTTGTGTGTGTTATTGCTAGGGAATAAAGACTTCTGATATTGAAACACAGCTAAATTAAGCTCTGAGAAGCAAGAAAACATTATGCAGAGGTTTGGGGTTTTTTTAATCAATTACAGAATTCAGATAGTGAACTGCTTTAACTGGTCCTCTTATGTTTGGTTGCCATGCATTAAAATATATTTTCAGTTCTTCTTGGACCAGACCACCAGTTAATATGGTGTTGATGAATGCTGATCCACAGTTCCTTAAGTGAACGGATTTTTAGGCTGGGCTTTGAAAACTGTGCAAAGTTATGAAGACAATTATAAAAAAATGAGAACAGCATTGTCTTTTGTCTCCAGAACCTTTTGATACTTAAAACCAATGCAACTTTTTATTTACTAAAACTCTGCATTTAAATCCAATTTTAATTTGCAATGACCAAGCTGAACTCTTGTTTGGAGATATAGTGTTCCTATAATATTATCATCTAAATATGAAGGTTTACCTAACTTTTCTAATCTTAAATAAAAAGTAATATAGCAACTTATTCATTACAAAAAAAAAAAAACCTCTTCAAGGGCTTTTACTTTTCATTACATGATATCATCATAACATATTATGTAATAATTCATTATCAAAACTAATCCTACAAGAAACCACACCCCCCATTTACATGTATCAACTGCATAATATAATTTAAAACATGCATTTTTGAGGTACCTACTTCCCACACAAGATTGCTGCAACAAATAAAAGCACGTTTCACAGCACCAAATAGATGCCATTCTGCTCAAGTCATAAATATACTTTCTGCCTACAGAACATTCACGCTGAGAATTTATGGAACTCTGATGTAATTGCTTTTACTCTGGGATTGTTAATTTTTCTTGTGGACCTTCTCCATATATTTAACAAACAGTGTTAAAGTCAAAATTATTCTGATAAAAGCTGTTTGCTGAACTCAATTAATCTATATGAGCTGTGAGTGACGAATCTCTGAAAATGAATGTTTATAACAATAGCTCCTCATTTTACATTGCCTTCTGATTTTGGCCTGAATAAAGTAAAAGTTTTCACATTTCTTTATTTATTATTTTGATGACGACACAACGCAAATAGTGCATCACACTATTTATGTCCTAAAATCCAATGATAGACCTGTCAAATCACTGCCTAATTCTCCTGGTCTCTCTCATTAACAGGAATTCATCACTCCAGGGAAAAGTACAGTCAATCCCTCCATTCATATGACATTTCCATGCCAGAGATTTCTGAATGCAGATGTATTTCTGTTTCTAAAAAGAGCTGGGTTTAAGGATTTTTTGTGTTAATGTCCTTATGAGCCATACATTTCAATACTTTATTCTTTCATATCACCCTTCAGAAATCTTTAATTTATTCTATTTTTGTAATGGACTGAAAACTGCATGGGTGCTTTTTACATTCGTCAGGTTGTTTAACAGGTATGTGCATTCAGAGTGAATCAGAGAATTGTTAGCCTTCCTTGTACTTCCACATCATGACCAATAAATCATGTTTTTTTCTTTTTTTAAAAAAAAAATTGTCATTTATTTTAAAACCTAGTTATTTTATGAGTTTTGGAAGTGGGTTGAATTTTATGACATAATAGTCAGTGAGCTTTATGTTTTCTCATTGACTTTTTTATTTGCTGGCAGGTACCTTCCAAAGCAATACACAGGGACACTCAATCTATTCCATGCAGTAAAGATGAAAGGGAAGGCATGTTCAATGAGATGAGGTGTTTATCCTTGCAAAGCAAATGTAATTATCATTGATTCCACAGGATATAACCTGAAGATGGAATTTCATTTTGTGTTCAAAAATATTAATAAAACTTTCTGGTCCTCTAAGCAGATTTATGCTTTGGCACCACATTTGGTGTCACAAACCTGCATTATTTTTAAGGCCTCCTGTTCAACAGACTAAATATATTCTCAAAGGCTCTTGTCTTCACACAAAACTATATGTCAAACCCTACCAAATTGATAGGGGCAACTGATTAAGCAAGAACTAAAGAAGTGAAAAATGAAACCCAGTACACGGGAGAAGTGAAACTGTTTGTCTAACTTGGAATGTGTGAGAACATGTTGTTTTTTTTCCTGGACTTTTAAAAATATTTGTCATTGTGTGGTACACAGGAATCTTTGGGGGGGTTTGTTGCTGTAGAGTCCCAAGAGGGTTTTTTTTTTAATTCTAATAATAATAGGAAGGAAAAGATATGTGCATAGAATTGGGGTGCAGGAAAGTGGAGTTGATGGGCAGAGGTGTTCCCATACAGACAAGAATAGGGAAAGGTGCAGCGGGATAATGGCCTTGTTGCAGTGACTGACATGGGACATCAGATTAAAGGGTGTGTCGCTGTTGCAATATGGATGGAGAAGAAAAACAAAGGTCCAAGCCAGAGAAAAGATTGTGAGAAAGTGGATTATTTATTTAATTACAGGCGGGATTTATATAACCCTCACATTGATATATGGCAAAAGATCATCGGTCTCTGGTCCAGCCACCACTCCAAGAGATTGGCTGGACTTCACGACACCCATTTTCAAAATATTTCTACTTAGATTCATAACAAACAACACCTGCAAGATGTTTAGAAAACCATCTTGCTTGTTTGCATGAGAACCAACAGCTTCCTCACAGAATACTTGCAAAATGCTGGATTTTTCCCTGCCAGCAGCTTTTCAGCCTCCACAAGGGTGTGCCGCATGCAGGCAGAGGCAAGGCCTGAGACGTGCACAGGGACACTCCTGGCAATCTAGTCCAGCTCCCTGACAACAATTATTTCTTGATATGTGTTTTCTGAAGTTATGCCTCTTCTGATTTTGCGTACAAAAGGCGAGAGAGTTCTACCACGGATTTTGGGATGTCCCAGACCCTAATGGAAGTAATTACATTCTGCACACGTACTTATAATAAAACACACTCACTTTGAGAGATGACTCAAATGCACAAGGCACAAGCTGCTTAAGAAGCTTCATGAATCAGAGCTTTAACCTGTTCCAAGAAATTAGTAAGTCTGAACCCCCAGCTAATACCTATTGCACCTGTTCTGGCAGTCTCAATAATGGACATATCTGTACTAATGAGCAAGTGACATTCTGTGCCCAGGTCCACCACAATGACATGGAGAACTATTACTGCCTGCCCTCTGGTGTGAAGTCCCTGCTCACACATCTAAGAACTGGATATTCCTGTTCACCCCTGTGAAACAGAGCAGGAGCTTGGCTAACCCGCAGGCAGAGATTCACTACCTGGGGAGAACCATCCAGGTCATTTTCTCTCAGCTCCCTTGAATGTGACAGGCTCACAGCAACATGCTTCTCTTGATTAGTAATTTGTAGTTATGGTTGTTATTATTATTATTAATTTTGTAAAAGTGAGACCAGAGCCTCCCTCCTAAACTCCCTTTTTCCAGAACTTAATTGTGCTGACAGAAATACATTTTTTACTTTCTGATTGAAAATGTCTCTGAAAATTGAGCCAGTTCGTTCTTCTCTTTGCTGAGCAAATATAGGGGAAAATGGGTTACACACAGGCACAGCACTTCATCTTCCTTTTTCTGGACCAGATCTTTAAAATATCATTCCCATGAACTTCATTTTTTAAGTGATCCCTAAAACCATGTTTCCAAACTGGACATTATTCTAGGCAAAGCCTCACATGAGTTTAAGGAAAAAAGTTATTTTTTGTGCCTGGTAACTCTGTTTTCTAGATATCTCAGAGAGTTGGGAGTTTTTGTAACTGTTTCATACTTATTTTCCAATTCATTACAATTCACCATACTTTTCCTGCAATACTCCCAATGAGCCTTGAGTTCCCTCTTCTTTAATTATGCTTTTCATTTTTTGCTCTTCTTACAAACTTTATCTAATTTTCTCTCCTTGATTTTAGATTATTTCCCCAATTACTGAGATTATTTTGATCTGTTCCGGTCTTTTGAAAAAAGTTTTTGGTCTGTTCTTAGGAGTCATCTGAGTATTTTATAAGTCTATTACCATTTTCATCATCTCAACACTTAATGGAAATAATAGCACAAATTTGGGCATAGAAGAGACTATTACATCTTCTATTTGCCTTTTTTTTTTTGACAGTAACCCTTACATTCAGATCTAAGTAAATTTTTTTTTCAGCAAATTATGTGCCAATTTTATGAAAACTTCCCCTGAAATATGTTTCCTTATCCAACCTATATTTCCTATTTCTGTGAGTCGGTATCGGAGGCCTAACAGAATTTAAGACAATACTGCACCTGTGTTTATATTTGTACCAGTAACTATGCTAAAATGAATATTTATTTGCTTGAAGCAGTTTCTTCTCAAACAAACTCTTTTAAATTTTCCTTACTCTCTCCTATGTGCTTATTTATTACTATTATATTTTAAACATTTAAGTCTATTTCTTGTTGATGACATTAACCTGAATGGTGGAAAATATTCATTCTCAGACTTTGTCTCTCTATTTTTTTTTTTCTAACAAAAGCTCCCACGTTTTTCCAGTCTCCTGAGACTGCCTCCTCTTTCATTAACAACAACAATAAAATGCTAAGTTAAAAATTTAACTAGCCCTCTCCATGATTTTCATCAGGCCCTGAACACAAGAATATCCCCTGCCATGAATCCTGTAATACACTGAAATTATCTCTTCTTTTCTCCTACTCTGATCTGCACACCTGTGCACTGTTGATATAATTGCATTAAGCATCTGGTTGCCTCTGAGTGTCTTTGTGTAAAAATCGAATCAGGGAGTTCACTGAGAGCATGAGCTTGCATCACTCCTTACTTAGCTTCCTGTTCTATTAAGCAATGAATCTGTTTCAATCTTTTCGCCTTTTCACTTTGTTATCAAAGTTCTAATTGTCTTCTGGATCCTAAACCACGTTCCAGTGATTTCCTGGCTTCCTCCTGCTTCCAGAGGTCTTCTGCTCAATTATTAATACCCTTAGTTTTCTCCTTCCCTCATCAAGTCAGACTAGCTTCTGCACAGGGAAATGTTTTGTAGGAAGCACAGATTGAAGTAGTATATGGAATTTCATGTAAAATGTGTGAATTGTGCAAGGAAAATGAAGATCTCCCTAATGCTTCTTCTGGGAGTGAGAGAAAATTAAGGGATAGAGGTTGTGCATTCAAGTTGCTACTCTTTGTAAGATGATCTGGCTCAGCAGTAAAGCAACACATGCAAATCCCTTACAGAGTGTTTTAAAGTATGTTGTCTTATTCTGGATAATTTTGATCTGTAATTCCTTGCTACTTTTCCCCATTTTCAGGAATAACTGTCACCAAACCATGAAGCTCCAGTTTTGATTGTGGTACATATTATCCTCATATGGTTGCCTGACATCTACTCAATCTTTGAGTTTTGTCTCTGCTTATCTTGCTTTGCAATCTAAGCTTACCAAGGATGAATAGTTTTAATATGTTCAGCAACTGAAGGGAAAAAGATCCTTATATCTCAGAATTTATCCTCACTTTTAAGTTTCTTTCATGGCATGTGAAATGATCAATAAAATATTGTTTAGTCTGGTTTGGATTTTTGACTCTGAGAACTGTGGGGCCAAACCTTTTAACTCCTCATTTGGGTACTTAAGTGAAATTAGTCCAATGATAACAGAAGCTGCTTCTTTTCCTGGATGTCCATTTTATTCCATAAATTATGCTCATAACAGAATCAAGCTGTGGAAACACAATAAGGGTATTCATTCTAAAAAAAATCTTGTTACATAAAGATGTCATAACTGTGTCCATGACTTACTTAAGCAGTTCGTGTTAACTTCCATCTAACATGGAAATTATCCTGTTTCCAAGTGAACTAGAATGATGGAAACTTGGATTCGGGTTCCCTTCTTAACAACATTGTTGGCTTTCCTTTCAAACACCCCATACTACAGGACAGTGATATTTTCCTTTGTACTCTCGTGTCTGCTAGCATTTTTCAGTATCAAACAAATTCCTTTCACCTTTCCTTGGAAATATTTGAGGCAGATTGGTTTAATTCTAAGTTTGCCCTGCACAAAGTTTCCTCTCTCAGCTCCTCCTCTGTGCGTGCATGTTTTCTCTCTCAGCTCTGCAGACCAGACGTGGCAGTTGTCATGCCAACATAACGCATTTGCCGCTCTTGTATCCCTATGATTTTTGCTTTCCTTTTTGATGGCAGCAGCTGACAACCTTTTTTTAGAAGCACAGACATATAAAGTTATCCTCTTGTATCTTTTTGCATGTAGATGATTGCAAAAATTACGTAGTTAACTAGGCTATAATTTGTTCCGTTCCAAAACACACTCAAGAAAAGTTTTCCCAGTCACATCTAAAATGAGTATTTTTGGATAACACACCAAAAAGCAGAGGCAATTTCATGTACAATGCACAGACTGATGCATGAAGTTGCAATTTGCTATGAGAAAATACTTGTTCTGCAAATCCAGTTTGCATTTGGAAATGCACATATAGTTGGATAATTCGGTGGAAAATATTCTGTGTGTAGAATTCTTGGAAACCTTCTGTACAGGAATTGTTGCAGCTGAATTGCCAAAAGTTCCATACATTTTTAAACTTTCTTTTTACTTTAAATTTTATTTTTCTACACAATCCTTTCTTCTTCTTCATAATCATGTTTTAGTAATATTTCTAAAGAAAATGAGTCTACACATTGGCAGAGATGTATCTCATACAAAATGTGACATTTTTCCTTCATGCGTTAATTTATTAATTTCAGATAAAAGTTCTATTCTTAATTATATCTAAATACATCAATATTTCTAGGACTAGTAATTGTTCATTTATATTTTTTTCCAATGGTTGCATGCTTTTGGTAGCCATAAGTAAAAAATTAGCAAAATTAAAGAATGTGGCCTGGTGAATTTTCTAATTGTTTTCAAATGTAATAAATATTGTTTGTGCTAGGAAAACAAAAATAAGGAAAATAGTATCAACAACAATAATAATTTCCAAACTATACCATACCTTGAAAATTAAGAAGAAACAGCTGAAGGAAAGACATAGTGGAAGACCAGACATACAATTCTTATACTATCACTAACCTGGCATTTCGAAGCTTTTATAGTCCTGTATTTTGAATCTTCTAGAATACTGTTCTGTATACAGCTAAGACTATAGCCAGAATTTTTAGTGAAGGTATGTCTTCTATGTATTTTTACATTAACATTTCACCAAATTTCCTTACAAAATTGTTCAATAATGTAGTTGTGGACAAATATTGAAGAATATTTGTAGAAGGTAAAGATTTAAGCTGTGATAAGCATCAATGGATCATCAATATTTTAGGAATGCGAAATTACCTGAGTAATTAAAATGCAGAATAACAGGCATAATCAACTGGTTGTGAATCAGTTACAGCACAAGAATTACAAAAATACAATGCTAAGATTATTATTCATAGTTAACTAATGCAGTGCAGAAAATCTCAATTCATTTAGGGTTGATTCACAGAGAGGAAAAAATGGCAAAAAGTCTCATATGAGTTATTCATTACCGAGTGTTGGCTGAGCATCTCAGGGAGAGAATATTTCCTTTCCCTACAAACTTTGCCTCTCTTACACCCTGTCAATGCCTTGCTGACAGCAATCAGGCTCCCTTGATTTGATTGTTATGCTGAAGGAAGGATACGGCTGTCTCCCAACACAGCCTGGAAAGGAGACACTCACCAAGTCTCTCTAACTTTTCACACCCTTGCATGGAATTACCAAAAACACGAAGTTGTCACCGTACAACATTTCCCAAAGTTTATTCTTCTTCTTTAGAGGCAGGTGTTCTAAAGTAGTACAGCACTGAGTGTCATGAGAAAGAGTGATGGACCCATGACAGGGAGACTTTTTTTTCTTTCTTTTTAATGAATGTTCATTTTATCTCTTCCCACTCCCAGAGGGAGAGCCTGAGGACAATTCTGAGCTCAGGTATGGGGTGATTTACGTGGTATCGTGGCACAAACAGGCAGCAGTCACAACCAGTTATTTATTCTGCTGTAACTGGAATGGCATAAATATGCCTGTCTTTCACTTCTGATGTTCACTCGTTGCTACTCAGGGAATAAAGGAACAGCAACAAAGCCACCAAGACCAAACAGAGCAGAAAGTCTTGTCGGCAAGGGTATCCATGTCCCTGCCAGCACCACAGAATATCCAGCAGAAAACAGCAGCAATATTTATTTATCTATTTGTTTCTTTGCCCAATACAGTGAAAAAGCACATACTCAAAACTCAAGGTGCCCAGAAGTCATGGAGGAATTGCCAGGGGCCTATCCGGCCCGTGAACCCCCACAATCAGTGGTGCTGAGGAAGGAAGCATTTGACACATCAGGAATGGCTACGAGGCTCTGCAGGGTAGAAGGAAACGCAAGAGGGCCAGGGCTGTCCTCCAGGAGATTTTTGGAGCTTGTTAAGAACAATGTGATGCAGGTAATGGCTAAGAACAAGGGAGTCTTTGTTGAAATGCAGTTCATTTCCCACGCCAGCTACAGACATCAGTTATAAAGTCCTTTACAGTTTATTTTGAATGTTCCATTTGAGTAGTTCAAGAATACCTGTGTGAGGCTGGTTTGATACACACTCACCTGGAGTAGTAACTGGAGGTCAGGCAGCATCTCAAATGGCATTAAATGGTCACATCTGAGCAGCTGGACTGAGCCTGTATCCCAACAGATCAGGCTCTCTGTGTGAAATGAGGCTGATAATCCAAGAGTTTTTCAGTTACGTGATGTGAAGATAAACTAATATTTGCCGGATGACTGTCTTAATAGGTAGATCAGTTCATTAAATGATTTGAAACATATGTTTTTCCTTTTTAAACTCGTTTTTGTACATTTCAAATAGACATGAATGGTCTGTACAAAACTGAAGCGCTGTGGTAACTTACAATTTATGTCAGAACACTATAGTAATCTTCGTTCTTTGATATGTTTCAGCTTTGACTGCCAAACACTCAGCAAATTGTGGTGAAGTAAAAATGTGAGGATAATATGTCAGAACCTACCCAGGCAGCCTGTTTCAGAGCAAGGGGCAAGCATAAGCCCCCATACCATATTAAACTTTCCATCTTCAAAATGTGGCAAATACAGCCCCTGAACTTGGCTGCACAAAAGGGAATTTTCCCATCAGCAAACACCTGCTGTGGGTTCCAATTACTTGAGAAGAAGCAAGAAAACTTGGCACTTGATTGTTCTTTTGAAATTCTTAGAAGCCAGATGTCAGAGTACTGTACTTTAGCAGCCCTATTACAGTTCACTTTATATGTCAAATTCTAATTATGGGTCACATTTTAGCATCTCTCAGAGGTTAATACTACTGCAGAGCATAATAGGCATATGTCAGTGGGTTATCAAAAGCATTCACAATATTTCATGAAAGCTTTTGCATGCAGGCTAGCAAAGATGTTACCTCTCAGCCAATTTTTCAGCTAGTAAATTTAAGAAACAGCACTGACCTCAGTGGAGATAGACTGATTTCCATTTGCTGCTGAAGTGCCTTTTCATTCGTCTGTTGTGTTCAGAAACAGAGCAGCTGTGGATGCTTGTGACACACTCTTCCTTAACCAGGATACAGATGCAAAAGTAGCTGGGGGCTTTGTTTGCTTGTTAGTTTTAAATTTGTTTCCCAGAGGTAAAGCATTGCCTTGGAAGATTTTCATTTCTGTGCTTTATGGGCCAGTTTTGGTTGTTTCTGTGAAGAAGAAAGCTTTCCTCATGGTAAAAGTATCAGCACACAAGTAAAACTACTTGCAGTAAAAGAACTGGCAGGTTTTAGTTTGGCTTTGTTTCTTACCAGTTAATGGGAAAAAAACTTATCTCAACAGCTTCTTACTATAAGCTTGAGACATTCTGAAATTAGAAACAGAAGTGAATTTTACATGGCATGATGAAATATTTTTTTTCCATATGGAGGATTTTTGGTTTTGAAAATACTCAGGGTTTCTTCATGATTGCTTAATTTCTCATGCCTTGCCCTTTTCAATTTAAAGCAATAATCTCTCAGAAATCCTTGATAGAAACATTTAGTTACATAGACCTGTGACTTATTTCCTGTTTCTTGTTCTTTTCCTTTTTCTCTTTTTATTTAATCAAAATACTATATATCAAAGTATCTATAAGTATATATAATATATAAATATGCTTCTATGTATCAAAGACAATACCATTCCTTTGCAAGCAGACCTGTAGAAAAAAAATTAATTAAAAAATAAAAATAATTAATTTTAAAAATAGAATGGAAAACCAGGCGAATTTGTTAGTTTTGCTTATTTTTTGAGGTACTGGGTCTTAACTATTTTGGAAAATAAATAGGTCTCACCCTGTTAAAGATGACAGTCTCTTAGAGGCCGTGCAGTGCCTGAGCACTGAAGTACGATGACAATACACTTACACATCATATAATCTAAGTACAGCTACAATAACTTAGGTGATTAATGCAGTCTAGTCATCCAGGCCCAGCTATGGTGAGGGCATGTGGAACTGCATTTACAGAGCATAATCCAGCCCCTCTCAAGAGAAGTGTCTAAAATAGTTGAAATGAATCACTCTTTGGAAGCACAGATCTCCCACCACGGCCTACCTTGATTCCTGCTACGAAGACCTAATTTTTAAATGGCTAAAGTTAGGTGCAGTGAGTTTGGACTGGAAATTAATCTGATTCCTCACTTTGTCATTTGATAACTCTACCCAGTAATCCTTATTCTCCAAAGTAAAATCAGATTATCCTAAGAAGAAAAGGGCTTGTCTGAATTATGCAGCTCTGATATAATAACAGTGTTACATCTGAGGGCAAGCTATGGCAGCAGGATGTCAAACTGCAATATATTGTACATTATATGTAACATCACACACTGGGATGGGATCTGATCACTGCTGATGTCACCACAAATTTATTTACCCCTCTTGATTGCATGAGACTCAGTTAACACAAAATTTAAGAACCAGTGTATAAGATCTATTGCAATGCTAATTATCATGGAAAAGTAGTAACCTATTTCAAATCCTCACCGCAGTAAAGGGTATTTTAAAAAAATATTCACAATGCCATTTTTAGTTGCAAGATCTGATTTCAGCAATGTGAGCAAATCCACTAATTTCTCACAATAAGATTGCAGATATCCCAGGCACACATCAAGGTCTGAGTACTCAGTTGCTGCCCAGATGTAACTCGTGGCTCTTCACATGATATATTTCTTAACTCAGTAGCTAGATAAAGAAATGCACACCAATTTTACAGTTTGACTCAAAAAAATCCCCTGGGAGAAGCACCAGTTTTAGGCGGACATCTATGAAGATGCAGAGGAAAACTACAGTCACGTAGGGACAGATTGGCTGAAGGCAGTTGCTGCTGCCACACGAGAGGGGAGAAGGAAAAAATCCCACTCCTCGTTCACAAAATTAGCTTTTCCTGAAGTTCCCTGCAGCATTTGCTGTGTCTTCCCTATTGCAGCCAGCATGGTAGAGGCTCTGCTGCCAAGAATTTCTTCCAATCCTCGTCCAAAAGCCCCTTGTCCACCCAGGTTCCAGTCAGAAAAATACAGTTCAAGCAAATAATTAAAGACACTGTCATTATGCATAAGCGCAGGGGAGCTGAATTAAGTTGCACGGTCTGTTTTCCATAGGCCCTGAGAAAACTGTGATCCTAATGATTACAGTGAGTGAAGAGCTGATTTCAGCCTGGATCCTGCTGTTAGGTTAATTAGCCTTCCAACTAAGGTATTGAGAGGTTGCTTTTAAAAAACTGACATCTGTGGGTACTTTTTTTTCGCTTTTATGCACAACTTCACCCTTTTCTTTCTTGTCCTCTTTCTATAATAATGTTGACATGCCATATTCAGATTCACGTTCTTAATACTTGTTTAGTTTCTGCCTTCTAGGGAGATACAAAACCCTGTCTTGTTTTGTTTGGCTTGTTTGTTTGGGTAGGTTTGGGGTTCTGTTTGTTTTTACCTAAAGCTGGTACTAATTGGTTTCTAACTCAAAGAAATAAAAGAAACCTATAGTAAATCTGGCTTTGTGTTTTCTATTTATGTATTGCATTAAAAAGAGAAGGCAGCTCCTCAGACCTGAAGGTTTGTTAGATTGTGATTGATTGGCATCCTCACACATGATTTAAATATTCTTTTGTGCTCTCTATGTTACAGATAACACAAAATAGTGTTATCACAATGGAACTGGAGCAGAACTACAGCAGTATATTGGTTTGCATTTACTGACAGAGTAGAAGAGTGTGTTTATTCTCTTCCAGCCAAAACCAATTCTTTTCAAAAGAAAATGTCCTTCTTTCCTTCTCTTTTCTCCTACTTTTCCTCTTCTTATACTAATTTGCTGTCATTCTTTCAAGGAGTTTTTTGTTGTTGTTTTTTTGTTTCATTGGTTGTTTTTTGGGGTTTTTTTAAATTTGGTCAGGATTTAAATTTCATTAGCGAAAGAGTAAAATATTTCTATCTAGCAAAACTATCAAAATGCTTATAAAATTACAGGGAAAAAAATCTCCATCTCCAAAAAATTTATCACTTTTTCTCACAAATTAACCCTTTCTTTTTGTGTGTGTGTGTTTATTTGAGACCTCATGTTTCATTCAGCAAACTGGTATCTGAGAAAAAAAACCAAACCAAAACAACTAAACAAGACCAACTCATTTAATTCTTTAGCAGGCCCTATGCAAACAGAATAAAAGCCTCAGGTTTAAACTCTTTCTGTGGAGGAGTTTGTGTATTTGAAGCACCAGGCAAAACCAAGGGCTTCAGAAGTCACTGGTTTCTTCCTTGCAGGTACAATCATCATACACATGCCAATAAACTTATTTGTATTTCTTAGGTGAGAAACCATGCCAGCTGTGAAGCTCAGTGGTAATGCACTCTGACAACCTTCACTCGAATAACTAAAGGACCAACACAGTTAGAATTGCTAATGTTTGCTAGAGCTTAACACTGAAAGATGAGTAAATTTCGCTAAAATTGCCATCGCTGTGAAATAGAATCCTCCTTTTTTTTCTGTTCTCCAGAATATTTTCGTGTAATATTTTCTGATATTTAATTAGCTGTGTTAATGATATCTAAATCCAGGGGTATTTCTGCCTCTGCCAGCTAATTACGATACTCTGTTTTTTGCTTCTGAGGATGAAACAGCTCCTGCTCATTGTGGGGGGTACTTTTTGCCATGTCCTCTTCTCAGACTTGAAGCCTGTGAGGTTAAAGGAAGATTCTAATTACACCCTCCAGGGTAGCCTCGTTTGAAGGCTAGGACCAAGAGCTTTGATTTCAGGTCACTCCCTATGTGGCTGCCTTTAAAGTTCATCTAAATTAACATTCAGTGATATTTTTGGCAGCTTTGACTGCCAGGAAAAATCATTGCAGCGGAATAATAATGCAAATAAACTTTGCATAGTCCCATTAAATCATTAAATGCCACATTGTTCTGCAATGGGAGTGACATTTCATTATTTCTAAAGAGACTCTGCTCACTGGCAGTTTGATGGTGTTAATAGTGGTGACAGAACACAGTAACACTGGAAAAAAAACGAAGGGGTCCTAGGGCTTCTATGATGCCTGCAGACACATGAAATGACTCAAAAATATAGACGTAAAAGCATCATAAAATAATTTTACTGGGCTTTTTTGAGTGTGTTCAAACATTTGGTCCAGATTATCATCATTACTCTATTTTAATTTTGCCATCTTTCCATGCAAAGAAAAAGAAAATATTACTCAGCTGTCATGTGAAGAAAATACTTTAGCTTTTAGCTGTCAGGTTTTTTTGGTTTATTCCTTCATGTTTTTATCCTCATAACAAATGTGGAAGGAAACTCTTTGTGAGTATATCACACCATGCACTTGGCTATATAAATCCTAAAACCAAAATAAACAAAAACCCCCAACCTATTTTACTTCTAAGCACAGCTCTCTGAAGTCAAAGGATTCATTCTGAGAAGAAGACAAATTCTTAAGAGGTCTGAGGCCATGACTGTATTCTTCTCGTGAACTCTTTAAATGTTAATTTAAAAGAAGGGAAAAAAGGACAATTAATAAAGTATGACAATTAAAAAAGCAGCTTAGGAAAATCCGTGAGAAAACCTCACCATACAAATAAAAGAGGCATGTTCTAGGAGAGTAAGCAGAGACAGCTTCAGATATTATGCCAATTTTTTCTCTGTCTGCAATGGAAATGCTTCTTTGAAGGAGCACTCCTGTGTAGGACCTTCAAGAACAGCCAGAATTTAGATGGCTTTGACATTCATTTAAACAGATTGAGACAGAATAAAGGAAAAAAGACCTTATGTTTATCACCAGTCTCTTTTCCTGAGTAATGAGTGGTGGGACAGAAAAAAATGGCTTCATGTTGCACCAGGAAGGTTTGGACANGACAGAAAAAAATGGCCTCATGTTGCACCAGGAAGGCTTGGACGGGTTTTAGGAGGAGTTTCTTTGCCAACAGGGTTGTTGAGCCTCGAAACAGGCTGCCCAGGGCAGTGGTTGCGCCACCACCCCTGGAGGAATTTAAAACCTGTGTAGATGTGGCACTTAGGGACAAGGTTTAGTGGTGGGTTTGGGGCTGTTAGGTTGGACTCGGTTATCTTTACTGATACCACGACCTAAAGCTTTCTGTGGTTCAACAGTGTAAGCACAGATCTGCAGAGCAGAAGGGGCCTTTCTGCTGACAGCTCATAGAGCCACACAGGGATTTCACCTGGTGTTTCTGGGGAAAAATATTCCCTACACTACCAGTGAGAGCAGCATTTCCCTCACAAAAGAAGCCCAGAGCCTGCGTAAGTGGGAAAGCAGCGAGTTGGGCAGCCAGTTCCCTGTTGTACATTTCTTTTGAAAACTTCAGCCTGAAGGTTTCCAGGTGACCATTTGCAAATCCTGTCCTCTGGCTGAGGCACCTTGTTCCAGACATTCAATCCCCTCAGCACTGGTATGTCTTTTCCTTGCTTCATTTTGTATTTATCTTTCCGGTGTTGAATCACATCCCACACCATGGATTTCCTTGGGTTAGGATATTTTTCTCCCATTTTAATGCCAAGGCACAGCTTCGCCGTTATTCCCAGTGCCACAGAGCCAGCTGGCAGCCCTGTGTGCTCAGTCCCTGTTGCTGAGGAAGAAAAGTTGATCTGTAAACTTCTTGAGCTGGATAGAAGTTTTAAACTGTTTACCTATTTTTGAATGATGGCAAATTGTAAACATTATTTATATCCCTTGAAATTAGAAAAGGAAAAGCCTTTCCCAAATGTTAAAAATGATCCAGTATTCAGAGTCAAGCTACAGATCCAGGAGAGAGTCACAGGAAATTGGAGTTAAGCGGTATATCTGTCCACCCACACAGACTTTTGGGGTCTACAAACCATAGGGAAGATCTTTTTCTGTTATTTTGGCTTAATTTTGCCTTGAAGTTAGAAGAGTGAAGTCAAAAGCTCTGAGAAATTCTAGCGTCCACCATGGGGAATTAAAATCTCTTTTTGGCAGAAAAGGACAAACAAAAGAAAAACTTCAGAGGGTTTTTAAAGTAGAGATTGACTTGTCAAAATCTGAGAACGCCAATCTTGTGTAAGCCTGATAATAGCAGCCTGACTACTCACAGCAAATGATGCAAATTAGAATGAAAATCAGTGTTAAAAGCAGTTTACGGTGACCTGCGACTCACTGATATTGTATGGACCACTTATGAGCCATCAAAATTGCGTAAGCTTTAATTTTACCATGATCTCAGAGGGCTTGAAAGAAATAGTCGATAGCTCTATAATCCACTTGAATTAGTGGGATGATGCTGAGTAGAATTGGGTAACAAGTCATGAGATCCAGCTTTAAACCACAGATCCCTGTTTCTGTGGTCACTTGACCTACATTTGTACACAAAGCCACAGAGACATCTTCCCAGTATCTTTGCTGACAGGACCGTGTAGAAACTTCAGTGAACCTCAGCTTATTTGACTCTGGTCCTCAGCCTGCTTGACCGTGAGCCATCCTGCAACACTGCCTGCCCTGTCTGAAAAAAGAATGAGATGTTGCAAAACAGGCAGAAGTTACACAGCTGTTCTGATGAGATGCTTCTTCAAAATAAAATAGAGAAGGGTGTCAGTAAAGAGTAATAACCACAGCACTTTTCCCCTTCAGATCTCAGAAGGTTTTCAAAGCAAGCAAGTATATACAGGCCTTCAGAATTTATTGATCTCTGTGCTTCTTAGAGCAATTCCATACCGTGTATCAAGGTACTTCCACCTCTTAGTCCTGTCATGCCAATGTCTGAGATAATGTACTGAGTCATAAAGTTAATATAACAAGTGAACTGTTTCTAACCAGCTGCTAAGACCACTCAGAACCACATATTTTAGCCATTTGAAAAGAAAACTTTCCTGAAGAATAACTTCTACATACTTAAAACCACTTTTCTGTGAGCATTAGATAGTTGATCCTGCCATGGGTCAAAAAGTACCACACACTTTGGACTGAGGATTGTGCTTAGATGCTTCACCCTTGTATTTCCCACAGCCGCTGTGCTCCTCCTTCACACTCCCTAATGTGAGATGATGAGTGCAGAAGGGCAGTCCCAGACCACCTCACATCCTTATAGCAAGGAAATTAGACTCCTCCTTGCTATAGCAGAAACTCACCACAGAGTATAGCTCTGCTCGTATATTCCATTCAAGTGCCAGCCACAGTGTCCTTAAATTCCACTGTATTTGTCTAATTCCTGAGGCTCAGTGATTTCAGTACGTGGTGTGAGTACAAAACCAAAATTACCCCTTGTGTCTCTGAAAAACCACTGCACTCTTAGATTAGGCAGAGATTTCTCTCATAACTGGAATCAGTAACAACCTGTGCTCAGTGCCATGGAATGTCCAATGCAGCATTGCAAAAAAACCTGCACATTTGAAATTACCTCAGTGATTAAAACCCATCCAGTTGGAAGCCTTCGGGTCTGCAATATCATTCAAACTGACAGAATAAAAATGTTTGACCTGATCTGTCACATTACAGCACTCAACATCTATTTATGACTGTCTGACTCCATCCTGTCGGACAGCTTCTCACGCCTCCAGAGCCGTCAGGAAGTCCCGCATTGTTTCTAGGTATTTATCATGTGGTGCTGGAAGAGCGGCTCTGAACCACAGGCACAGGTCTTCACCTGAGAGAAACTTTAAAAAGTAATGTGAGGTTCAGAGAACCAGGAGCATTGAAGCACCTCAACTGCTTATGTTGTTAACGTAGCAAAAGCCTATTTTCAAGAGTAACTGAGACCCAGAAGTCCAATCCCTGCTGACTTTCTTTATAAAATGAAACAGGATTTTCAAAATGGCGCCTGTAAGGAAATCAAATCTCAAATCCTGATTTCTCGGGTCACTCAAGCTGCCAATTGCAATAAACAACTAGAGCTGAGAGTAAATATTCACCTAGATTTGGACAATAGTCTGAGGCAACCTGACCTTTTCCACCTTCAGGCAGCAACCCTGTAAAAAGTGCACACACTTACGGGGCCCCAAGGACAGTGGTTTTTGTCTGGTCCAGCATGTTTTCCAAGGAACAAATAATCTTGTAACTACCTTCACCCTTAGGAAATTACTGAACCAAGCTCCTGTTCCCTCTGCTCCCTTTTTACCCACCCGTCTCTTTTATTAAAAACTTACTAGTCAGCTCTCATGCCTTAACACACGGAGAAAATGGGCCATGGGCTTCAGCAGCTCCAACATGGGCAAGAATGAAGGTGTCCTCTCCCTGTGCTACTCAGCCTTCTCAAACAGAGCTAATGTCAAACCAGTGGAAGGACAAATCCTTCTGCTACTCTGGAAGGACAGAAAAAACCTGTTGTTTTCATGGTCTTTGGAAGCATGGCAATATCTTCAGCACTTGTCACAATAATGCAAATCGAGTCAGCTTCAAATTTAGTTCATGCTTGGGGGGAAAAGAAGGAGAAAATGAAACACCCACCTACAAGCATCAGGTTCTCATCCAATATAAGTTAGTATGGACCTGACACAGCTGTCATGATAGGACCAGAAATCATGGGCACAAAAGCTAAAATTGCAGTGAAAGACATCTCTTCTCTCAAATTTGAATTCTTTTAATAAACAAACCATAAACATGAACCACCAAAAATAGTGCATATGAGCTCATGGTGCAACTGGGAAAATATCCACACTGTAGGAAGAGAAAATGAATTATCTCTCCAAGATTCTAAATCAGATATAGTCATGACAGCTGCTAGAGTATCCATGAAAGACAAAAAAATGAGGAATCATTTCAATACAGTTCACAAACAGTAGTTCATATCCTTCTCAGTTTCCAAAGAGTTAAACAAAATGTTCTTTTGTCTGATGCACAAAGGGTAAATACGCCCTCATTCTGGGTCTGTGCACCTCTGCTAATGATATTAGTCCTCCTAATCTACAAGTGGTCAGGTGGTGAACTCAGTACATTAGAAATTTTTCTCAGCGGAGAGCCCTTGAGAGCAATTGTTCCTAATTCTTGACTGGTTTTGTTTTTCCAAACAAGGGAAGAAAAACGAAAAGAGAAAGAAAAAGAGAAAGAGAAAGAAAAAAAGAAAAAGAAAAAGAAAAAGAAAAAGAAAAAGAAAAAGAAAAAGAAAAAGAAAAAGAAAAAGAAAAAGAAAAAGAAAAAGAAAAAAGAGAGAAAGAGAAAACAAGAGAAAAAACAAAAAGGAAAGGAAATAGGATAAGGAAAAGGAGAAGAGAAAACAGGTTGCATTCTGTGATTTTGTGAAATAAGCAGCTGAAATGAAAGAGACATAGATAGAAACCCAGGCTGTTTAATCTCATTGCTCCAAATCAGTCAGCAATACTCGTCTGTGAGTTTGCAAAGCCTGCTTCTCATGAAAGGTGTATCATCTTTTCTTTTAATTCTAGAGGGAAAATCTGAGTTCTGCCCATTCAGTGAATTCATAACATGACAAACAAACATTCAGGAAGGTCTGGACATTTTATGCTGATCTTTCTCTCTCTAAGGACAAAGTAACCAGGTTTAAATGGTCTCCAGATTTGAAATCCCTGGGGAAGACCACAGTGTTTATACTAAGGAGAAGTAAAGATAATGGACTGTCAAGATTAAAACACGTGGAAGCCTTTAAGAAATGGACTGCAGAAATCATATTCAAGACAATAGTTGATTGAGGTTTTATGTCTGCCAGCCCAGCACATTTGCCCTTGTCCCTCGAGGAGATTTAAGCAGAAATGAAGAGAGAATCAGTCTGCATCCAGCCATGAGGAAGTAAGCCAGCATCTGAAACAAAGGTGAGAAGCAAGCCCACGTGGTTTCTCACCTGAGATTGCTAAGGCATACCTTTGCCACCAGCAGCACTTTCTGCAAGTCGTTTCTCTCCTTCTCAAACACAAACTTCTGCAAGACATAGTGTCTGGATACAACCTCAAATAAGCATTTAAAAAACAGTTAAAACACTGGAGGGGAGCAGAAAGACTAAAAAGGACTGATTGCTGAGTGCCATTAACTTGTTTCAATCAGCCATAAAGTGTGGATTTTAGTCTTCCAGTTCCAACACAATGCTATCTAAAATTATCTTACTTTGTTTCTTTAGTATTAGATATCACTGGTGAATTTTATGGGTTCATTGCATTTCCCAGCTTCCTAGAAAATCCATACCCAGAGAATATTATAGTACACTGAGATTCATGTAAATTCAACTGCACACACAAGCGAAAAATAGATTACACATAGCCTCTGATTCACAACTAAGCTAAGCAAAAATGAGTGCCTAGGTAAAGAAGGGACATGAGGTGTGAAATTTAAGAGTAAATGAAACCAGCGAAGAAGTGGCAAAATTAAATTGAAGCTGAGCTGAAGGTGACACTCTGGAATTTTGCTGAGTTTGGAAAGCAAGAATGGAGAGTTCGAATATAAGGCAGTAAGCCACCAGACTGCTTGAGGCACTTTAAATCAGACTTTCTGCAATGCAGAGGAAAGTAATAATGTCCCTTCCCACATGGGTTTCAAAGACTGGGCTTCTACAAAAACATTCCCATAGAGATGTCGTTGTAGTGAGTCCAAAATAGAAATAAATATGCTGACAGCCTTATTGTCAGTTCTGATTTTTTCAGGTCACGTGATTTTCTTTTTTTTTTTTTTTTCTTTTCTTCTTTCCTTGCTTTTCGTCAAATATTCTTGGTTTAGTAGCATGGCTTGTCTAAACAAAATACTCACAGCTGCAGCTCCCAATGAAATGGTCCACACTAGGCTTGAGCCAAAAGAAAAAATAATCTGTGAAGCACTGTGCCCATTTTGTGCAATCGCACCATGTTTGTTGAGAAAACTCCTGCCTTGCAAATCTGGTTATAATTTGAAGTATGAGAGATTCAGACTCAAGATCCATCTTTTCCTGGCTCTCAGTATCTGAAATGAGTGTCTCTACTGCTCAAGAATCTACAGAGAGTCAAAATGGAGCAGCTCTTGTTCTGCTGCGGTGTCACCAGCAGATGGTCTATCAAATATTTACAGCTCTAAACCAATTAAAGCTACCGCCAAGTGCTTTTCTTGCTAAAACATCCTTTCTAAAATATTATTGACCCGTCTCTAAAAGCCGAGCACATAATGAAACCCTTTGCATTGGTGCAATATGCCTGTTCAGTCCTTCAATCTTCTTTTAAGATGTGATATACATCCCATCAGCTACAGGAAAGATTCAAGGGCTATGACCCATTGCAAGCACATATGGTTTTTTATTTAATCTTCCATTACCAAGACAAGTGTCCTCCTGGAAATAAGGAAAATACGTTATCATTAAATCACAGTTTTATAAGCATGTTGTTAAATAGTTTAACAGCCCATCTGTCACAAAAGAATAATCATGTATAGATGTTGCAGCCGTGGTCTTGTGGTGGTAAGCCTCAACGTTCCGAAAGCGTCTCCAGCTGGAGCCGCCTGGCAGGCCACTTCACACACTCACACAAGCACACAAACCGGATAACAAAATAACACAAACCTTCAATAAGTTGACAACAAAGAGTCAGGAAAGGTCTTTGTCTGGTATTCAGTGGAGGGGGTTTCTTGCAGAGACAAGCATCAGGAATGAAGAACCCAGAACAAAAGGGGGTCCAGCATTATATACGGGGGTGGAGGAAGGATCAGGGACCAATGAACTGAGGGCATAGGGGCGGTACATAGGCAGGGCCAGGGTACACGACCCAGTGGGGAAGCTCTGAGGGAGTGGCTTGGGGACAAGGGCTAATGGGGGAACAGGGAAATAGAACTTTCCAAATAAAGTAAAAAGGGGCAGGGAGGCCAACAGGCCAACCGGGGAGCAGAACTGGGGTACATTAACATAATGAAACAAAGCATCCTGGGAGAGGTCTCTTCTGTCACCTGAAGCTTGGGAGACTGTCCCAGGGGCTGTCTTGCCAATGGACTCTCTTAGTCCATTGTTCATTAGGCCCACCAGCCCCCACATATAGATATGAAACTCTAAGGAACTTTTTCTATACAAATATTGAAGGAAGAAGTGAAGGGGAATAATTTTACTTGTTTTCATGATCAAGATTTCTGAGAACCCATCATGTGGTAGGACTGAAGAATAGTAATTAAAAATGCTTCAAGTGGTAAAAGAAATTGTACTTTAAAAGTAAAATAAATGCAACCGTAAATCTGTGGTGCACTCTTACATACACTTTTCCAACTGCCTGAGAATGCCACAGTTTAATGATTGATTTTTAAAAAGCTGCCAGTAATATAATATGATGTCAATATGTTTCCGTACAGTTTATTTCAAAGCTATGCAAAGACTAAATTGGACTCATGACTGTGTTTTAGGTAGGGCTGGCCAGGACACAAAATCAAGATGATCTGGAAATCTTTTGGACAAATTCAAGCCACCAGTTCTTCACTCACATCTGTCCACTGGGAACTGAGTAATCACGCTTTCCTTGGATGTCTCACGTATACATTAACAAACCTGCATATGTCATGCATATGAAAATAAAGTTTTCTAGAGACTATTTCAACTGGTAGGTGGTACCAATACCTGCTTTCTCTTCATTAATGCCTTTTATTGTGCATAACCACATTTTTGTCTTCCCTTGGATTTGTGCTTGTTATTTTGATTTGGTTTCCTCCTCAGCCTTGCCTGCCACTCCACTTACCTTTACCCGATGAAAAAAAAAAAAAAAAAAAAAAAAAACGAAAAAGTAAGTTTCAGTTTGGGAAAAAAGGATTGCGTGGATAGTGACACTTTGAAGAAGATCTTGGAGGTTAACAAATGGCTGAGTCTGACCACTGGGAAGAGCGTGAGGAAAGGAGCAGACAGCAAAAGCCTGTTTGTCCTCCACATCCTAAAAAGTCAAATAGATCACACGCAATTTGCACACCAATTGCAATTTGACTTTCCAACAAGGTTTTTGACAGCTTTACAAGGCATTTTTACAGATTAGAAAGATTAATACCACTACTTCAGCAATTATACATCGTATATACCCATTGCTGCAGGAGCTGATCCTGCTAAGACTCATATTTTCTGTTTTGAAATGTATTTGAACCATCCTGAAGTTGAAGAAGGCATTGCCTGCTCTATTACAAGTGCTTTCTGTGTCATCCTGATTTATCTCATCTGCCACAAGCAACATTAACTTCAGCCCAAATTAGGCTTTGGTTTGTTCCACCCTTTTAATTAATTTGATCATCTTAGCTACTTCTTTCAGGAGCTAAGGCTTTGCCCACAATTCTTTGAAGTGTCGCTTCGGATTATCAAAGTACCTTTTTTTACCCATGGGTCAAAATTTGGGGGGAAGTAGGTGTCTCCTTCCTCCAGTTCGGATGTGTGATGTGTCAGTACCTTAAGGGGTCCATTTGCCCGTGGGTCCCCGTTCTTTTCACCAGCTGTGAAGTCATTGCTGCATTGCTCACAGGCCTGTTTAATTTTAGAAGGATATTGATGGCTTGAAAGCTCTTCGGGGGAGATATATGTCCATGAAGCAGTGTTAAATATCAACTACATCTTCTCTCCAATTTTGCAAGTTTGTCTTAGTTTTGGCACCTACACAGCTTTTTCAGGTGTACAGACAGCTCCAGTCCTTGGAAAAAAGAGGCAGAAAATATATTATAGATAATATGAATACCTTTACTTTCTGTCCAGATTCCTCCCTACCTGTCTGTGCACCGTGAATAATTCACAGTGACCAGAGAATACCACTGCCAGACATCTGAGCCAGGCTTTTTGGGTTCTACTGCAAACTAAAATAAATCTCAAAACAACACAACACCCCACACCAAAATTGGGTCTGGCAAGAAGACCATATCCTCTTTTTGATATGATGGCATAAAACATGAGTTCCACAAACTTTCTCCTCCACCACCCTCTTCTGATCTTTAAATTGCAAAATTTTATTTTAAAGAAAAATAGGTATATGGAGCTTAAGAAGAAAAACAAAAATATTACCAGTTTTTTTTTTTTTAATAGTAGAGAAAAGAAACAAGACATTTTGGTTCTGGTGTTTAACTTCCCCACAGAGTTGATCAAAAAGAAAATAAAATCACTGGCAAATATTTTCTGTAATTTCTCAACTTATCAGCTGTTTTTTTCTTAAACTAAATTTATGAGAAGACATTTTGAAAAAATATTGAAAATATTTCTGTCATTTGTCTGAATCTTAGTCACAGCAGCAGTATCACTCCCAAAAAGTTTATCCTCTTCCTTACCACAGTCCTTCCTCAGCTGAACCAGCCACTTCTAGCTGGCTGAATTAAAAAAAAAAAAATCCCTAGAGTATTTCTGAAATCTCTGAAGAACGTCAGGACTGTTTTCAGCTCTGTTTCTGACCAGATAATTTATGTCCGTTCCAGAGTCTGTAAGATTTGTGATAATGTTGACACTGGATGGACCTGCTGTCTTTAAAATCTTTGTCAATCAAGAAACTAAGATGTCTAAAAATAGGGCTTGCCATATATACATCGACAAAAAGACAATAATAGAAAAGAACAACTGTTTATCGGTGTGGGAGGCTATAAATCGGGGAAAGACGTTGCAGTAACTTTGATATTTGTAATCATAAGGGTGTGACACCAATCCAGGCTCTGAACTGCCATGGAGAAGGAGTTATAGGCACTGATTTGGCAGCCACTGTGGAAATTATATGCTTTCCTTCCACTAACATACTTTCAAGAACATCATGACAAAATCACTGTCTGGAACATCCTTTTCTTTCCAGTCTTTCAGCTCAGCTGAGTTCTGTTATTCACAAGCAGGAGAAGTCTCACAAGCAGCAACCAGAGCTGTAAGCAATGCAGACCCAGCCACACACACTGCTCATTTATGGAACTGTTCCTTCTGTTGGCAGCAACATTTTTATCCTAGAAAGCAAGAAAAGAAAATATCTTGTTTCTATAGAGGCATAAGTCAAGTCACAGCCTTGCCTATCCCATTCAGTATTTGCTGCTGGTACATATATTTCAGTTTTATAGCAAGTATGCTCTCATTAAAGGCTAATATTTGCCATGTATGGACAATGAGAAACTAGGAGAAAAAAAATAAAAGTATGTAAAAAGCATTGAAAAGAATTTTAGAAAGAAAAAAAAAAATACAGCATTTGACTGATGTTGAGATCCCAGGTTTAAAAACCCACGGGATTTGACTCATGTAAGGAAAAACTGACAACCAAAACGAAGACATTAGAAAGCCAAGAGGCCAGCAAGGAATATAGATCATCTCATAATAACTATGATGATAAACTTAAAATGCTCTACTAAAATACAGAGTTTTATAGGAAATGACCATGTACTCAGGTATTTTCTATTTGCTGCTGCTCTTTGATATACCGAAGTTATGTGTTAAAAAAAAAAAAAGTTTTGTTGGATGAAAATTGGGGTTTTTTTTATAAATGAGGGAAATTTAAATTCAATTTTAATGAGGGAAATTGGGATTTTCTCACAAAATATCTTGTCATGTTTTAGACCACCTCTGTATGCTGTTACAAATATACATTTCCCCAGCACGAACAGTACTTGGACAATCCACATCAGCTGAATGTACAACCAGCATTTAGTGATCCTCATACCTGAGATTGGAAGGACTTGTTTAAAAGACTGGGGATTTTTGTGACTTTAGAGGAGCATTTCATAGCTATTCTTCATAATTGTAGGAGCAGCAAGACCCTTTCCTGCTCTTTCTTACCATATTTCACTTTCTTCTGCTCTTTCTTCTAAATGAAATTGTTTAGCTGGGAAATTCACTAATATGTCTGTTCATAATCAGGGTCATTTATAAAATGAGGTGGAAATTAGGTTCAGGACTGACTTCCAGCAGAGAGCTTTTTTGCTGTGCTGTGGTTTCTCCTATAGGATAATGACTCCTTGGAAGAATGTTTGGCAGAGACAGCATACATCACATCCCTGGAATGACTGTGAAGGAGAAGAAACAGATCCTGTGTTACAAACAGGCATCCTCTTTTGTGCAATTGTGAAGTGCAACCAGTTTTTCACTAATCTTATCATCTAAAAAGCCAGATTTTAGGAATCAGAGGGAGTATAAGCTCCCTCTTGCAGATCATATTCAAATAAATCTGTTGAACTTTAATATCCCTATTGCTTAATCAGCTTGTGATTGTACTGTTGGCAGATAAGGAGTTGAATGACCATATTGGCTGCCACAGATGGCAACAGGCATTTTGATTTCTTTGGTGCTTTGAGATTTTCTTGCCTGAGGACTGCATTATGGATGCATTTTATGCATCTCTTCTATTGCTTTTTACTTGAAAGAAAATTGATTTATTAACAGGATAAGAAAAGAGGGTCATTAGATGGGTTGAAATGATTAAGGAACATATTTCTCCTAAGTGAATCATGCTTTCAATTATAACACAGCTAGTTCAAAAAGACTAGTGGCTTATCTCTTTCATTTAACTCTATATTTTTATAGCCTCAGGAATACAATGCTCAGGGACAATCTGTACAGGTCATTTAACACATTTGAACATATGACAATAAAATTTTATATGTACCTGAGCAGTCTGTCCAGATTTTCTTTTCCCTTTACACACATGCTAGCATATTTTGGAGCACACAGATAAGTTTGATTTACCTATGAAAAACACATGCCAGATTTCAAAACAGTGTCACATAGTTTCACCTACCTCATAATGTCAGGCGAAAAGGTGGTAGGACTCCCTTTCACTGGGCTTCAGGTGAGAGCCAGAGAGCAGCAGACTCATCAGCTGGGTGTTTAGTAGCTCTCCAATGGAAGGTGTTACTTTTATGTAACACTTAAACTCCAGCTTTCAGCAGTCTTGGTCAGGCTGGGCTACCAGAGAAGCCTCAGAGTCTTTGGAAGCTCAGATCTCCCTGAGAAGCACAGGATCACTGCCTAAAGTCAAGCCGCCAAACAATAACGTGCCTCAAACCAGGGAATGGTACTTTCCAAATTTGAATTATCAATTAGGGATGATTAATATTGCAATTAAACCAGAATTTTTTTATTTAACAAACAGAAGCCAGGGATATGATTAGTGGTTAGCATAAATTAAACATAAATTATTGATACATATAAATAACCATCCATGCAGGCACTGTGTTTCTGGAAACAGCTCCAGAACACCGTAAAGTCCCTTCCTTTGTCCTGAAAAAGCATCAGATATATCTGAGCCACAGCTGACAAATTTGTCTTAATGTGTTCTACAAGCTCTAAGATGTTCAACATTTCTATGTCACTTCTTCCAGACCTTTATTTACTCTGGGAATTTTCCCAATACCTGGTCTGGCTACTTTTTGTTTCAAGTTCAGCTGAATTTGTTCTAGTCCCATACCCAGCAAACAACAGATGTTTGTCTTATTTCTAACAGCCTTTTGTATATTGGAAGCCTACTAGAGAATGAAATATTTTATGCATTAGAAGATGAATTTTGTCTAATTGCTGAAAATGTCCCATAAGCTTGTAGCTGGAAAGAAAACTAATACACGTATTAACATTATTTGATCACAGTGCTTCTTCAAAGCTATTGCCTTCTTCATACAAGAGAGGGAATGCTAAAAAGAACTGTTAATGCACTTATATTTATGTTGATTTTGATTTTTATTTATATTTATGCACTTCCAACAACGAACTTGCAAAAACATAGCGCTGTAAAAGGAGCTCTCAACACAACTGACACAATCTGGCAGATAAACTATCACCAGTGAATACTTTGAGAGCTCTAAAAACTGAACATATTGGGAATTACAGACTTGTGTGATTCAGTAAAAAAACAAACAAACAAAAAACAGCTGAGAAAGCTCATATTCATATGTGATTTGAAGAAAACTGGAGAGCTCAGCATAGTTGGCAGCATCTCATTTGCTGGTTTACAGTAAGTACATTAAAAAATTCATGCTGCATTTGCATGGGTCCATTCTGGGAATATATTTCTAAGCTTCAGAGATCCACCAGAGAAAAATAATTTCCTCTGGTGGACAAATGATGAACCCTTTTGGATGGGTTTCTTGGCATCAAATTGCAGAGGGGGATGCAATTTAAAAGCAAGGTAAGTTATTTGACTCAAATTGAATACAAGTCTACCCAGGGCTTTCATGCAGTAGAAGAAAAACTTCAGAAGTCTGCCAGACATCCAACAAAAGCATCTGTTTCCACCTCTTTTTTGTTAGGGGAGTTGTTATAGGCACAATTTTATTGTCTTGTTATTGTTTTATCAGCTGAAATCATAACAGAGGAAGTTGTATGAGGAAACTGGCCATAAGCTAATGAATAATTAAGTTCCTAGCATACAATAATTGTCCTGCTGATGTTCACAGAAGAAAATACTGATAAGAATAATGCAGTTTTATGGACCAGGAAGTAAGCTGATTGCTCACAGAGGTAAATGCACCTGGAGAAAGGAAAAAAGCAGCTCTTATCTGAGAAGGCAGCGCACGTGTAGTGAAAGACCTGGGAGCTAATCCTGTTGTAGCCAGCAGTTCCCATGAGCTGCAAGCCTATGCATTAGGGAACTGGGCAGAAATAAAAAGTGAGATGGCCTACTTTCGGTAGTCGAGGTGAATGGAAGTGAAAAAAGGGCATTTTCAAGGATATCTAAATAGGAAGTAGATTGACCAGGTATATTTACCTTTCCTTTGTTGCACACAGTTTCCTCAAATGTCGCCGATTGAAGAGCCATCCCTGGTGATAATCTCCTGCAAGTGCAGCATGAATAATCCCCTCCAGTGCTGTTCTTTGTCACTATGCTTTTCAAAAGAGAGTTAGGGAGGTTCTTTTTAACTCTGAGTAAAGTAATTTTGCTAACCTAAACAGCTTAACACAGAATAACACTATTTTTATATTTAACAGCAAGATAACTGGTTCCTTACAACAACCTTGGATTTCTTTAAAGAAGAAAATTACGTATTTTAAGGGTAATTTTTTCTAAGAAGCATTTCCATTGTGAAAATATAGTCATTTTAAATAGATGAAAAGTTTGCGTTCTCTCAAAAGAAAAGGAGATATTGAATTTTAGTTCATGTATAATGCTTCCCCCCACTTTTTTTTCATTTTTATTTTTGTTTAAAAATTAAGCAGGGCATTTTCAATTTGTTTTGACTTGAGCTACTTTTATAGATGCTGGGTCTTTGCATAGCCAGCGAATTGAAAATTCTATTCTTTTACTAACATATAAGTTTGAGTCAACAAGCTGAAAGTTCATTTTTTCAAGGTTACAGGGTAGAAGTCCTCTCCTCTAGACCACTGACAATCTGAAAATATGAGAAAGATCTCCTCATCCTGTTGGGAGCAATGGCTAGGAACTGCTGAAAAGTCCAGAATGGAAGAAATGAAGCTGAACTCATTCTACCTCTTTCAGTTCAGCAGAAGGAGAAAAGAAGAGAAACAGAGCAACAAACAGAAATCCAATGATCTTGCAGAAGTTTCACACACTTTTTTCTCAAGGTACAGTATGAAAAGCATCTGACCATCTCTATGGGCTGACTGACAGTTTCAAGGAGGATGAAGCCTGAAGGAATCTGAGAATTCAAAAGAAGATTGTTTCCAGCCATATGATTTTACTACATCCTGACAAACAAGTACCACCAATCAGTCTTATTTTAATTTATTCAGGTATTAGCTGTCCAGTCAATGATGAGTAGGTTATATAATGCATATATTGTGATAAATTGTTTTTCAAAATAAATTTGAAAAGAGTGGCTGCTATTGACAAGACTAGATAATATTGTTTCACCTCAAAATCATTGGAATTAGAACAGTAGATTACTTGTTCTCTGAGGCTGATGGCAAAGTTATGGCCCTAAATGGTGTTGTAACTAACAAATTCGTGATGAGATTTTGCCACCGATCTGATTTCATGTTTTTCTGCACACATATTTAGCAACCCCCTGAGAACACAGGCTGTAGTTGTTATTAATTCTGTTTTCTGAAGAGTTTAGAGATTAGGAAGGGAAAGTTGTCCCTTGGCTTTAATGGAAATGGTCTTGAAAATATAATCCTGGACCAATGCCTTCACTCTCCCTTCGAGTCTGGAGTGAGGGAAGGTAATTGAGGACTTGGCCTACGAAGTATTAACAGGAAATGAACACGATTGAATCTGGGAGGTTCTTTCTTCCTTTTATACAAAGTATGGTTGTCCTTCACAGACCTAAATCACCCAATTTTACTAAACAGATATAAAGCTGCTCATTCATCCTGTATAGCTATTTATACTTAGACCAAACAAACCTGAGGTGGGCGGGGTTAAACTGCTTATTTCCAAATCCATTAATTTTATGCCTTTTTTACACACACTTTGTGTGTTTGTGGGGCTCTGTGCAAATGAAACAGGACATGCCTGATTATGTCCCAGCTCTGCAAACATGCAGGCTTTTCTGCAGCTTCAGCACACTGTGCTGTGGTTATCTAAAGTCAAATATCTGTGTCACTGACTGCCGGCTCGGTGCCTTAGGCAGCTAAAATAATGCAAATTGCTTAACACCCCCAATTTTCACCAAGGGTGATTGTACTTATAATTACACAAGCACTCTACTATAAACAGGCTTATTTCAAATACCTTTCAGGAATTTATTTTGTCATCTTCTTCCATTCCTTTCACACTTTTCTTGCAAGCATTAGTTTTGAGATGGGATAAAAAATAATTAGAAGGTGTTTATTCAAAGGTATCAGTAAATAGACTTAGGGATGGTACTAAATAGAAACGAACACGTTCTTCTTCAGAAGATTTGATATGTATAAGGCTCCTGCTTTTCAGTTTTGCGAAGTTTTTAAAAAGTACTTTAACTCAGTTAATAGCCTGGCCAACAGCAGTCTCTGTAAAACACTAATTTGTTTTGCTTAAATGGCTTATAAACACCTGATTCCAACTTTAGAAACTAATTAGTGAGCTGGAGATTTTACATTAAATGGGCCACTTTTTGATATCCAAAGCTGTGCTGAATCTAAATGTCAACATTTTTTCTAATTATGAAAAACACAAAGGGATGTCACAGGGTTAGGAAGCATGTCGTGTCCTTAACTGAGATAAAATGACAGGCAGTGTATCATTCAGCCACATGTTTGCTTATTTAATAGTACCAGAAAAACTCATGATTAGTTCTATTTTCTGGAACAGAGGAGTTTAGGGATTAGGAAGGGTAAGAACTCTCACTTGGCTTTAATGGGAATGGTCTTGTAAAGATAATCCTGGCCCAATACCATCTGTCTCCCTTGAGTTTGGAGTAAGGTGAGGTAACTGAAGTCAGGGGCCTTCTTTCCACCAGGCTGCTGGTATCCTGCAGGGCAGGATGTGACCCTGGGACCCACCATGGCACTCACCCTAACCCAGGCTGGAGTGCCCACAACAAGAACAACTTGAGCCAGTCAGTGTCCTGCAGCCACCCTGCAAACACCCTGCTCCCACCCTGGCTGTCTGAAAAGGGCCAGCAAAATGCTCTGATTGAGTCAAGCTGCTCCTGCTGCTGCTCCTGGATTGAGTGCTTGGACATGCTCTACCTTTATGTGCTTGCAGGCTCATGCCTATGTGGGACATTCCCTTCTCAAGCTGCTACTTTTCAGTTTGTCCTTCAGACTTTTTTCTGACACGCTGGTGTGTCACCTGTGCTTACATTTCCATCGCCAAGTTTCGTGATTGATTCAGGATGATTTTCCTTCCTCTCAGAGTTAACTCCTTCAATGATCCTCTGACAGAACGACTTATGACCAATACTTGTTATAAAAGAGATGTGTGAAAGAAGAAGTCTTGAAGATTTTTTTTTTCTGTTAGGCCTGGCTAAAAAAGCTACAGGTTTAAAAAAAAAAAAAAAAAGAAAGAAAACAAGGAAACATCTAGAAGACAAACTGAGATGCTCTTCTATAACTCACAGTCTTTGCCCATTAAAAAAACTTCAGATATTCTGATCTGAACAAATCCTGATATGGGATCTACACTGATTCACTAAAGTCTGAATTTCAACTCCTCAGTGGTTTCACAGAAACATAATTCATTGATATTGGATCATCTGATATTATGGACTCATTTTGTGGTGCAATTCAGAAAGCTACTTCTTAATATAGGAGAGAAGTAATTTTTATATAACACTACAGTGCTGTTCCACCGATGATTTGTTTCAGGGCCCATTAATTCCTATGGAAGCTTTTTCAATGATTTTTAAAACTGAGATGATTCAAGGATGCTGACTCCAGCTTTCACAGCTTTTGAGGTTTCAGGAAAAATACTTTGTTGATGAAGCAAAACCAGTGTTCTCAGACAAAGTGAAACTACATCAAAATGCCTGTTTTCAGATTTGAAATGCTAGCTTTAAGCTTTCCTGTACTTTCTTTCTCTCAACAGAAATGACCAGAGATCCCAGAGCCTCAGGCATTGCCCTTAAACTTCATTAGAACTGATGAATCTCCACAAGATCCTTCCACTTTGTCAAATATAATACCAAGTAACTGTTAAAATATTCTGAGTAGCTCAGCTTGACACATTCTGCAGCACAGCACTTCAGAGTACCCATCATTCTCATGGGGTTATCTTTAGCTCAGTGCCCTTATCAGTTTCCTCAAGTGAGAGACATTAGAAGGAGAAGTGAAATGAAAGTCTCTACCTGAGCAAAGGCTCTCACACTGCCAAAATGCAACTTTGTGTCCCTTTCATCAGTTCCCACTTAATAGAAATAAATATAAATAATGTGAACATTCTCAGGAATTTTTAGGCCATGGCTTCCAAAATCTGTCTAACCCGCGGCCTTTCCTATGATATAAAAAGAATGCTTTTGCATTTGGGATCAAAACAGCCAGATGAACTAGAAAGTTATTTTTTCACCTTCTTTATAGTCTAGCTAGATCAAAGAGCAGAAGAATTAGAGATGCCAATACTAAGTAGCTGACAGGCAGGTTCTGTTTATCACAGCTTATGGCCATTGTCCAATGAGGATTAAAAAGCTTAGGAATCACCTTTCAAGAAAAAAAAAAGAAGATGTTTTCCTGGTGATTCTTGTGCCTTTGAGAGAAAGGGAGGCTTAATTGTTTCTATACAATTCATTTCTGTCATGAGGCACATGAGAAAGAGGATTGCAAAGACTTTGCAGGCTCCAGCCGTTAGACTAGCAGGAATCTGTCCTGTTATGATTTATGCTGTAGGAGTCCTGTAAGCCTTGCACTAGATCTATTTGGAAATGTGCCTGATATATTACTTCATGAAAGCTTGTTGAGAGAGGTCTAGCCCTGGCTCTGCCTCTGGACACCAAGGTGTTCGGGTCAAGGAAGGAAAAACCGCAGAGTTTGCTTTCATAAAAGTTTTGTGATAACTTTACTGAAAAGAACAATACCCAAATCAGCACCAGGTGGTAAGACAGACATACCAATAAGAGGGGGGATGGCAGTGAAGAATTGCCAGGAGCACAGAGATCTCTGTATGCATACAGAGGGGAATAGAGCTAATTTGTTTTCTTTCCTGTCAGTTTTATAGATGCACGTCTCCATAAAGAGCGTTGTATGATAGAAAGTTTTGTCAGGGAGCTGACAATGGAGTGTTCTATAAATCCTTCCAGTGTGTTGATAAGGGCATTGCTGTGAAGTGTTCCTTCACACCACAGACACCTTCGTTGCAACAGTTGGCCCAATATTCCCGAGGAAAAACCGAGCGGTTTGAACACAGGCAGTGAATAAACATCCTCTGTGTTTACATTCACCTGTCGTTCCACTGATGCCTGAAGGGGCCACCTAAAAACAGAGACTAGACAGGAATAAGGGAACAAAGGTAGGTATTTATTTGAAGGGCCTTCAAAGGTACACGCTGGGAGTCCAGAGGCCTCTGCCAAGACGGACCCCAAGATGTACGACAGGTACGAGTTCTCCACACTTCTATAAGTTTGGTTCATTTGCGTATCAGGGTTAATTCTCCAATTAAAGCTTCAGTTAATGATGTAATTTCCCCAAGCTTACCCCCCTTTAGAGGCTTTTGGTTGGTTCTTTTTGGGCTTAGGATGGTCTGAGTGTCCTTGGAGGGCAAGCCTGGAAGGGTTTTGTTATGTCTACCCAGCACGAGAGAGCAGAAGCTAACAGGCCACAAGAAACTTCAGTTACACACTAGGCAGTACAGGATTTGAAAAATATAAAAGTTAAAACCCAAGGCATCACCATAAGGATCACGTGTTTGCTTCTGACATATGTATAAGCTTAATTCACTTCTCATTTCAGGATGGGATGAGTGGTTGTTAAATACAAAACACAACAGTGGCTTATGAGAAATGAAATTAGGTATTACATAACCAGCTGAAATTATCACTTTTGATTCAGAACTTATTCTGCTACTGGCCAGTGTTTGAAAGAAAGTGTCATTCACTCCATATAGCAATTTTAAATATGGAAGTGCTATTTCAAGTTTTATTTTGAAGCTTAAACTCTGCTTTAGCCTTCTTAGGGAAAAATTTCCATCAGGAGCATAAACTCATAAATGGTGAAGAAAACCTGAAAGCAGGTTTATCAGGTTGATTGTTTTTCTTTATATAATCTCCCACAAATCATGTTGTAAAAGGAAAGTAGAAATTATGTTAATCTGTTAAAATAATCATCATTCCATTATTCCTTTTTTCCTCTGCTCATACACAGATTATGTCTTTGACAAAATCTGCTCTTGAGGATCAGTACAGAATGACACATCTGCAGGTCTGGTCTTGGCTTTGTTTTATTAATCCCCTGATATCTCCATGACATTTAAATAAATAATATCCTATATCCCTTATACCAAAATGTCCTTGTCTTCCCCAGAGCTGTGCTCAGCCGCCACAAGTTGTGTTCAACCCCAACCAAGTTCACTCATGACTGAAGACTCCACCCTGCTCCACCACCAGGTGTTGTGGGAAAGCAGGAATGGGCTGCAGGCAGCCCCGACCTCGAGGAGTTATCATGAGTTACAGCTGTGCTGAGCCAGGTGTTTCTACTAAAGACCAGCAACCAGCTAACCCTCAAGCAAGTAACTCAGAAGAGAGAGGAGAAGAGACGAGACCAGATTGTCACTACTGAGCAAGTAAGCAAGCAAGCAAGCAAGCGAGCGAGCGAGCGAGCACCAAGCAAGCGGGTCTAGAGCAGCATGANCCATGACATTTAAATAAATAATATCCTATATCCCTTATACCAAAATGTCCTTGTCTTCCCCAGAGCTGTGCTCAGCCGCCACAAGTTGTGTTCAACCCCAACCAAGTTCACTCATGACTGAAGACTCCACCCTGCTCCACCACCAGGTGTTGTGGGAAAGCAGGAATGGGCTGCAGGCAGCCCCGACCTCGAGGAGTTATCATGAGTTACAGCTGTGCTGAGCCAGGTGTTTCTACTAAAGACCAGCAACCAGCTAACCCTCAAGCAAGTAACTCAGAAGAGAGAGGAGAAAAGACCAGATTGTCACTACTGAGCAAGTAAGCAAGCAAGCAAGCAAGCGAGCGAGCGAGCGAGCACCAAGCAAGCGGGTCTAGAGCAGCATGAAGTGATAGCAGCCCCCTTCTTAGCCCTAGACTGGGAGCTGGTTCTGTGATCACCCTCAATCAGGTAGTTTAGACACATTACAGATCATTCCACAGGTATACACAAGCTCACTCACAGTTTGCTGCAGCTCAGTGAGTAGCTGAACCACCGCTGTTTTCTGCTGAACTGCCAAAGTTTGTTATAGAGTAGCGCTGAGCCGATCTGTTACGACTGGCTTGGACTGGGTGACCTTTAAATTTACTGCTATATTATCACTGATGCTTTTGAACATCTAAGTCTTGGTAACCAAACATTCAGTTTTAAAGGCATGAAATTTTCTTAACATGCTGTGTATTGCCTGTCTCATTTTTCTGACCTATTTGAATACACACCAACTTCAATTTAAAACCTTTTTAAAATTTCCTCCTACCTAAAGTGTTTGGTCTGGTTTTTTTTTCACTCTGCTTGACAACAACACATATTATAGGTATTTCCTCAGCAGTCACAAAGGGCACAGTGTTCAATGTGTCTTCGTAATGATAGGATTCTTAATAAGAAAAATCATCCAGTCAGAGCTTTAGACAAATATTTTACGTGATCTCACACTGATCTTTCAAAGTTGGGTCTGTACTGATAACAGTAATAACTTCAAGAAAAGTAAAATAAAGCCAAACACATATTTGTTTTTTAAGCTTTAACAGCATCTTATCTGCTGTGTGTTCTTTATTCCACTCGGGGATATAAAGTGCAGCTTGCATGCAAAAATCTGCCACCAGCGCCTGAGGTGTGACACCAAGTGAGCAGTTCTACTTTTATACTTGCTTGGTCTTCGTATGGTCTACGAGATGAATTCACCTCACCTCCTGTCTCACAGTTTGTATCACAAGGATCTGATAAACACAGCACTGCATAATTCCCAGAGGAGCTTCACTGGCTTTCCTAAGCACTAAACACACCTCAACAATCTTGCTGGCAGTTGGGATTTTTCCCTAATGGCAAACAGCAACCCCCAGCTTGCAACTTGAACAACTGATCTGTTAGCCCATCACATTTTGAAATTTCCAAATGTCCATTTTCCAGCACCCGCCTCAACTGTGTATTGAAAGACATCAGCTTAGATAAAAAGTATGGGAAGGAAAGTTTCCAGTTGACTTGATGAGGCCGTAGAGGTGCTTCCAAGGTCATTTTTGTTCCAAAAAAAAATGGTAGTCCAGCTGTAAATCCTCTCATTCACCTGTTCCATGTTTTGGTATCCCCAAACCCAAAAAGTGAGTTTTAAGCAATAATACAGTAATATTCCCTCCCTATTCTGGCCTTATAGCTGCTAAAGCTACTTGCAGCAGCTTCGGGTTCCTCAGCAAGTCTTATCACAAAGGGCCTCACAGTTTGTCCCTGTGTACAATCAGCATTTGGATACAGACTTATTACAATAACTCCAATTCCAGGACAGCATTTGATAGGATGTATGCGCTTTGACATGTTGACTTTACTTTTTCTTCGTATATGGTGGGTTATTACAATCATAAACATTTGAATTACCTTTTCACCACACACTCTACGTCTTTGAAGGTAGAATTCCTCTTTGAAGAATAAATTCTAATGGTTTTCTTTTAAGAGATGTTGACTAAATGATGTTAAACCTTTGAAAAAGCCTTCCTCCCTCTTAAAGCACTGACTGATAACTTTATGATGTGACACTTTGCCCTTTGATGAGGAGCCAGAGCTACCTGAAAAGGAATTTGGGAAAGAGGATGAAGAAAGGGGAAAAAAAGGATCCAGTTTCTTAGTAGCCCATGTAGATATATTTTAGGCAAGATAGGGAAGAGGTTTTCTGGAATAGCTGCAACACATTCCTTGCTGCAGCAGTGTTGGGATCCTTATAGGCAATCTTGGCAATGAGATATATATCCTGTAAATAATATATTGATTTTGCTTAATAGAAAAAATCAAGCAGGAAAGCAACAGCTGGATGTAGATAAATTGCTTCCAAATGAACACAGTGGGAAGGGAAGGAGAAGGAGGGATCCATGGCAACAGCTTCTTTCTGTGCTGCATCTCCCAAAATTAGAAAACCATTTTGCCAGTGCTGCAAACAGCTGAACCAAAAGCTATAAAAAATATTTGTAAAGTATTGTCATCTCTTGAAAAGAGGAGGATAACCACATCTGTTCTTCTATAAAACATATTTCTCTCTATGCCCAAACTAAAGAAGTTGGTTCTTGAACAAAAGGAACCCATTACTGTGCCCAGAGTTTAGAGAGGGTCTGCTGGGCACTCAGACCTATCAAGATCACAATGTGTGGAAAATCACTGAGCTAAACATGTGAGTAGACAGTTTATTGCATAAAGATGGGATTTCTCTGAAAAGCATTGGATCTAAATGGATAATACTTGGCTTTAAGAGAGCTGTCTGGTCAGTTTATTAACAGCATGCTGCTGCTTCTGGACAGAAGTACAAAACAGCACTTAGACCTGCTGGGACAATCTCAATTAATGCTTGGTCATTGCAGCCAGGGCTTTTTATCAGGAGGAGAGACACGATGTTCCCCTGAGAAAAAGCAACAGGCCACTCACCAAGACCATAGAAAGCACATCATCAAGTACCAAAGGTGCAGTTATATGATTAATAATAGCAGCAATTGATTGCTTGCCAATGTTTTCCTTTAAAAAGTAGTGTGTTTTGGCTATTGTGGTAGTAAATGAGCCAAAATTAACAACGGAAACACAGAGTAACAATAAACTCTTTAGTAGGATTAATAAGAGCAAAATAAAAGACAGGCCTGCTTTATTATTCAGCCAGGTGGAGGAACAATAGCTGATCATGCCACGAAGGCTGAAGGATTTAGAGGTATTTGAAAGAGTCTTCACTCAAAGGATGTCCTAATATGTTTGTTTTCAACAAGAAATATACAAAAAATTTTTGATGGAAGAGGTACGGATAAAGGTTTGAAACAGTCCCACAAATCAGACCTGGTGAGGTTCACCTGGCAGCAAGAAGAAGGAAGCAGGATGTTCTTATGATGGGGACGAGGACAAAGACCTTCACTTTAGTGGGAATAATCAGCCACCTCAACTGCTTAAAGCAGCAATGGAGTCTACAGTACTGGAGAATTTTAAGGATATTTCAGGGGAAAAAAGTGTGTTAGAAGGAGACAACTTAATCCTGCCCCCAGAAAAAGACAGGGTAGGAGTACAAAGATAGAAGCACTTCTGCAAAATTATTTTTCTAAAAAATAGAAAGCTGACTAACTTTTAGATCCACTCTGTTGTGCACCTTTCCCTCAGGCAGCGATGTCCACCTTTTCAAAATATCTCATGGCCTGATGTGCTGAGCTTTTGAGAAGCTGGGCTCTGATTCTGGCACCCAAAAAGATGTCAGCACTTCTGGTAGTGAGTCTGAGTGCAGAAGTGTTAGTACTGAAGATCTTGGGGCCAAGTTGGATGGTAATTGATTGTTGATACATTTTAACATTGCAAAAAGCAGAAATCTTGAGGTCTGGTAATTGTAACTTTACTCTAGATTTGCTTTTGGGCTGTTTTATACCCTTCTATAGCTCCATGCAACCAGCTATAACATTTGTACACAAATCATCCCTGCACAGAATAAATCCAGAAGGAACTAGAATAAATCCAGAAGGAAATCCATAATAAACAAAAGTGGAGAGACTGTGTGGTGCCAATACTTCACCCAGCTCCTGCAGCCCCACTCACACATAAAACTCTCTATCTCAGCTCCTGTGTAAACATGTCTTGTTTCTATGGAAACAGCTACATCAAGTATTCCTTTCATTAAATGGAAACGTTCTGAGCTGGGAACAAACATGCTGCATTAGCTGAATTCTTTATAATTTGGGAAATGCTTGTTCTCGAGAAAAATAAATCGTGAGGACTCGGACACTGGATTTTTAGTTTAAATCTCTCAGCTTTAAAGATACCCATTAAATTTCTACTGAAACAGTTTTCCAAGGAAGTGTCAAGTCATTGACCCCAAGATATTTTCCTTGAAGGCTCTTTGCTGTATATCTGCCAAGCTTCAAGAGGTCATACGTAGATTGCTCATTGGATGCTATAGACCTTGTAAACACAGCATCCTGAAAGTCTTGGGAGCCCAGGGAGTTTTAGGAAGCTCAGTTGGAGCCACAGTTCTCAATATTCCCACTCCCTATATCTGCAGAACCAGGACTGCAGGACTGTGCATGTGTTCTCAGGGCCTGCTGCTCCCAGGCGGTGTGAGTCAGGCCTTGCATGGAAAATGCTAATTCAAGAGAAAACTGAAAAATTACACTAAACATTCATAACTTGTGGCTAATTTAGAACAAGTTTTTGAGGATGTTTTGCTTTTTCAGGTCCATTTTATCAGCAAGTTTAAAAAATAAAAATAATTTTCTATTAACACAAAATACAATGTTTAGCATATAACTCCCTCTGTAATTATCCTGCCATTCTATATCTGTCAAAGTAACTTGTGTGCTGATTCTAAGACTCGTAAATGCCTTAAAGAACAATCCAGCATGTTTTAGGCTGTTAAACTTCACTAGCCACCCCTGTGTTGAGATTGTACAAAGTGAAATTGGCCTTCCTCAGAGGAATTATGTCTTGGCCTCAAGAAGCACAAAAATGAGTCATCAATAATTTTCATGGATAGTCTGTTTCATCAATTGATAACTTTCCGGTTAAAAATGTGTCTTTAGTTTATAGCTTGAATGTGTCTGATTTTAGGTTCCAGCAACTCATTCTGACTGCTTTTCTACAGAAAGTCCTTTAATCCCCAGTGTTGTGGGTTTTTCCCCACATGAAAATACAGACACTCTGCAAGTAAGTAATCTTGCAGTACTTCGTTTAATAAACTCAAGAGATTGAATTGTTTTTCATCTCCATTGCAATTTTCTGGGTAAAGTATCACTTTTATGGTTCATTTCTCTGCTCTGCAATATTAGCACTGTGGACAGGGGAACTGAGATGGCGTGGGAAGCTCCTGGAGGATTTTTTTTGTGTGAGAGTAAATGAGGAAAAGAGAGAGTAAAGATTGTTTCTGTATCCATCTTATCTAACAAGCAATACATGGAGAGGTCTTTTTTTCACAGCTGTGCTACTAATTCTGTCTAAATCCAAATTTATATCAGATCAGTTCTGATTCAGCCTGTAACAGATTTCAAGCTTCCAACTTATCTATCAAATGAGGTTAAAAACAATGCCATTTTTAGCCAATGCCATGATGTTCTTCCAGTCTTCTGAAGTGTACATGGAGTTCTAAGATTTTTTAGATGAAGCTTAACAAGTGAGAGATCTCTCAGACAATTTTTATGGAATGCCATCTGTTGCTTTTTGTTTTATTTTGGTTTGGGATTTTTTGTAGTTGATAGTAGACATCTAAGCAACTAAAGAGTGGCGAAACATTTCTCCTTGTTTGTGCGATAAAAGTAGAGCTCAATAAAAATTTGTAGCTAATTTGGACATGCTAATTTGTTGAAACATAAATGATGCCAGTCAGAGAGTGTTTATTTGAAATATCAGACACCTTAGCTGAGCTTTTATTTTCCCTAATTTCCTGCTTATCACTTTTACTCCTTATTTTCCATTACTCCGAAAAATTAATTTGATGGGAGTGCCTGTTCTGGAAAGAAACTCTTTTGTGCTCCTCCCCTCTGAGACTGATGAATAAGGGTTTCCCTCAGCCTACCCACTCCAACTGCTGTGTCCTACACCCTTCCCTTCCATTGTGCCTTCATCTCTCTTGGGGAAAATGAGTGAAACTGAAGTGCTGAGGTAACACATTGTTCACCCAGTTTGTCTGTTGGATTTTTCCATGTACCTGCTGTCTCTTTAAGATGTGAACTCTTTGGGAAAAGAAATAACTACCATTTCATGTTGCCAAAATGCCTAGAACAGTGATAGATTGCTACTTATCCGAGACACATCCTATTCCTTTTCATTTTCTCAGGATATGAAAACATACAGAAATCTGCTTGCTCTTGTGAGTTTTTAAGAAACAAACACAATGGGGACAAGCATGATGATGTTTACAACAATAATAATAACAGTATCAGACTTTAAATGGGTTTCTTTCACATCCAACTCAAATGAATGTTCCTGTTAAATTTTAGTAACATCAATTTTACTGCATTCCAAAGAGAACTTATGAACCTGAAAACATATCCTGGACTCCTAGCAGAGATTTTCCATCCTTTTTTTCCATCATAGTCGCATCGCTCCAATTCTGATTTCAGTTCCTCGCATCTGTCTCCCTATCCATATAATGAAACTCCTGTCTGCTCCAGAAAATTGTTAGCTTTCATCTGACAAAGTTATTTTTCTTTCCCCACTTTCTTCCACATCCTCTATCAGCTTTTCCTTAAAACTGGTATCTCCACACGGTTTCTGTATGTCATTTCCACTATTTTCTGCCTTTTTCATTTTGAACTCAGCTCCTTCACAAAATCCTTGAAATTTTGACTGTGTGTGTTGTTTCAGAGGCTGCTGTGAGTCCCAATGTGTGTCAATACATATGGAAGGATTTCAAATAGCTTCGTGTTTCTGTCAGGTCTCCCATTTTCTCTAAGGAGCATTTTCAGGCCAGGGAAGGAAAATAGCTTTTTACAGATTTCTTCTGCTGCTGTTGCATATTCTCCAATACTATTTTGCTCTGGTACTGAGGGAAATATCTTTCTGCAGTTGATTCCATAAGTGTTTTTTAGTATTTTGATTCTTAAACCACAGTAGAATATATATTGGGTCACTTTTCTCTTTGAATTGCAGTTCTCACTATTCTCCCTTTCACTGCTTTGTTGCCTGTTCTTTACCTTTCAAGATGTGTTCTGGAAGATTTCATTTTCCCAGGTAATACAATCCACGTACTTTTCCAAAGCTGAAACTCTTCTCTTCTGCAGTAGAGTCAGCAAAATCAAGCCTTCAAATGCCAGACAACTCTCCTGCTCTTTGGAAGAAGATTTCACACCTGCCATCAATCACGGCTGTAGTGCTCTCTTTTCCTGTATTTGTTACTTTTATTATTGAGTGAAGATTCATGAGAGGTGACTCCTCTATCAGCTGCAAAACACAGGAACATTTGGATGTTGTGATTCCTGGCACTGTGCTGTCCTACAGCTGGTGGCTGGATGATGGAGCAGGAGCTCTGGAGCTCCAGAGAGGTTTTGCACATGCACAAGGGAATCATATTCCCAAAATCGGAATCTCTGAGGTGTAAACTGCTAGAAGAGCACCTGTAGGGTTTGGCCTCTGTAGGTTGTCTGTGAGGATAGCTAAGGAACCATCAGCACCACTTTGGCTTTCTGAATCTCATCTGTATTGCAGGCTGTTAGCTCTGTCCTCAGGAAACGGGAGTTAAGGATTTGTTTTTTGAAGAGTCTGAATCAGAACATGATTTACCTTTTTATGAAAAAAACAACCTTAATCAATCATTATTTTCACCATTATTTTATGATTAATAAGTCTGAAATACACTTACTGAGAGTTTTGAACAAACCTTCTCAGATAGCAGATCAGAAAGAAAAAGAGAAGAAAACAAACAACTAATGCCTTATCATTGAACTTTAAAATGTATTGCTTGAATAGATTAAGCACTATAGTAGGAGGAAAAACATCTTTCACTTGCTTTCAAAATGAATTAATGAAAGGAAGATTTTTTTTTTTTAGGACTGGTACACTTTGTTTTTGGCTGTCAGTCACTTTTATGTCCTAGAACATTCTGAACACATGTTCTGTGCTCTCTTAATTGACAGTGAGGCAACCTAATTAGAGGCAGATACATGCAAAGCTATGTCACTTAAGGTGAACACATCATGAGGTAATTCTAGAATCATTTGAATGAAGTGGGCTGAAGATGCAGGCTCACTGACTGAATGGAATGCTAAAAGGAATTTTGGAAGACATTTTTACAGATAATAGGGACAAGAGAAATGACCCTGCTGAGAAGGGCATGCAGAAATGAAAAGACATCATTCCAGCCAGAACAGGCAGGGGATCCACTGATCCAAAACCAAGCAAATCAAGCTTAAATTTTCAAGGTACATAAATAGTTTATCACAATTTGACAGAATCTAGGAATAGAGGTGTTAAAATCAAAAGACTGACTTGGGAGGCATTTATTTCTAGACACTCTAACTGTCCTCTGTCTCAGCATTCCTCAAATAGCCTCAAATAACCTCAGATAACAATGGATTAGTTACCTTAATTTTTTACCTTCTAATGGTTTAAGGAGTTCTTGCTGTCTTATTTCCATGGCACTTTGGCAATATTGCGTCCAGCCTTCAGAGCTGTTCACTCACAGTGCTCATTGGTGAGTGGATTAACTGCGATATGGATTGGAAAACTTGAGTTGAACACAACTTTTGAGACCTCAAATATACAATATAATCTCTTATCCATTCAGTTTGAGGATGGCAGACATGATGTTGGCACTGGATGGTACAGCTAGCCGAGGAAGATGCATAATGTTATATGAAATGGCAAAAATATGAGATATGGCATATTTTTGTAGCCAAATAAGCAACCACTTTAATCAGCAGTAGGTGGGTCACTATTTCCATTTGGCCCTTCTTTTTAATAGAAGAAAATATTATTATGTAGGAATATTAATGGTTTATGAAGCATAATTCAAAAGAAATGCCATCTCATAGCTGGTATCAATGAGGACACTAAATGCTTTGATTCATAGAATCATAGAATCTTAGAACATTTTGAGTTGGAAGAGACCATAAAGATCATATAGTTCCACCCCTCTTCCATGAACAGGAACGCCTCCCACTAGAGCAAGTTGCTCAAAGCCCCTTCCAGGTTCCCTGTGGTAAACACAAATGAGCTTTCTGTCAGGTCGCACTAACACTCAGAGGTTGATTTGTGTGACATCAGACAGCAAAGAGGTTGAAACTTGCTTTTATAACAGCACTGCTGGGAAAAAAAAAGAGTCTTAACCCCTTAGATAACATATATCTTATATATATGCTCCAGAAATGTCTTTCTGCAAGGTGTGTAGCAGAAGAACCCCGCAGTTACTTTAAGTGAATGGCTTCATATAAGGCCTTGCTTAATGCACTGACATTTCTCTTGACATGAAATAAGCTGACATTAGTCCACCTATTGCTGCCAAAAGCAGAAGTGCCCTTCAAATGTACCAAATTATAATGACCTCTACTAAAACAAGGGAATTGGCACCTGGCTGAATTTCAATGGTTCCACTGAATGCCCTGGCTGACAAGTTAAACACGGTCCCATTGTGTGTTTGCTGCAGAGTTAAGGCAGGCACAGCCCAGCAAAGAGGAGCAGTACCCAGGGAGCAAGGGGAGAATGTGGCTGGAGACTCTGTGAGTAAAACCAAATGTGGCCATCTGTTCCAGTGCATAAACAGATTAGGAGTGTCATGCTTTTTATCTGGATCAGCTCATTTCTCCCCCATTAAGTCACTGATAGGCTATGTAAATCCACCTTTGCTTCAACTAATTTGAATTTAGAACAATATCTTATCTCTCCAGGCCACACAGGCAAAGGTGATAGCATAAAGGAGAGTGTTTTTCCTGTCCTGTAATTAACATTTCATAGCCTCTATCTACAACAAATTATCAGTTCAGAGTCTCTGCTGTGTCTGTAATCCAACCTGCTCAAGCAACTGGTGTATGAGCAGACATTAATGCAGAGACTGTTTGAGATGCCGTGGCATCATATCTGGATTTTTGGATATATCTGTGGAAGCCATCATCCAAAACCAGAGAGAGAGAATCTTTCCATGGCTCTAAATATTTACAGGATTCATCCAATATTTTTGTGGGGCCTGTAATAAGAAAATGGTGTTTTATCTCAGTCTTTAGAGAATATCCAACTGTGCCCTGGTTCATGGTGGGATTTACTTTATTTGCCCCTAAAAATAATGATTTGACTTGCTCACTGTGACAATTTGACATATGAAGACCTATTTTAAGCAGTTTCTCATGGTATTCTTCCAAAAGAAGCATCCCCCCAACCTCCTTTTCTGCGACTGACTAACACAGCAATAGGCAAAATGTTCCAAGGAGGGAAAACAATACTCATTTCTCTCTAAGTGGTTTGGTGTGCCAGCATGCTGAAGACACACCACAAGGGGGTATAAACTAGGTAGAGGTTCCTACAAGTACCTTTCCTGAGGAGCTAACTGAGATCTGGGCTGTCTTTCCCCAAATGCTGTGCCTTGAGCACTGCTGTCACAATCTACACAGACGGGTTTTGCTTGTGAAAATCCCGTCTCAAGGGTGAATTAAAGTGTTACTTTGGCTTTCATTATAGAAGTCACATCAAAATATTTCTTTCCAAATCAGCATAGTCACGACCAGCAGGTTTTCAAGTTTCATCTTAGCTTATAACAATGGAATGATGTCTCTTCAGTGTTCAGCCTGAAAGCAGCAGAAGGGGATACGGTACATTTCTTTGATATTTTTTAATAAGCCTCGATAAAAAATGCTCTCAAGAATGTGCTTTGTAGTTCTTCAACCACTATAAAACTTCTCTTTGCTGAGGTTTTGCAGGATTTCCTTTGTTCTAAGAATCATATGGTGATAGCCAATGAGCTCAAGTACAATTAGATTAACAATAACTCTTTTTATCTGGTAACATAAAATCCAGTATTTTGTGATGAATTATAAGTGAGGCCATGAGGACCCATGATTTCCCCTTGAAACAAAGGACAATTTTAGATCTGATTTCTATAGAGGGAGTATTTTGCTTCTACACGTGGCAGCAGGTAAAATTTCTTTCCAATAAACACTGATATCCATACCCTTTCCACTGAAATGAACACAATCCAAACCTTTAACAGAATGAAACAGTCAAATTCTCCATCAGAAAAGTTGCCTATGGAGTGCATTCAGAGGGTCAGATTTTCATTTCCTCTAAGGCACTCTGATGGAACTGTATTGTAAATAAAAATTCAGACCCTGTCTTACTGGAGATTTGTGATGTATTAGAGGAAAAACAAACAAAAGAGAGAAATAGAAGAAGGTAAAGCTACGAATGCAGCTCTTTGTAGAAATGGGCAGAATATGGGCAGGAAAACAAGAAGAAAACTTTTATTAGCTGTTAGCTGAGGGATAAAGGAGTGGACACAGGTTGGAACCTAGTTAACAGAAGGGGATGATATAAAAAAAAAGTAATATCAGACATATTGATGTCAAAACGTCTTTGACAATAAAGATGCACTTAGCCATAGGAAATGGTAAGGGGTTTCTTATTGACCAAGTCAGGATGAGGAAAATCATGAAGGATTGATTAACCATGAATGGCAAAAGTCAGAGTTTGGGTGGTTGTGTACATGTCATTCTCTGTTTTTCAGACGCGTGTTTGCGTTGCTCTGAGGTGATAGACAATGTCAGCAGGAAATGATTCATTCTGAAAATGAGGATGGCTTTATGCATGTCTCATCAGTGAGTTCTATCCAAATTGCAGATACATTAATAATGACGAATAATTCATCCCAGGGGGAATTTTAGTTATTTAGCTATCAACCCAAAATTCAGAAGACAGTTTCGGTAATTTTTGTTTTGCACTTATCTTACTAATATGTTTTCTTCTCACTCTTCCCTCTGCTTATAATCTTGAAGGACATTTCTTTTTCTATTCCCCTTTTTATACAACAAAGGAACATCCATTAATATCAGATGCATGACTGTTATACAAAGAGGCTGCCACAAATCAAGTTCAAATAAGGGTTTCTTGTAAGTGTTTTTGCTTATCAATTTACCGCTATACTCATCTCCAACAATGTTAATAATCCCTTTTTTTTTTTCTTTAAAGAGAAATATAAAGGCAGGAAAGACCTGTGTTATGTATGTTTTGTTGCAACTGTTTCATGAGCTATAAAGTCCCAGCTTAAAGAAATCAATGGGATAAATTCAGTAGCATCAAGACTCCATTCATACTACCTTGGGCATAGAGTTGTAGAAATTCAAATGTGTAAAATTTCCTTCCCCTGTCCAATATGATCCCTCCCAACATCCTTTGGGGATGAAGGTAAAAGAAAATAATGAGCCCTGTGTTGGTAGTTGGAGTGTCATGACACAGGCCTTATCCAAAATACAGTTATATAAATAAAATGTAGTTATTACATGCTACCACCCTCTCTGAGTCGATGCTGTGTTTGAATACATGTATCAGCTGAGTAGGAGCTCAGACAGCCTATTTCCCTGTGCTTCTCAAACAGGCCCTGCATGCCCTCTGCTGCTCCAGGTCTTTACAATGGGGTTCCTGGGCACCCTGTTCCATTTCAGTGTGACAGCACTTCCCAGCATCAGTCCAGTCAGGCATTCATCCACTTGTACTGCCGGAAACAATGGCTGAACTGAAAGGGAAGCCATGGAATGTATAGGACACATGGAGTTGGTTTAGAGAGAAGGTTAATTCCTGGACCAACACTGGGCCTTGTGGTTCTGTCTCTCTCACCTATACAGTGAATCAGTAATGCTAAATCCTCTGAATATTTACTGGGGTGAGCATATCTCCCCTGGTAGCTCCATGGGTATAAATAGGAGTGGTTTGGGAAATGTCTTTGACAGCCACTACGGAAAGCTAAGCTTAGACATTGAATCTGCTATAATTCTTCAGTCCTTTAAAAGACAGAATTACTACAGTTTTGACAAGAGAAGGACACAAGAAAAATAGGTGACATTTCCCCTCAATACCATTCTGATGGACTTCTAAAGTGCAGCCAATTCTGCTTCCTCACACACCTTTGTGTGCTGTTAGACAGCAGCATGACAAAAAATGATGAATTTGGCAGTTTGGTAAATCAGTGAGAGATTAGGTTGGCCCACCTTTTGCATGGTGAGATGACTGCTCCTGGCTCTCGGTGCCAGCTATTAGATATTTTATTGATGAGAGGGATTCCAGCACTGTTTGAAGGTAACAAAAAGTACCAATTTACCTTAGAATGAACCTCATGTTCTGCTCACCTCCAAGTTTACACTAAATTTGTATGTCTGATGCATTGTCTGCTTTGGTTTCTGGATAAAGGGTATTTTATTTTTCATTTGTTCTGAGGAAATGCATCTGTGCAATTGATAAAAATGTGAGCATACTTTTACTCAGCAATGAAAGGAACACGTGAAATCAATAAATACAGTAAAATTGGTAGGTACTACCTCACGACAGCTGTGGCTGTGAGAGGAAGAATTTGATATTGGTTGGTAGTTGGCAAGGGAGGAGTGGCATTATCTCTGAGCAGACTGATGAGCTTAGGTGCGTGGTTGAAAAAGTTCAGTGAGATTCTGTGTGACACACAGAGATCAGCTGTAGCCTGCTGGTCACCTAGGCTTAGCTCAGGGGTGCTGATATTATGGGGTTTACTCGAGAACTGGGCTGAAATCTGCCTGTGTCTCTTTCTGCTGCCTGCTTGTGCTCAGAGATGCCATTGCAGCACACATCCACGCAAGAAATCCACTCTGCCCCGAAGCCAGAAGATTGATACAATGTGAGTAATTACTCTTAATTAAGTAGCAATTACAATTAGATTTCACTGTATCATGCAACAGTATTTTGAACAAGGAGAAAAAATTGTACTTCTTTTATCCACTCCTCCAGTCTTGTAGTCAGTGGAAAGAATCAATCAATTCCTGAATTGAAGAACATGTTTATTTCAATGCAGAGTTTTAGAAATGATAACACTTGAAATTAATTCTACTATCATGACCTACTCTCACTCAGAGAGTCATCAGAGGAAATTTTTATCACACTCTTTTGCTTTTTCTTCTTAGAATAAAAGGCAGCAAAGGAATGAAGAGGCCATGGCTACTTTCATACCAACTGTCCTGAATGATTTATTCAGACATTAGCAAAATCCTCACACTCTTGGGGTCAGTCATTTGAATACAACCTAACCTGGAGTCAACTCTTGTTCAGTGAAACTGTTCTGAGAAAATCACAGGAAGGTTACTCTGAGTGTTATATTAACAGATTGACTCATGATTATGTCATCAGGTTCAACACTTCCTTAATTTGTGATGTTAAGACTATTTTGTTAGTTTTAAGAACAGTCCTTTACTGCAAAATAATTTGTCTCATTTTTCAATAGCACTCAAAACATCATGAAGGCCTGTAAGTTATTCCTGCAGAGAATATTCATAAAGAAAAGATCAGGGATGCTTGAGGGGAATGACTTCTTTAGCTGAGTGGGGCCAGACACTTCACTTAGAGATATGCAAAATGATACCTAATGCACTTATCTCTGCTCTAGCTCCAGTTGAATCAAATACCTTTATTCATTGCAAAGGTTTGATGAGTGTGCATCATCCTCCCACTGTACCTCGTTGATTGGGAAAATTTTCTTGCAGATTGGGTTATTAGTACACTCAGTCTCTCATTATCATTAAATGTCTCAGTCCAGCATGGTAATTTTAAAGTTATAGCACAGAAAATGCTTTCTTGCTCTTAATTATTTGCTCTTAATTTTTCCTATGATCCTGTAGAGTTCTGTGGCCAGTTATAGCAGCCACCATTGCAGTACTGTTGGTTATGTCTGCACATCTTCCCAGCAACAAAGCAAAGCTTGGGAGAGGAGATGGGAGGATACAGCGGGGTTCTTTTGAGGGCTCCTCACCACAGGATTTCTCTTCTCTGTTCTGCTGCAGTACAGCACTCCAGCCTTCAACATGCTGTTCTCACACCTGATCACAATTTGGTCACCAGAGGAATGCACTTTGTGAACCACCTTCCTCTCTCTCTCCTGTCCTTCTGTGAAAGCAGACAAGAAAGAAGGGAAGTGGGCAAGAATAGATGCAGGCCTGGCTGTAATGCTGGAGGACATCACCAAACGGAAGGACTTTCTGCTCCTCCTGTTGCAAATGGGGTGAAAAAGCAGAAAACAATTTCTGGGTTTGGCAAGGCTCCCCTCTTGCAAGACCAGCCAGCATCTCCTGCCACACCTGAGCATCTCATTTCATAGCAAACTTATCAGCAACAGACTACACAGAGAGATGGTGAGGATGTCACTTGGGCTGTATAAGCCCATCTTTTGTGATCTTTAGCCAGCTTTACATGGACTGAACCCACCTTTCATACAGTTTACACTTGAGCATGACAGGGTGATACAGGATTATTCTTCTGCTGGCTTGTGTCTCAAGGGCCTCTCTCTTCTTCAGGAAGAAGGGTTCCATTCACATTACTGGAATTCCATGTCCTCAAAAGGGGCCAAAGTTATGGAACCTCATGCCAAGCAGTAGAAAAGCTCTTCTCAAAGCACATTCATGGAGTGCAAGAAATATTTTCTGTTTCTGCAGCCAGCTTTATTTCTGATGCAAGACAAAGACTTTGCAAAGGAGCCGGATTTCCTGGCAGCAAGTATATAAATAATGCTTTACAAGACACTGTGAAAATGAATCTTTTGTGGAAGCTGTGCTGAGGGAGTCTCGGAAACAATCAGGGGGTGAAATGGCAAGTAATTAAGGAACAAAGTATGAAAGACACAATGTCTGCCAAAAAGCAACAAACAAACAAAGAGCTAGGACATTGTTAATCAGTGTTTGGATTAGAACAAGTGATATGAGAATTCATTCAAGGAAAAAGAATGTGACTTTCTCCAGATAAAACAGCTATTGTTGTAGGATGCACTTTTTTTTTCTATTTTCCCCGACTAATTCTTGACAAAACATGAGAAAATCACAGCAGCTGAATTACAAGAATGTGTCCTTACATGAAGTTTTCTCGTTTTCTTTCTCTACTGAGGGGTCAAGGATTTTGTGCATTATGTACTTTATTTCAAAATATCCCCCCATTAGGCTACATAGAATTAGCAATAATCAGTCTTAATCAAGGCACCTCATTATCATCCTCAGGAGGTCACTGCTAAATAGTCTCTCGTTTAGAGCTGACAATTCCAAACATAACATTAGGCCTCCACAGAACATGTGTGCCAGTTTGGTCTCTCTCATTTTGCCAGAAAACACATGCTATTTGGACAGCTGTACAGATCTCATCATTTTTTTGACTGAAAGCAGACATTTTGTTATGAGGGAGGTAAGAGGTCAAGTGAACACGAAAGACCCTTCTGTTCATCCTGACCCATCCTACTGTGAGTAACAGGTGGTTCAGACACACCTCAGCCTTCTACAGTCCAGGTGCAGAGTTTAAATTAGAGAGGGAGACCCTTGTAAAGTCGCCTGAGTACTGAGACAAAGTAGAAACAAAAGTAATAATTCCCTGGGCTGCTTTTTTCCCCTCCTGTAAGAGCACACTAGGAATTAACTGGAAACAGGTGGCAAGCTATCAGCAGTGTCAGAGATTCAACTTGTGCACCTTCTCTTGTAGACAGTGATTGGCACCAGTCTTAAGGAGGACTCTGAAGGGGTTCTGTGTACGTGGCAGAAAAAGGGATAGAACAAATGTGTCACTGTGTTGGTCCAGATGGCAGCACCACGTTCACCACTGTAGCATAGCAGAGGTAGCTGCTCCTCTGTGTTGGTAGGATGGTCTGGAGAATCAGCCTATACAGCAGCTGTATAAGGTTACAAATGCTTCAGCCCACATCCAGAGAGATATTTAGCATCTTACAGCTCACTGAAATGAGTGGTGTGTACGTACTCCTAAACCTTTATGCATCTAGTCTGTTCAATACACCTTCTTCAAAAAATCAGTTTTACTTTTACACAAACAGCCCTTCCCTTTCTCTGTTGTCTTACATTTAGTCTGGGATTGCAATGCAGTAACAACGCTAGTAATTAATGCAGCAAAATGCAAAGAGATTTGTAGAGCCAAAAGGTTTCTGCTGAAAACAGACTAGGTGAGGATTTTTGAGAAGCTCCTTCAAATCAGCTCTGGAGAGAACTACATGAGACTGAAATCCCGTTAGCAGCTGGGATGCACTATGTTTTCTCCTGGACACATAATCCAGTTTAATTTCATCCAGGAGGAGCACAGGCTTGATGCTTTGAGACTGCTCTGTGCTGTGAACCAGAACACAGTTAAAGGAGACCACTGGGAGATTCCCTTCTGAAATGAAAGTGTGATTTTTGCTGTAGCTGTAAGGCGAAGGCTCTTAAGAAAGCCAGCAAGGATCATAAACAGGGTAGTGTTAGTCCAATGTGTCTCTGCCATCAATCCATACACACTGGATGATAAACTCTGACAGAGGGAAGATGGTTTGTGTAGGACCACTTGGCTGTGGTAAACATCCCCTATATTGGAAATGTGTATTATTTATATCCCCTAAATTAATGGATTTTTTCTGTTACGTATGTCCACGTAGACGTGCATATTTTAACATGCAGCATTCATTTACACACAACAGCTGTATGAAAAAAACAGGAGCTTAACTTCAAATAGATTTTTCCCCGTGTAAAAAAATAAGTAAATATTATTGCGTGAGGTGGTCACATAACTCAGTTGGTGTCCCACACTTCTGTTTCTTTCGTCTCAAGGAATACATTATAAAGCGGAGCAAGTTGAGTGTCAGACATTCTGAGGTTACAGGCATTCATTCTGAGGCCACCTTAGCTTTTCACCTTTCAGTAACTTGGCATGAAAAGCAGAAGTTGGGATTAAAATGCTGCTTTCAGAGGAACTGCCACGTTTTTTAAAGAGAGAATCGTTATAAGCTAAAGCATTTTCAGAACCAAACAAAAGTTCCAACTTTAAACTATCCATTAAAGACCACCCAAAATATTCCTCTCAATTTAGCTGTGTCTGCCCAGCAGTGTCTCCCTTCCATACAGGTGGCTGTCTGCACCCAGCTACTTAGATCAGAGAGGTTTTACCCCTGGAGTGTTACCCGTCTTGTGAGCCAGGTAAAAACTAAATTAGATTTTGCTAAAAGGAGAAAGTTCTTTACCCTACTGATGCCATGATGATTTT
>VZRR01005148.1:128925-415590 GCA_013398015.1 Oreocharis arfaki | reverse complement strand
AGGGTAGATTGCTGAACTTTTGTTGTGCGGGGTTTTCTAGGATGAGACTAAACAAACACAACATAGGGATTCTCAGTCTTCCTTTGGGACAGCAGGAGGGACTTCCTGTCTGTCAGGGTCACTTAAGAAGTTCTAAAACTGCATCTTTCAAGGGTTTGCAAGAGTGCTGCACTTGAGTTCACAGTCTCTCCATTTCTCTTGAAAGGTAAGCAACAGCCTTCTGTGTCTGAAAACTCAGTTTACTGTGATTCATTGCATCTTTCAAGTAATGCAAGATTCAGTCAAAGCTTCCTTGAATTGCAGTGATTTTTATACAGCATGTTGAGTCCTATGTCTTCAGAATTATTAGAGCTCGATCCTTTCTTTTTCAGCTCCATGTAGAGTTTCTCCCTTCCCTGTGCAGACAGTGAAAGCACTGGAAAAACTTCAGGAACTAACTAATTTGCTGTCTGAGAGCAGTGAGGGATGGGAGCCACAGGCGGTAGAGCAGGAGAGCGTGTGAAGGCTGGGCAGAGCCCAGTCCTGCTGCAAGAGAGGAGGGCAGAGCCAGGGTTCGAGGCCAGGATCAGCTAAGTGCACAGATCATCAGGCAAGTAAGTCCATGCCAATGAAGCAGGTCCAAGGCCAAGCTGGCAAATCAGTCCACAATCCAGGGTCAGGTCTAGTCCCTGCTGGACAGGTCTATGGCAGAGACTGAAGACACAAGACTGAAGGCTGGATAGAGGCTCCAGAGAAAAGACCATCAAGACCTGTTAGTGACCCTCAGGTGCTGGTATAAGTCTATACATCAACTGAAACTATAATTTTCCCTCTAAAGGAACATCAGGCGAAACTATTCTTCTGACATTTTTTTGAAAGTGAGAGAATAGTTGAATAGCATCTAAAACTTCTCTGTTGTAAAATGCCACTAAGCTTGGGATATGAATAGTCTTATCTATAATGAAAATACATTACAAGCCATTAGATCAGAAGTAACTGAATGTCATCTCTTACTCTCATGCAAAATAAAATAAGCAGAAGAAAATTAATGGGATCTTTTGAGAAGCCTATGTAATAACTCAGGTGGTTTTACTCTTAGCAGCAAGACAGAGCAGTTGTCTCATTTTTCCATCTCCCAGAAAGACTGCAACAGTTTGACTGATCTTTTTCTCTTTTTTTAATCTAGAACAGTTTGGATATCTGTCTAAATTTCCTCCAGTGGTTCTTCCACATAAACACATGGGGGGGATAGATGCTCCTTCTTGTTCCTGCATAGCAACTTCATATCCACGTAGTTTAGTCTACGGGAACCCTGACTGCATCTCTTTACCAGCCATCTAACTCCAGGGTTTTTTGGGCTGATGACTCATTTTCTTTTGCTAGATCACTGTCTCCTGTCCCTCTGCAATTTGTACTTTATCTTATCTCATGAATACTTAAAGCTCACCTACATTGCCTGCAAGTTAGCTGCCCCTCAAAGTCATCAAGCCATCTTTTTGGTTTACTTTGCCTTGTAATGAGAACATTGTCTCAATTGCTTAGTTTATCAGTCTTACTCCAATTTATCTCTGAGGGCCAAGATCACAGAGGATCCCTTGCTTCTATTTCAGTTGTTTCCTTTAGGAATCCTTTCTGGGAAGACTTTGGGTTATCACTCATTTCCTTTTTCTTGGTGAAAAACCTTCTCTTTCTTATTAAAAGATGTTATATCTTCCTTATTCTCCAGGTCATATAGAGAGACAAAGGGTAGGTAAAGAGAATGGAGAACTTTGTGCTAATGTGCTTTCATTTCTTAAAGCACATGGGCAATATCTGTACATCTTATACTGCTAGTGTACCTTGAGGCTCTCTTTCTCGGAATACTTGGATTCAGGGAATATGACTTTTCAAGTGACCTGTATTCTATGCCTCCCATAGTTCAGCTCCCTGTTAGCATCCTTTGTGAATAATTCATGCCAGTTTGTACAACCATAGACATCATTTCCATTAGGTTAATATTTAAATTGTGTAAGTTAACTTGGTATAAGAATAATGTACTTACTTTGTCAGTTCTGTTACTTAACTAGGACAAGTTCATACCTACTGTGCTTCTGTGTCCTAGATTTTATGGATTGCTGCCCTGTTTTCATCCTCTGGGAGAAGATTCTGTTTCAGAAGTTAATTCTGGGGCAAAGATTTATAAATGAGGTTACAAAATATTTTTTGGATTTTCAGCTCAAAGTGTTTGCTGTGGTATGTAACTGTAGGGTAATTTAGGTTGGAAGAGACCTTGGAAGTCTCTTGTCCAACCTGCTGCTCAAAGCCAGGCTAGCTTTAGTGGTTTTCAGCCCTGAAGAGTTACAGCTGNTTGTCCAACCTGCTGCTCAAAGCCCTGAAGTGTTACAGCTCTTTGTCCTGGTTCCAGGCAGGACAGGGTTAATTTAATACTGGATTTTTGCAGTATCCAGGAGGGGGCATGGCCAGGACCCAGAAGTTGTTCTGTACCACCTCACCTCATTGCTGGGAGCTGGGGGAAGGGAGTGTCTTCAAGGGAGAAGGGGTCCCTTGCAGCTCAGCATAGTGTGGTGGAGAGAGCAGTCAGGAATGGTTTCCATGTGAATTGTCCACCTCTTTCTTGTACTCTCTGTCATTAGTATTGCTGCTGTCACAGTTCCTTCTCTTATCTCATTGCTGTTTCCAGTAAATTGTTCTTATCTCATCCTGTGATCTTCACCTTTTGTGCCTCTGACTCTCCCCTCCATCCCACCGCAGGGGAGGGGGAGGGGGAAGAGGGTGTGAGCAAGAGGCTCATGGTTTCACTGGAAGCACTAAACTGGAGAATAACGTTCCTAAGCCACAACACTGTCACGCACAGTTTTCTGAAAAGGCCTGGCTGTGGCCTGTTTCTGATTCACAGATGAGCTTTCAGGTGGTTGAAGATTATGCAGTGGTTCGTGCCTCAAATTTTACTGCTGCCCAGCACTAGCTGTTTGGGATTATATTTTGAGTTGGGCAAACCAAGCAATATTCCTGAGGTTTGTTGTTTGCTATACTTCATGCTTCAGTGGGAAGAGTCATGAGAATTAAGTTGACTTACTGATAGTTAAGTATAAAACTTTTGGAAGCCACCCGTATTGAAGAAGGTGTAAAGGCTACAGAATATGACTAGGAAGCAGAGAAATGTATAATCATGTACTGGTTTTCAGATAATGCGTTATTTGCTTATGAGTAATTCTAATTTACCTTACTTCAATATTCTTCTGTTATTTCCTGCACGTTTTTCATTTTATTTATACACATTTTTATTCATAGTATGTTTCAAACTGGAAGTTGGCGCTTGATTGCGCTGGTACATTAAGAGGGCTTCCTTGTTTTGTGATAGGGGACTTCCTGTAGACTGGCTTCTGTTACTTCTTTTTGCAATCATCTCATGTTGAAATTCAGTGAAACTTTATTTTAACTTTACATTTGATAGCATATTCATGATATTTCTAGATTTTTAAAAAAAATATAAATTTTTGTCCCACTGAGTACCTTGTCTGGGATTGTTTTTAAAATAAGTTGAATTCTGTTCATCTCAAGTGAATCTTTGTTTTTCCTCTCTTCTTACTAGTCATTTCTTTATGTGATTCCTCTGCTTCTTCCTGGAAATATTGAGAACTCTTAATATAATTTTATCAGTGTAGGTGGCATTTCAAAAAGGCAGAATAAATGAGAAGCATGCAGTAAGCTAATGAAATAGATTAACAATGTCAAGATAAAATATTCTCTCTTGTGACCCTGTCACAGTCTTCGCTGAGTTCAATAACCTAAAATTATGTTGGTGACAAAAACTTAAGAGAAACAAACCTTGTAAGAGGACAAAAAGCTTATTTTCTGTCAGACATGATGAACACTATGGATTTTTAAAAATTGTGTCGCATTTTGCACACTGACAATGCAACATCTGCGAAAATCAGCAGGCCATCAGGGTCCATTTTACCTCAGTTTAAAGGATTTAGTCTCTCTAAATTCCAAGTCTCATCCTAGAAAATGTAATACTGGAAATAATAAAATTGTTCCCAATAAAAGCAGCTAACAATATGTCTTCTCAATATATGTCTGTTTCTGTAGACAAAGCAGGGTAGAATTATTATTTATGTAGAATTTTATTTATTGTAGCCTTGCTTTGTCACTGTGTAGCCTCAAACTTGCATCTGAGTTAGTGGTCGGTTCTGTTAAGAATTCACTGGATAAGCTGACACAATGAGAGAGTTAGTGTGGAGCTGAGAGGGATTAGGCAGGGAAAATAAATGAGATGTCTGTTGATGTTTAAAATTTCAGCCAGAAAACAAGCTTGAGACACCAGTTTTTCATGTCTGTAGGTATAAATTATGTAGACTTCAAGGTGTGATTATGCTTTTTGACTTCTTAGGTTTGGCTTCTGAGGTTCAAAAAGAGGAGTAGAGCTTTCCACTCTCCATCACAGCTGCCAAGAAGTTTTAGGCCGGCCAGAAAAACATTATGTTTTTGTCCATGAATGAGCTTGGAAGCCCCAAATATACCAGATAACATAAATGTTTAATCTGGGAGCCCTGAATAGTACACAGTAATTTCATCCTAGAAGGAGTGCCTTAACTTCAAGTTTGAGTAGTAAAAAAGAAAGCAGAAGATAAGAGAGACACACAAGGCGGTAAAAGGAAAATCTGGGAAAAAGTATGAAGAGAAGAGATTGAGAGCAGGCAAACCGAGACATTATAAATGTAATTGTTTAACTATAAAACTCTTAAAAATTATCTCTTCTTAATGTTTACTTTTTTTCCCAGGTGTCATGTGCCTGACTTCTTCTTTCATATTGCCTTATTCCCAATTCTTGGTTGATTTCTATAGCAAGATCTTAGGAGCAATTTGATTCAAGTTTTCTTGACCTTGCAGAGAAGAATGAATTCCTCTATTCTGGCTTATAACTGTGTTTTCCTATAATTCAAGTAGATAAATTAAGATCTTCGCAGAAAGGCAATCTCTGAAAGTGACTTCTAATAAAAGGAGAACTGAAGTACTAGATCTAGTATGGTTCTTCTGGGTCTGGGTAAATATTTAGAAGCCATGAGATTATGGGAAGGTCATAAAATTATGATGCAGGAAATGAGGATAAATCAGAGTGATAGAACCTTAGCTCAGGTTTGTCCCTCTTCATAGGAAAGGGTCTGTGTACATTCATCTACGGAGTCGGGGGTAATTTTTAGGTGAGAATTGTAAATAGTAATTAGAAGTGACTGTGTACAGGCAGCCTTTTAGTACATTCGCAGATGAAGACTGCACAGGCTGCCTGGTCAGCTTGTGCCTGTGGTTACAAAGCATTTCCTGGTGTTCAGATGGTACTTCCTAGGTTTCAAGTTACGCCCATTGACTCTGATCTTGTCGCGGGGCACCACTGAAAGAAGCCTTGCTTCATTCTCTGTAAACCTATTAATATATATAAATGTATATAATAGTGTATTAATATACATTGATGAGATTTCCCACCAAGCTTTCTCTTCTTCGTGTTGAAAAGTCCCAAATCTCTCAACCTTTCCTCATAGGAGAGATGTTCCAGTGTCTTAGTCACCTTCATGGCCTTCTCTGGTGTCTCTCCAGTGTGTCCACGTTTCTCGTACTGAGAAGCCGAGAACCGAATCTGGCACTCCATGGATGAGCTCAGCAGCACTAAGTAGAGGAGAAGGATCACTTCCCTCTACCAGCTGTGACAACACCTCTTCATGCAGCCCAGAATTAGCTTTATTGGCCACAAGGGCCCCTTGCTGGCTCACTTCAACCTGGTGTCTATCAGGAACATTTTCACCAAGCTGCTTTCCATTGGGCAGATCCAGCATATATTGGTGCATGTTGTTGTTCCTCCCCAGCCCAGGACTTTGCACTTCCCTTTTCTGACCATGACATTCCTGTCAGCCCACAGCAGTATGACCCTATTGTGTATCAGTCCCTCATCCCAGTTATGTGTCATCAGCAGCCTTGCTGAGGGTACCCTCTGCTCCTTCATCTGAATCATTAATGAAGATGTTGAACAGGACTGGAGCTGGTACTGACCCCTGGGGTACACTGCTACCTTCTGGGCTCCACCTAGATCTCATGCCACTGGGTGCAGCCATGTAGGACAGTTTTCGATTTACCTCACTGTCCACTTGTCCAGCTAATACTCTATTAACTCTGTGAAAATCTCATGGGACAATGTCAAAAGCCTTGTTGAAGTCTAGGTAGACAATATGCTCCTTCACCTTGACAAGGACTGATGTGAAGTTGACTTCCCTGTAGTTCCCTGACATTTCCTTTCCTCCAGTCTTCAGGCACTTCTCCCAGTCACCATGATTGTTTGAAGATTATTGACCCAATGTACTATGACTGACATTGGTGTGCTCAGTAATTGCCCAAAAGATCTCAGTTGGCTCATTATCCATCCCTAGGAAGAGCTCCATATAGTCCAGCTGTTCGGCCTCATAAAGGGCAACCCCACCTCCTCATTTTCCTCCCCTCCTTCCAAAGGACGGGAATCATTTGCATCATTGCATCACTCCAGTTATCCCTCCATTGCATCACTCAAGTTACATGACCCATAAATTGGCTGCCCCACAGCTGCTCACTGATACCTAGGTCACCATGTTTATTCTCCATGCTGCAAGCATTAGTGTATGGGCACTGCAGAGGCACCCCACATGCTGATTTCCCAAAAAGATGGCAAGATTTCTCCATGACGATGCCATGTAGGTACATCCTTGCTTACATTTTGGAGGTGACCCTGCTTAAGCTTTGTTTTGTTGATTTTGTGATCCCTTTGGATCGTGTCGCTCCAGGCCCTTTGCTTATCACCCCTCCCTGTCCTTCACTATGTCAGAGTGCTTCTGGTAACTCTCTGTCCTCTCATTCCTGAAGTGCCTCTTTACCAGGTCAGCAATTCTGCTGTCAAAGATAACTTTGTCCCACTCAGTGAGAAGGATCCCATCTCTCCCAAGCAAATGTTTACCCACAAACACGGTTCCGTAGTTGTAGAAATCTCACCACAACCAGCTCCAAAACCAGTTGTGGATATGTATTACCAGCTGCCTCCTCCACCTCACAGCCTTTCCCCTCACTGGCAGGAATAAGGACACCACCACCTGCTCCCCTATGCCCCTGACTACTGCCCGTAGAGCTTGAAGTCACTTTTGATACTCTCCAGGCAGCATTATTGGTACCGACATGGAAGAATGGCAGGGAGTAATAGTAAGAGTGTCAGAAAAGCTTTGGCACCCTCTCAACCTTATCCTGGATCCAGGTTCCCAGAAAGCCACAAACCTCCCTGGATCATAGGTCAGGTCCACAGATGGGTTCCTCTGTTCTCCACAGCAAGGAGCCACCCATTACTATTTCTTGTCACTTCTTCCTGGTGGTCTTGCATGGTTTAAGGTGAGTTTTAGGGGACTCAGATACTTTGCTTGAAAGAACATTTCAGTCATCTCCAGGATTCACTAGGGCACTGGGAGGGTAGTGAATCTGTGTCATATTTGTAAACCTTTGTGTGAAGCAGGAGTTTTCCTCTTGGTGCCAGAGATCACTGACTTGGCATGGACAGCCTGCATCTCCACTGCAGCTTGGGGTCCAGGGAAGTTGAAACTGTAGTGTCTCCAAGAAGTCTGTGTGTCCTTCCATCGCTCTTTCATCTTTCCTGATCTTGTGCAGCCTGTGTCACTATCACACTTGAGACTGTTTATGCCGATTTGAGCGCAGTTGTGTGCCTCTCTCTCTTTTCCACTTCTAATTTCTTTTTTTTGTGCCCTTCTGCACAAGCTTCTGTGCTTGGCTGTCCCTGGGAGTTGTGCTCTGGACTTGGCTCTTACAGAAGCCTCTCCTGAGCACTAGCTGAAAGGATTCTTGACCCTCTGTAATTAGGCTACAAGGAGGGCTCTGAGCACCTCGGGTAAAGGTCACCTGGTCATGTTCATTAGAATTTGCTAGAGCATTCTGGGGCCACACTCGCATGGCTCCCTTTATCTCATCCTTGCCTGGCAGTAGCAGGCACCTTTAAGTTTCTCAGAGGATTCCTGAGTTTTCTGATTATCCTGGACCTTGTGCCCAAAGGATCACAGAGCAAAGACCGTCGACTGCTGCGCAGACTGCCATGCCTGTTTAGGACACAGGAAAAGTAAAGTCCGCATGGAGATAATAAAAAGGGAGGCAGAAGGCAGGAAAAATAAATCACAACATAGTTTTATTAAAGGAAAATTATGTCAGAGATGGTAAGCTAATTGATTTTTTAGAAATGTTAGGGTGGATTTTTGTGCTTGGCTGAATTTTATTTCGGTTGGTACAGTGCCCTGCAGGACCTGGGTAGAACAGGGAAGATAGGATGAGTGCAGGGAGTTCTAAGCCAGTTCAGAAGCACAGCCAGGGGGAAGACTGCAGCAAATGGCATTATTTTTAGGATAAAGAAGTTGATAGCGACTTTTTCTTTTTAGAGGAGTAGCCCTCAGACCGATTGTTTTAATCGTATTAATTCATTACTTTAGGGCGAACAACTTACAAACTTATGAAAGTTGTAGATGACACAGGGAATAAAGAAATTCCCATTACAAAAAGAAACAGATCATCACAAATGTTGGTCTGTATGATCTTGTTAACAGGAATTAGAAAATGAAGTGTGGTAGTCTTTACATGTGGTAAGCTTTCTATATACTCCAGGATTTTAATTAAATAGATTCCAGCTGTTGCAGAACCGTAAGACATTGGTGACAGTTTCAAATACTCTTCCTTTTTAACTCTCTTCTTTTGGATCATTATAGCTGTAGCCTTAAATATTTTATTGCAGATTTAAATTTTTGTTCTGTAAAATGTTTTACAGCCTCCAGCATATGAAGAGACTTCCCATGTGGATTTTTTAAATCCATATATCAATTCTTTGGTTGTACCCGGCAGTCCCTTTCAGTGATAAATTCTTGTGGATTTTAGACACACCCCATTCTAAACAAGAATCCTTTCCTTGTTCTTTCTTAGATCCAATCAATCAGGATTGTAACTGTAAGTTCCTTCTGCAAGTGAAAATTTTTGATTTGCCTAATCAGTGTTCCATCACTTTATGGAGAACTTAGTTAAGAAAAATATATTTTTTCTTTTTGTTAGAAGAGACAGAATTAATCTAACATTGATTATTGAAACTTTTATGATAATAATTGGACTGTTATGATATTGAAGATACACTTGAAGATGTTTTGATTTTTGTCAAATGCCTCTTTTTTAGTGTGTTTCAGACAAGCTACTTGGGCATTGTATTAGTATTGCCTGGCTGAGTGAATGCATGAGGACTTCTAGCATACACATTTCTAAACTTTGACCGCAATCAATACAGTCAGAAAGAACTTGAGATCAACCCTTTCTGTAAATGTCAAAAGCTAAATCACATACATTTTAAATAGGAGTTAAATTCACTAAAACTGTTGCAGTGGCTGTCTTGGCTTCTTCTCCAGAGCTGTTTGCCATTGCTGTGAAGGAGCTTTCAAGAGGTTCATAAAGTTAGGTCTGTAAAAAGTATATAGGCTTCTTATCCCTAGCTTCAAAACCTGTGGAGTTTAGTTGTTCTTCCTCCTTACACAATTGATGGGGCATCAGGTAAATCATTTTTGGGTGCATTCCCAAAATCAGAGGTGGAGACGACAGCACACAGACCAATGAATTAGGAAAGGTAACCAAGAGTCAGCACTGAGATTTTCCGTGTATTATAAATCCTGCCATTTTTGTAGGAAGTTAAAGCCCTCCTCTGGGGCTATAGGGGTGTACTTCCATGCATGCAGAATTTGCATCATCAAAAAATTTCTGGACTCCAAAGTGCTACTGTCTGCATTTCAAAGGCTGAATGGAGCTCAATGCTTTCTCTCTGAAGCCTCTTTCTGCAGGTGATGATATTTTTGCTTTAGTTTCTCTGTCAAGAACATGCTAAGGAAGTGGAAATTTTCTTTTCTGTTGCTTTCTCTTTGAATCCTCTGAAATGAATTCAAACTCACATCAGCCCACTGCCAGGACGGGACATAATCATCAGAGTGGCAGACATCTGCAAACCTTTCTGGCAGTAACTCCAGGTACTTTTGCTACTGTAATAAATGGGAGCATAACCCATTCCGGAAGGGTACAGTGTAGGTGGAAAACAAGGAATATGTCCAGGTACTTTTAAACATTAAAGAATGTTTATACATTAAAGAAATGCTTATGTTTGCTCTGTGCTGCTCTGAGGGAGGAAGGTGGGTGGTGAATTCCTGTACTTCATTCTGCAAATTACACATGTACCAAAGGGAGGAGGAGTACAGAACAGAATTAGACAGTGTTGTAGAGAACATTTAACTTACAAAACTTTTTTGAAGTTCAGCCTGTATATGGACATTAAGCTGGCAGTGTTTGGATGGTAAGAAATGAGCAGTTGTTGATCTTTCTTCTGCAGAGTCTGTTCTAGTCATTCCTTAGGTATGCACAGTTAGTAATGCAGCATGAGCAGGAGTGCCTTTGCTGTGTCTTTGTTTGCCATGCAGAGGCATAGTGGAGATTTGTTCTCACATGTTTTGCATCCCCAATCTAAATAGGGTTGCTGAGAGAAAGGCAAACTTCACCATGACAGACAGGACAATATATGGCAGTAGCAGGTCCTAACTGCTAAAGGCACACCAAAGCTTCTTTCATTATGCGCTGTGATCAAGTGCAACTTTCCAAACAGGACAAACAGGTGTCAAGGACTAGGGGAATCTGTTAAGCCATCTCAGTTGTGTACCCAGGATGCAGTTACTTTTCCTAATAAATAAATAAACAGTAGTATTTAGAAAAATGCATCAGTCAAAGTGTGTGTGTGGGAAACAGGAGGCTCTGGCTTTGCAGTTATCAGGGGTGGTGCTTTGCGTGGTGATTGCTGAAACCATGGCTTCCTCCAGAAGCAGGAATCCATCCGTAAAACAAATGTCCTATTCAATATAGAGCCATACTCCCCCACAGTTCCTCTTGCCTTCAAGCACAGGACACAACAAAGTGCTTGTTTGCAGTCACTAAGAAGGAAGCAGGAATGTTTTCCGTAGACCTTACTTGGCCCACTTTCCTCCCTTGCTTTGTGCTGAACTCTTCTGAATCTTGTCGTGTCTCCAGCTCGAAAACTTCCTTTCTGTGATGCTTCTGCCTCTTGAGGTTGCACATAGAAGAGGTATGGTCTACTGTACCCTTCATCTGTCTAAAGTGATTCTGTAGATGAGATACTAATTTTATGCAGAATGAGTGCAGAATCCATCGGCATCATCTTTATCAATGAAAAGTGTAGCCTTTCATTTCCTTCAAGTCATTTTCATCACTTCCCAGCTTCATCAAGAAGTGTCCACATGTCTTTTCAAGATGTCTTCTCTAAGAGTGTAAAACTTCAATTTATGTCAACATTAAAATCACTAGTTGGAATGTATAAGAGGGTGAAATCTGTTTCAAAATACAGCAAATTATATAAATTTTTATTTTCACAGTATGGTTTTCTATCCAGTCCTGATAACCATGTAAGAATTCATAGGAGTTCAAAGACACTTAAGCTGGCATGGATCCAAATTGCCGTGCTCATGCAGTGTGCTGCATGTGAAGTTCCCAGCTCTGATATGTTTCTTTGCCTACACTGAAAAGTTATACTCCTCACAGCACCAGAGATTGCAGGGCTGTTGGCATCACATTGAAATGATATTCCCTGGAGAAGGGGAGGAGGGAAATATATGAATTACCTTTTGATTATGGTACACAGCACTGTAGCCTTTAGCTCTTATTTTGTGTTCCAGTAATTTTCTTCACTTCAGCTTTAGCTTTATTTGTTTAATTTCAGGCTGTATGATGTTCTGATGCACTAGCAAACCAATTTGCCTACAGCCTAGTAAAAATCTCATGTTTTGCCTCTGTCAAGTCTAAAGGTTGCAAAAGTGTTTGCTCTTGTACTGGTGGAACAGACAGGTGCTCTGTGTTACCCTTGTCAGTCTTCTGCAATTGGTCCTGAGGTTTTCCCTCAGACCAGCTTTGCTTTGCTTGTTCAGCTTGGTGAGAAGAAAAACCATGGTATGAAGTTTTCTCTGCCATCACCCATGATTTCATGGATGTTTTCGTTTATATGAATACTGGACAGTTTAGGACGAATACAAAGGCAAAAAGCAAGAAGTTCTCAACACCGTTTCTCCTGAAAACTAGCTGTTTTGAGATTTTCACTTCTCTTGAAATTACTTATCCTTTGTGCAGCTCTACAAATATAAAACTAATGAAATCCCCTTACCTTGACTGCCTTATTTAGCTTAAATTTCGTGTCCTTAAAATGCTTTGCATAACTTGCTTAGTTCTTTCCATGTAAAATATTTTCTTAAATATATCTCTGACTGAGACTTTCTCCTTCCAGCAAGATTCCTGTATTTTGTTGGCCAAAAACAGTTAGGCAAATTTTTTGACAAAAAAAGGTAAAGATTAATTCTGAATGGTCTTGATAAAACAGATGACTAGATTCAGAATTGGTCCTCTTAAATATTTACTGTGCTAACAGGGTGTAACCCATGTGAAGTTTCAGTTTTTCTGATGACTGAGGACACGCCTGCATGACTGACTCCTCAGGGCCAGAATGCTCCCTTTGCTTGCAGGAATTGCTCTGTGTTTGGGATTCATGTTAACCACAGGGGAGGGACATTATGACCAGTAGCCGAGTGAGATGATGGGTGGGAGGGTCAAGAGCACAGCGTGCAGGGTGATGGGAGCAAGTGAAGCTACAGGAACAATAAAACAGGGTGAAGGGACATCTGCCTCAAATGTCTATAGTCCCTTACTGAAAGGTACAGTAGAGCACTGCTGTATTGTGACAGCTATTCTCATTGATCAGAGTTTAGTGAAAGTAATCAGGCAGCCTGAAGTAGGGAACGTACTGAGGTTTGCATACAGGCATAATATATTTGCATAAGAAAAAAATGGTTAATTGAAAATAAATTGATTACTTTTTATTTCTCTTGTGGAAACATCACTTCTGCTGAATGGATATTAAGCAGTCTGTGGCAATTCATGATGAAGTAGATGATTCACATTTACTAAAAAGCAGCCTTAAACAAGGCTCCCAGATCCTTTGAATCTGTGGTGGAAATTCTATGTCAATTTAAAATAAAACTGTAGGCAAGAAATGAATGCACATTAGTTTTCAATTATTAGAATGAAAGACCTCTTTCCTGTAAAACTTAGCATAAGAATGAAAGTCAAGGAGGGAAAAATAATGCATGTCTTTTCAGAGGTACACAGTATGTATGTTTGCATTTCAGTCAGCAATGCAACGAAAGAAAATCAATCTCAGCTGTAGCTAGGCTTAGCTGCAAACTTTTATCTGTGAAAAAAAAGAAAGATGAATAGAATTACTTGATAAGCAAATGCTGAACTCTATGGGATGTGAGATTTGAGATCTTATGAAAATGCCTGCACCAAAAAATAAAAGTTCTTACCTGTCTCCAAGACAGAAGGAATTTTCAAAAGGGATTTTGTTTATTAAGGCTAAGATTCTGCCAGCCTCCATTACATCGTTTTGATGCAGTACTTTCTGACTTTAGTCAGCATTATGCCCTCTATGTTGCAGGAATTCAGACTGATAAATTTCCTTTTGGCATTAAAATATTTGTATTTTTTCCTTAAAAAGCCTGTTACATTCCAGATCTTAATACAGTGTTATGTTGTGTGGTATAATGTAACAATGTTTCCTTGAGGTTCTGTTGCTGACTATGACATCATATGGTAAGGAATATCCTTTCAGTCAGTTTGGATCATCTGTCCTGGCTGGGTCCCCTCCCAACATCTTACCTATTTCCAGTTTACTGATTTTGGGGGACAGGAGACAGAGAGAAATCTTAACACTGTGCAAGCATGATTTAGCAATTGCCAAAACAGTGGTGGGTTATCAGTGCTGTTTTAGCCACCAGTGCAGAGCCCAGCTGTGAACAAAGCTGAGTTCATAACTTCATTCCAGCCAGACCCAGCACATCATGTTATTCCTTTGTGCTCAGGTTGCTGCCAGTGAATGAAAGTCATCAGTGTTTTTAATCAGTAGATCTTGAGCAGTTAAAAATACCTGCTTTCGGGTGATATAAATGAATTTGCCTTTTTTATTATCTACAGGGATTTATTACCATTTTGACCATGTGGACCCTGAAGTAGAAATAAATGAGGGAGTGGAAGTTAGACTGGACGCTAGTAAGAAGTTCAAAATAGGAAAGTTTGGTTTTATCTAGTCAAAATGCAGATAATTTCTTGGTTTGCTAAGGGAAAGTGCTACAGAATCTAATTAATAAATGTATAATCCTGTTGTTTCCCATGTATTCATCCCCAAGAACATCATAAAGGCTGGGAGATTCACTATTGTCTTTGTCTTAGTGGCTAGTGATACACATTAAAAAAATGTGTCTTATTCCATCTTTAACTTCCAGTCACTATATTTTATGTATTTTTGTCTGCTAGATTAAAGAGATTGGAGTTAGAAAATCTCCTTAAGTAGGCAATTTATCATGTACAGACTATCATCAAGATTCAGTTCTGTCTTAATCCATCTTAGAGCTCATTTAGTCTCTTGCTGTACAGTCTATTTCCAAAGTGCAAATCAATCTTATGGTTTTCCTCTAAACTTTGAGATCTATCCTGGCATTGCTTTTAGTGGAAAAACTGGATAGAATTGGCTATCTTCGGTTTTGGGAGAAGAGTGTAAGCGCTTTAGTAGTACTGTAGGCACTTTACGCACGTGTGTTTTTTGCCAGGCATGTATCTTGAAGTGCACATCTTTTTGCACGTAGGCAGAGATTGCCTTCAATCTGTGCTGCAATCCAGATACATGCTGGCAAACTCTGAACTGTGCCCAGCTAAAGAGTGTGTAGGGCTAAGGTCTCCAAGTAGGGGTGCCTGCACACTAGGGGATGTGTAAGATAGTCTGTTGGGGTGCAGGAAGAAAATTGTCGCATTTCCATTTATTTTTATCTTTAAAAATAAGGAAGAAATTAAGCTTTACTAATATTTAGAATACAAATTGACACTGGTGCGTTTAGTCAATCTATGTGTCAGTCACATAGGGTTCCTGAACTGTCCTGAGGAAAGAGGGGGTACTTTGCAACATTGGGGAGTTGAGAGCAGCATCCTCACTCACTGATTCACTTTCATATTATTCCATGTATTACTGTTTACATGTGTCCAGTTAAGTGGATTTATGGATTATATTATCTCATTTTCACTAAACTACAAAATGGACAAGGAGCTTAAAAAGATTCCTGCAAAGCAACTGCAGATTGAAGATAATACTGATAATGCCAGTAGAAGTGAACAAGAAGAAAATGACAGAGCTGACATTTCTCCTTCTGCTAGTACGAGCTCTTCATCAGTCACATTATGGATAACAACTCTGATAAGCCAACCAGATCTGACAAGAAGTAAGGCAAAAAAACCCTAAATTATCAAGACCGTTTGAAATAAAGATTTATAGCTACTGTTGCTAATAGTAAACCTTGCCTAAAGGTGTATTGTGCCTTGAGACATTTGCTATTGACAGCATATGAAGCCATTGTAATTATAGAAAGACACTTAAATTTAAGCATCCAGAAAGTGAAAACAAGCCTCAAGTGATGTTTAAAGTCGTGTGATAGTCTGTCCAGTATTTTGCATAACTAAACATAATGATAAATGTTTAAAAGAAAATTTTGAAATTTCTTACTTAATAGGAAAGTACAAAAAGGCCCATATGATTGAGGAAAATCTTGTTCTTGCTGCATTGAGAACGGCTGAAATGATACATGGGAAACAATAGGGTGACAAAGTCCATTGCTTTCTCAGCAGATGCTGTTGTAAGATGCACAGAAGAGCTGGAGTTGCTGAAGAGTTGAAGAAATAGATATTAAAACAGATCTTGCAGTATAGGATGTTGGGTGCATCTGGGTGAAAGTACAGATATTTCTATTGTGCCTCAGGTATTCGCTGGATTCTGTTTCAATAATGAAACAGATAAAGAAGTACTTCTTCGTGAGCCATTGAAGGAAGTATGTACTGCAGAAGGTACATTCTCGGCAGTAATAGTAAGAGCCATATTTTATGGAAAAACTATATAAGTGTAACCACTACTGGAGCAGCTGGGACAAAAAAAATGTATTGCAAAGGGTTATAGAGCTAGGATCACATGTGAAATTCCTTTGCTGTGTCAGTCATAGGCAAGGTCTTATAGCAAAGAAGCAGGAGCTGAGCTGAAGTCCTGCAGGGTGCTACTGATGTGGTTAATCTCATATGAAAAAGACCTTATAAAGCTGAAAATTACTCTATTAGGCTCTATTATATAGCAGTTTGTAGAAATGACTGTGTTTTAAGATATTCTCATTTCCTCCATTTCTCCTCTCTTTAGGACCATTCTTAAGAGTATCACATCGTCTGCTGACATAGGGAATCAGGGCAGTGAGAGGAAGAGGATTTCCTTTCTCTATCATACATTCTGAGACCCAAATAGCAGTAGTAACTGATATTTCCCTTACTTCGATGTGTTCGTATAACGTGTAGGAAAATATGTTTTCATGTGAATGGATTGTTATTTAAACATTTATTCACTCAAATTAGTAATGAATGGTCAGTTTCCTAAACACTCTAATAACACCTGCACTCCTAGATAATATTCACCAAATTTTTCTGGCGTTAAAATTAATAAACAGATGGAAATTTAAAGAATTATTCAGATTGCAGGATCCACAAATCTAAATTCAGATATGTCTGCAGAGCTTTAGCAGAAATGTTCTGTAAAGAAAGAGAATGTAATTTAAACAAAATTAATGTCTTTCTCCTAACCCCCAGTCCAGTACAGCTTCTTCTTGCCAGAACAGAGTTTGCTTGTATGGACTGTGGGACTATTCCTTGTGCTTCTAAGTCTCTTACTTGTTTAAAGGAGGGAGAATAATTTTACAGGAAATTAATGTTACAGTTTGATGGTGAGTTTTTTAATGCTAAATGGGCATTATCCTTCAGGCCAATTCAAAACACATAACAAATGACATGGAATTTATTGAAAACTCATAAATAGATAGAAGTTATTTTGAAGGATATTATTCAATTCCAGCGAAGTCAAATGTGTAACCCTTAACGATGCTGTGTGTATACTCTCCTTCCTAAGAGGGGTAAAACAAAGCATTGTATATGCTTATGTAGGTACTGAACATCTTTTCACACTAGATTGTTGTTAGGTCTTGTGGGGATATCGAAGTCTGATTCCAGGGGTTCTGTGAATTCCAGACGCAATCCATAAGGGTAAAAAGAAAAAGGCAGCAACAGTAAAAAGTATTAGGACACTTGGTCAAGGAGATAACAAATAGACATAATTTTTAGCCTTTGAAGCTACCAAGTTGCCCAAAGACACAGATTGAAACTGATTCCTTAATTTGCCGCAAAAAGCTCTTCAAGTAATTCACCTGGAATTCTAACCTAGAAGATTTAGTCTTCTGGTTTCCATAATGAATTAAGGACTTCCTCTCAGACAGTACTGATAGACTACTTACATTTTTGTATGATTTTCCAGTCATGGATAAAATTTGCTTTACTTTCTTAAACCAAACAGCTTGTATTAATATGATTCTGGAGGATTCTGCAGGAAAACAGAATGTGAAGCCAATGAAAGGAAAAGATGCCACCATGTTGGTTTTTTTTGACAATGTTGCTGTAAGAATGAGTGCAGCACCCGTAAGTCTGCTTAAGACAATCTGCCAAGATGCAGCACAAGGCCCATTCAGAATCCCATTGGGAATAACATAAAATAATGTGCAGAACATATTAGAAAGGACTTGATATGAGATATGCAAGAAATTATAGTGATTTAAGAAGTTTCAGGAAACAATACTACAAGGAAGAAATCTCAGAACATAGAAGTTTGTCGAAGAAAAGAAAGAGTAAGAGCAATTAACAAAGGCATTAAAGGGTTCAAAAAGATATGTACAAGAGCCGGGAGAAAAATCTCCTTTCTAGAAAGACTTTTCACAGGTAACTGCAGTACAGCTTCAGCCAACAATTGAAATCTCAGTGGAGGAAGTATGTGAATCAAACTGAGACGCTCAAGTACAGTAAATTATCACCACCATATGGTGTCCTTCTGAGGATTCTGAAGTAAATAAAGTGTGAAATAACAGTCGTACACCATTGCAGGAAATGTTGCTGCAAGGTTTTCTTCAATATTGAAAAAGATTTTAATATAGTTTCTATATTTTCTTTAATCTTGGAGAAACAAGGCATAATCTCCAAATTCCAAAATAAAGTTAAGTCGTCTAATAGTTCTAGAAAATAGGATGAAAATGCTCTAATAGCGACACTACTTTTTCCTGCTTCACCTTAATTTAACCTTGAGTAAAAAGTGAATTTAATTCATTTAACACATGTGAATTGATTACATTAACTGGAATGGGTTAACTGAGCTATTAACTACCTCGCTTATCTAAATTTCTGCTTTCCAAAGAAGAATGTGGTTATGGATTCTATCCATTTTTAACTTGTTTGGTTTTTTTAACAGATGAGGTTTCTCTCCAAAGCCTTTAGCAGAGGACAGTCATGTCTCTCATGATGAATTTGGGAAAATCACTGATGCAATAGATGATAGTTCCAATACCAGTTTTTGGGGGAAAGAGGCGGGAGGCAGAGAGATTAGAGGGAGAAATAATAGTTTAGTCTGTAGCTTCCTTTTCCCCAGATGATATGAACTACTGTAGCTCCCCTTATGCCAGAGAGTGTCATTTAAACATCAATTATTTGTTCTTTTGTAGAATTTTAGCAACATTCTGTCACGCTCCCTGAACCAGCCTTGAACTTCAACTTGCTGCTGCATGTAAGGGACAGGGTCAACTTTGTGCGCTTCCTAGAAATCTCAGTTGGGTGTTGTGTCAAGTACATGGCACCTTTTCAAAATACATTTAAGTAGCTGAAATTGTATGCCTTGTCTTTTATTTGTTTTGGATTTTCAAGCTCTACTTTTAAGTTTATCCTTTTTTTCCTGAGCTCATGGGTGGTCTAAATGCAACTAAATTTTAGATACCGTTAATTTTACACGTGATCCACTTAATGTGTGTTTCTGACATTTTCTAGGATCACCTCTCTTCTTTTTTTTGTTTGGAAACAGAACAGTATAATCAAGACATTTCTTCAGGAAGCGTTTACTGATGGTAGACTCAAGCAAGATTTCCTACAACAGTTAAGACCATAGCCACCACACAGCTCCTACAAGACTGCTGCTTCCTCCTACAGGTGTAGCATGTAATCACCTTGTCAGAGGTTTACTGCACTGAATAATACATTTCCCAAATAGAAAAATACTAATTTTCTTGGGCCATTTGAACCTTCTTGCAGCATCAAATGACAATAAAATTGAACTTATCAAGTATTCTTATCAGAATGTTTAGCTCGCTATAAAAAGTCATGTAAGATATGTAGATCTGAATGCAGTAACAGCTAAGTTAACAGACTTGGGCACCAGTTGGGATTTACAGATGGAACTTACAGAAGTCCTTTCTGTAAATAAAAGCATGATTGGTATTTGGGGATGATCTTTTACCTCTCAGTTATGTAGCCTTTCAGCTAGCCTGTGAGATAGTATGTCTGTTTTTTTGAAATATGGTGTACTTGGCGGCGATTCAAAGGGAAGGATGTTGTTCCCATTGTGAAGACTACCACTACTAAGACTATGAATTTCAGCCTTCTTTTGGGTTGCAGGTTTGAAAGCAGGGAGAAAAGAGATTTTCCTGTAGCACTGACAGTATCTCAGTTGTTCACGGTTTCATAACTCCTCAGTTTCTCCAGTACAGGTGGGTGAGTGCAGACTCTTGATGCCAGCTATTATAGCTAGATTCACAACCCTTCTTTGGAAGGTCTGAGCTGCTGATGATTTTCTGCATCCTATAGACAGAGAGGATGCAAAAAATATTTTTTTTAAAGTTATGCTTCACAAATATTTGTGAAACTATTTTGGTATTCTGCATTATAAATGTGAATAAGGCTAATATGGTGGCTGCACAAAAAGCTGAGGCTGAAGCATTTTGACAGAAAAATCAGATCAGCAGTGCTTGCATGTGCAGAAGGTGGCCATTTGGGTTTGTAGTTTCCTCAGATAATAATCCCAGTGATCACAGGAAAGATATTAATTACCATCTGAGACAGAAAAAAAAGTTAATAAGTGAGAAATTATTTCCACTTCAAAGACACTAAAAAGTTATTTTTGAAAATAAAACAGTAGTATGGAATTTCAATACATAAACACAAGAAATGCATTAGTATTTTAGTGTCAGGTATCTTCAGTTTATTTTCTTCTGACTTTTGTTTCCAAATGGATGAAAGTTACAGTCCTTATGTGCTACGAAATTCCAGTTTTAAGAAAGCAGAAAAGTATGGCTCAATTTAATATAGATGTGCAAGTGGAAAAAGTTCCTTGAACGTAAATGATACACAGTGGAGAGAAAGGGGAATATTTATTTTAAAAATCTCCTTACTGGTTATCTCTGCCCAGTAATACCTCTCCAGTTTGCATCCAAGTTAGTTCTCTAATGTAGCAGAACCTCTCTGAGTCAGAAGAGATAGAAGGTAACTTCTTCTGTATTTTTTCCAGAAATAAAGTACGTGGGGCTGAAGCATGGTTCATACAGTAAAATCTTCTTGTGTATTTATAATAAATAGCATCATTTGGTGCAGCATTGTAATGTGATGACCTTGGACCCCTGAAGTGGTGTCTTGTTTTCTGCTTTTCATCTGAAAGAAGAAATAGAGGCTTATGATGTTTAAACCACAGGGGTTTTTTACAAAGTTGATCTAAACAAAGATGTTTGGAGCAGTGGAAAATAAGTTAATGAAAAGCTTTATTAAACTGTTCTCAAATTTTAAGCAAACCTATCCCTGTACTCCTTAAAAGCCTAAAGCCCAAAGACCCCGAATATCCTCCTGTGTAGCCAGGAGGTCAAGCATTCCCATACCTCAGGCATAGAACAGAATTAAATCTCATCTTGAGATTGCTGACCTTTCCACATTTAGGAAGTTTGAGGAGTATAGATTGCTATTTTGAGCGATTTTTGAAATAATGTAATAATTCTTTGTGATGTCTGTTCTCACAAGTTCTGTAATTTCCCTTTCATCAAAAAGTCATCCGATTTTTATATTAGGCAAATGTTTCTTCCTTTTTTGGTTTCCCGCTGAGGATTTTATTCATAGTTTTCACTTGATAGCAAGACTTACTCCTGGATGCAGAGGTTTTCATAAATGTTGGCAGAGATCCCTGAGTCCGATGCAATTAAACCATTAGTAAGGAGCTGTAGCTTTGGTACAGCAACTGAGTGCATGGTAAAGCTTCAAATTTGGTCTCGGTTTTTTGAAAGAAAAAATCCCGATGCGTAATGACTTTAAAAATTTCACAAAACCCGTGGTTTGAACAAGCCTTCTCTACCAGCCAAGAAGTAGAATAAGACCCTGTGTGTTCTCCCTCAGCCATTGGGTGGACAGATTGAGAACGGATGCAGGAAGGCATCCCACTCCTCTGACCTTGCCCTGAGAATCTTTTATTGAGGTAAGGGATCTTTGGTGCTTCTGAGCTTCAGTGGATGATAGTGCTACTGGAACACCATTTTGAGACAGGGTTAGATTTTGAGACTTGGAATTCAGCTAGAGTTCAGCTGTCTGTATCTGAGAGTCATTTGAGCTCCATTTATAGTTAATGGAGAAAGGAGAGAGGTTCTTCCAGGGTGCAATTCATCTCACCTGTTTTAGACATCTGTTTATTGATGAGATGACTCATTCCTTAGAAATGCTCATTTATCTTAACTTTGGCAATATCCCTGTAACACCCTTCCTAGTTAGTGTTGGAATAAAAAATATTTCATCCATCATGGATGAAGATATTTTAAAGCTATAAATATTAGGTTGCTTGCATTCTGCCTAATCAAAGAGGATTTTACATAAAGGTGCTTCCTTATGTAATTACAAATCAAAGCTCTTTTGACATTGATAACATTTTCTTAAGCAATATTTAATTATCATTCATGGTTTTTTGAATTATCCCTCTCAATGTATTCTGTTCAGAATTGTTTTAGTAACTGGACTCTTACTGAGTGTAATAAATGTGTTTGAAATGTGTATTTATGTAAGAATTATTAACTACTATACATTGCCCACCTGTAATAATATAGTCAGATGTTGAGTCCCTAATTTTTTGTTCAGTAGTCAAACAGTCTTTGCTACTTGTAGACTATTACAGAAGTGGGTTGAGGGTGGTGATATAGCATGTCCTTCAAAAGAAATTAATTGTCTTTTTTTTAGTTGTGATTTATTCTTTATTTCTGTGGTACTATGAGACTTTCCATCTTGTTCTATTCTTATTTCATAGGCTAGACTAAATTCACCAATGTAAAGCAGCCTTACCATATATTCTAGGGGGTTTTAATTTATTTAATTTTTTTTTAAAAATTCTTTAAGTATTTTTTTCTCTAAACTCATACTCTGAACCCTGTGAAATTTAATTTTCCAGAAAAAGATGCAGGTGTATTCTATATTTTTCATTTGATGTTCTGATTGCGCTTCACACATAATAATATAGAGCTCCTTTACTTGTCTGCCTCCACATTCCCTCCAAGATAAAATGTTGAGTATTTCAGCACTCCCAGCTGCTTGAATGCTTGCACCAGCTTCAGTAGTCCTATTGCGTTCCCTTGCTTTAATAAACAAGCATTTCTAAATTCTCACTTAATTACTTGCACTCCTGGCATTGGTTTATGAATTATTAAATAATCTATTCTCAATATGGCCCCTATTTACTTTCATAATACCTGACATGAAAATTACTGTTGTATAATATTGCAACCTCCAGACCCTTTAATTTTGTTCTGCTTTCTTGACGAGTCACATCTGATAAACTTGTAGAAGGATGGTTGTCCTGTTTCCCTGGAAGCCATCAGAAATCACATTATCCTGTTTTGTAGATGGTATCTCACAGTGAAGGAACCAGAAGTATATTCTGTGTGTATTATCTTTTTCAGTTTTGTTCATCAGTGCCCCTTAACTCCTCATGTGAACAGATGTTATTTCTTATAGAATATATTATTACTTTCAATCCCTGCCTACTATCTTTGAGATCCTTTCTGGCTTGGCAATACATTATGTATTTTTTTCCTGTAAGGAATGTACAATGCCTTTCCCCTCTCTGCTCTACTACTCAGTTATGTTTTAACTCGTCTTACTGTCCAGTCTTATTGAGGAGAGTTTGTTTTTTCAGACTGCTCACAGTCCTGCTGAACATTATGTGCATGCTCGTAACGTGCTTGTAGATTACGTGGAACTTAACCTGTTCATGGTTTGTTATAGTGCAGATCCCTGGGGTTTTTTCCTAGCTAAATTTTTATTTGACTGTAATATGCTGGTGCCTTCAAATACCTCATAGCAACTGATCCACCTCTTGATAATATGAATTCATTTTATCTCTTTATTGCAGAGAAATCACCTTCTAATGTGAGCTGTTTATAAGTCGCCTTAAAGCCCCCTAATTAACTTCCCTCCTACCACAAGAATCCTACATTCCTGTCAATTCTTTTTGCACATAACTGATGGGTTTAACATCAGAGTTCTTGATTATGTTTAACTTCCGTGATCAAAAAACATGAGTAAGGTAAAGTAAGAAAATTTCTTTCTTCCTTTAGAGAATTTGAGAGGAAATTAGAGTATTTTGTAGGTGACTCCATAGAGGTTTATTTTTAAATAGGTGTGATCTGTTTGATGGTCACACATATGTAGGTTTTATGTGAAATCATGGTTACCATACTGCCATTCCGGACAGAAGGGAGGATAATAAACATTTTAAACTGGAATATGTAGTTATAATACAAATACAACAAAAATATCATTAACAGTGTTATTATTACTCTAGTCTGAAAGATTCAGTCTGAAACATGCAGGTGTTTCTTGTAGGCAAGATTTATATTGATTGCATTAATTTCCAGATTAGATCCAGCTACTAGTATCCTACTTCAATGAAAAAACTCTTATTTTTTATGAAAAGCTGTACTGTGGCAGTTTACCCAAGTAAAAATCCAGTATTCCAGGGTTCCTTCTTCCCTTCCTGGCCCAATGAAAACCATAAACATGGTACTTTAAAAAAAATCTGATTTCTTTTGAAAGAAAAGGAAATCCAATGCAGTTCTGATTTCATTTCTCCTTTACGCAGTAAAACATATTTAGTTTTTTTAGTTTTCCTCTGAGTGGAACTCTTTCCTAATAGCCAAAATAATACTTTACCGTTTCCTCTTGGATTATTAATGCTTCATCTTTTATTTTGTCTCTCTGCTTCAAATAAGGTTCTACCACCTGTTTCATTGTTGTAGGCCCAAATGATGTGTATATCAATGAAAGTGTATCTCTGTAGTTTGTATTTCTTGAATGTAAGCTTTCACTTAATGCTCCTAAGCCTCTAAATGTGAGTAATGTGTTCCATTGGAATGGAAATAGGGATAATTATGTTTGCTTGTAACGCATCGTATATGGTGAGACCTTTGTCTTCAGTAATCCCAGAAACTGTAATCTGTCCTACGCAATTACTCACAATTTACATTTTGTCCATGTAATAAGGAAATATCTTTTTCTTATCATTCAAACATTTGTTTTGTACACATGTATTTGTATGTCTGTACTGAAACTCCTACAGCGTAACATTTAAAAGTGCACTTTATATTCTGGGCAGCAGGAAATCTTAGTAAAATATCTGGCTGTGTAATCCATCTGGTCTGACCAGTTCTCATTTGTTAGGCGTCTCTTATGATCAACATCTGGTAGGATTAGACTGCCCTGAACGACAAGGATTTAGCTTGCTGTACTTACATGCAGCTTTAGTGAACCAAAAGGTCATCAGAAATATCTGTTAAAAGCAAAGTAGTATGATTAATCTAAAAATTATTAAATTCATTTTGTAACTGGCAGAGTCAGGATTAACTGAGTGAACTGTGCCTTTAAATGTAGAATTTGAAACCTGGTTTGAAATGTTGGTCAGTGGAGACCCCTAAATCCAAACTATCATCACTAGATTGACAGTTCATCAGGAATATCACCTTTCTTTGCTATATTCCTTGGAAAAAACACATAAAATTGCCTTGCAAAAAACTGAAATCAAATGGATGCTAACTATTTACTACAGATCACAAGGTGCTTGCACTACTAATCTCACCAAAGTGAGCAATCTCATCTCACCTAAAATAAAATCGCTATGTGTGCAACTATTGTACTCTTGTGAGGGACATTTATATATTGTGCACAGAGAATCATCACATGAAGTTTATGTAGGAAGTAAAAAACAACCAAAATTCAGTGTCAGGGCTCTGAGGGCACCAAAAGCCCTTTCTGCCCCTGAGTAGCCCCCAGGAGCTGCACCCCCTCCCCACCTTCCCCCTCCCTGACCCCTTTTCAGCTAAACTCAGCGCCATCAGTCCATGCCCCAGTGATGTTGTAGGAATTCTGGTTGCTCATTCTCTCCATCACAGCTAAGCCTGGCATGTCCCCAGTCCTGTCATTTTGGTATGGACCTGCCCAGCAATCATGGGTTCTGTCTGACCCTGGTTATTTTTGCCAGACCTTGTCCTGTTCCAGACTTGCGGATTGACTTCTCACCTTTACCCTGGACCTGCCTTTCAACTTACCACACCTTATTGCCACAAACTTGTGTGGAGGTGTCACCTTGTGGCTGAAAAAGGCTGTTCTCTCCAAGCCTGTCCTGGTCCCCTTGCTGGGTTGCTGGTTGGTAAGGTTCTTGACCCGAGGGCTGTGCTACTGTGTTTGTGCCTCCTCTTCCTTAGGGAGCCAGACCACGCTACTCCCCAACATTTTATTCCTTTCCTTAAAGCTACATGCACTCTTTCTGGTACAGACCATGAATGTGTTGCAATTTTATCTCCTCTAGACTCACCATTCTTTACAGCCCAGTTATTTCTTCTATCTACTCTCTCAATTTGCTAGAGATTAAAGAAATTAAAAGTTCTTCCTTTGCAGTGCAAGTTCTTTATTCCTCAAAATCCCTGTATTTCTTCTTTCACAGGTGCAGGGTGAGGGACTTTGTTGTTCACCTCTCAAACATCACTAAATTTGATACAAGAGCTATGAGGTAGGCAAGTATTGCTGCCATCCACTTCACAGAAAAAATACACAGCCAGATTTGGTAGCAAATTTTAAAACCTTTATTTGAGTTATAAGAGCTGAATCAAAGAGCAGCTCAGGCAGAATGAGAGAGAAAAGCCAGTTCTCCTGCATCCCATCTTCTTTTGCCAAAAGCAAAAGGGCTGTCCTCTTCTTCCTGCAAAAGCATCCCTTACAAACCCTTCATGTTTTGAACTTGCTCCTGCGTAAACATATTTGCACCCCAGTAATTTTTGAAGTTGACCACACATAGATTAAGTATGTAGTATGGTGAAATACTGATTTCATCTAGTTTTGTAGGCAGAGAAGTGCAAAAGTGTATTTTTTGGGTTTGGGGGGGTTTTTTGGTTTGGTTGGTTGGTTGGTTTGGGTTTTTTTGTTGTTTTTTTTTTTTTTTTTTTTTGCTCTGAGCATTGGACTAAGGTCTCTGAGCACTGGTTTATGAAAATTTGCAGGTTTATTGATGATAAGGCCTGGTAGTTCCTGTTTTGGGAAAATGAAATATATGTGTCTCTAAAGTATGTAGAGTTGATATAAACAGATGTAGAGGTACAGCTTTCATTAAATTAACAAGGGTCTAAAACCACGTGGAATTACACTGCTCCTGTATTATAGTCAGTGCAAGATTTCCTTAGCAACTGTGGATCCCCATAAAAACTTAATGCCATTTTGTCATCACTTCCTGCAGCAGTTTCCAAAAGTTGAAATTATCATATTTACACAACAAAAAACAGAAGCATAGTAGTTTACAATTCTCTTTACTTGGAGTTGGTGGAATGAAACGATTGCTGCTGAGCTCTAAAACTGCTTGTACTAAAACTGCTGGTGAAACGCTTTTCAGGACTGCAAGCATCTGCTAAAACAAATCATGCAACATTCTGTGTTCTCAGTTTTGAAAATTTCATCCAAAATTGGAACGTTTGCATCAGGAATTGGCAGCTCTAGAACTGGAGGTGAGGCTTTGCAAGTTCTGACTTTGGACCTAAATCCTTATCAGAAGATTCTGTGCTTAAATTTATCAGAAAGAAGTGAAGAACCTCTGTAGAGTGAAAACCACAAGATTCTGTTCCATGATATATTTAGAGTATTTATAAAGGAAGAAAAGAACCTGAGGTTTGTGACAAAAAAGTATGGAAATAGGAAGTAAAAACCAGAAAATAGAGTAAAAATTCTCCCAGACCAGGGACACAAGATGTCATGTGTCAGACACAGGTCAGAACATTGAAAGGAAAACATCACCTTTTAGAAAAACCTTGTAAATTCTTATAAAGCTATGAATATCTTGTTAGGATAATGGGAAAGAATCACCTTTCTTTTGGCAAAATCTTCCCGACAGAGGCATCTGGAAAACATCAAATATCTGCTAGCAGCAGTGAAGGGAAAAGGTTTTCAACTGCTTTGGCACAAAATCTAGTAAGGTGTGTCTTTAGGGAGATTAATCAGTAGATAAATGAAAAAGTCTAAGAGCTCTGAAAGCCACAGAAACTTTGCTTCTAGCAGATGAGGTGGGGAGATGTCAAAGAAATTTCTCAGTGGCTGAATTTAAATAAGCCTTGCTCAGAGAAAACCCCAAACATACGCAATTTAATTCCTCAATTGCGAAGTTCTGAAGGGATGGAATCCCAGCAAGCCAGTAGACAGTTTGAAGTATAATTTTTATAATCATCAGCCTTGTGCCCACCACTAAAGCCTATCTATAAGTTTTAATAATATTTAATATGTGTTTTTTGTCATTATTCTTCTGTTAATAATGATCTGAATAAACAGTATTTTGGGTAAATCAGATGTTTTCTGCTCAGTTTAGCTGAGTAATGTTAATGTAGTCTTTCTTTGATTAAAAGACTGACTAGAATTGTTTAAGAAGAAAATCAAGAAAATATCAGAAAAACAAATCTGAAACTAAAAAAACTTCCTGTCATACAGAGGAAAGGACAGTATTGGGCAAAAGCATAGGACAAAGTGTATTCGTTTGTGAAGTACACTGATGCTAAGGAAGGAAAATGTTACTTTTTGTCAGTAGCAGACAGTTTTAGTTATCTCTCACACTTGGTAGAAGAATTTTGGACATTATCTAAATTATGATCAGGAGAGGTTTGTTTTCTTATATTATCACTGATGGTTTGTTTAAAAAAACCCCAATTTTTCTTTGCATCAAGAAAGACCTCTGTTGTGAGAAGCAGTTAATGGCATTGTTGGAGCTAAAATAACAATAATTCAGTTTTACTAGTATAGTAGCAGAAAAAGAAGTCACTACTGATCACTTTTTGTGAATACGTTTTCACAGAATGAGTTTTAAAACTGGTACCATCATGGAAGGATAAAGGATGTAACTCAAATCTTGGTGGGCTGACCATTCTGACTTGCTTCTCTCAGACAAAAAAAAAAAAAAAAAGTAACTTATATGCCCATTTGTTTTAATCATTGTAAAAGGTTGTGGAGTAAAAATGTGTCTTAGTAATTTTAAAGAATGAATAAAGGGGATAAGATGACACAGAGGCCATGAAAGAAGTAATTAAGGCAGCTGGTGTAGTGATGATTGTCAGGAAATGACCCATACAGAGGGCCATCAGAAAGTATCTGCATATGACACACAGGCTTCTAAATTCTCCTGTTTAATATCACCTATCTTCCATCTTCTATTTTCTGTGTTTGCATGTGGGATACCTGTTTTACACTGATTTCCTTCTCCTATTTCTGTTATTACAAACAAATTAAATAGACAATCACTGCAATTGCTGTGATCGTAATTCTACTAACGTAAAATTGGTGTGCCACTGTCTTAATTTCAGTCTGTAATCATGTTGTAGACTAAAATTATTTTTGCTTACCTATTAGGAATATTAATGTGAAACTGGTTTTGCAGTCATGTGGCTGGAGGAAAACCAGCAGTGATTAAAACAGGAAACATTGAGGTAGTTATATGGGAAAAAACCCTATTCTGTAAGGGTATCAAGTAAGCCTGATTGCTTTGTGTGTTACCTGGCTTCTCTGTGCTATTAGGCAGCACAAAGAGGACAGTCTTGCCGCTGTCAAAGAGGTGAAAAAGTCTCTTGGTGCTTGGTTGCATGTGCCACCTTCGAGCAACCTACATCTCTTGCTGCCCCATGGTATGACGTGTGGTCTAAGAGAGAGATAGGCCACAGAGGAGCTCATTAGGCTTTATCAATTCCTAAATGATGTAAGCTAAGCTCTACTGATTCATGCTAGGATCAGCTGAAATCAGTACTTGAGAATGTGTAAGAATTTCCTTGATGAGTCTTTTCCCTTTATACTGTCTCAAACATCACTTTGGCTATAACAAAGCTTTTGGTCCTAACAGCCCTGGAAATACAGGGGAATTGTCCATCCCCATGACACAAAGTGGGAGCCCAGCTTGTGGGGCTTTGTGTGAGCTTTCCACCACACAAAGTAAAGTCCTTTATGTGGTACAGCCATTGATAGTAGATTGTGGTCACAGAGGCGTAGTACCCTGATCACATCTTAGGCAAAATGGAAAAAGCTGTGTGGGGGCATATACCACCGTCGAGATCATTGCTTGTCATTACAGATATAGATACAGTCCATCTGCTTCTTTCTCACTGGCTCTTGGTTCACTAGTTTGCGTTTTTCTCAACTTGTGACAGGTGAGGAATGATCTGACTGGCGTCCTTTATGGTGAAGACATCGAGATTTCTGATACTGAGAGTTTTTCCAATGATCCCTGCACAAGTGTAAAGAAGCTTAAGGTATGTGTTGGTGATTGATGAAAAAGAGAAAGTAGTGGGTTTTTTTGTTTTTCTATGAAGAGGAGTAGTGAAACAAAATTTGTGTTAGAGTGACGTATTACTACATTCCATTGCATAATAACATCCCAGAAATGGCATTTTGAGGGCCTAGTCCTGCTTCAGCCAATGAAGGTCTATGGGTATAGTAAAGATTTTTAATAGTTCCCAATCGTGTTACTAAGTAAGAAAGTTGTTACTGACTTAATGTTTGCACTTAAAGCCCCAGTAATAGTGGCATACATGTGAAAACTCTGGGCTTTGGAACCAGAACCCTTTTAAGGTAAATTACCATGTAGAACGAATATTGAGCCTCTTTCCATTAGCTTCATTACACATTTTAGATTTAATTCTTTGCTAACATCATCTGCATGATTTCATGTGAATCATAAGGAAAAAAAAGGAGAAAGTAAATTTGGTAGCAGAATAATTTCCCATCCTTCTCTTATTATAATGATTTATTAGACTTCTGGCATCTCATAAAATTGAAACTATATTTTAGCATTACCATGCAGCACAACCAGCAATAAACTAGACACAGGAGATACGAATCTTAAACTGCACATGAACATGAAAAAAAATGATTGAACAGCAGGAGAGAGCACTTTTAAATGGCGAAGATCGAACTGTTTCTGGCATCAAGTATGTATAACACACAATCAAAGCCACAATCCTGCAAATACTTAAATATGTGTAAAACAGGTTACAAAAAATCCTTAATAAACTAAATGATATTAAAAAAAAAATAAAGCAAGAATATTGACCTGTGTAAGACTAGACCACTACCAAAGCTAGCTGAAAAAGTCCTAGAGCATGGTGAACTAAGTGTGCTTTGTTATTTCCACAATCTAGAGATGTAAGCCTGAATGTTTAAAATATTAATAGGTAAAGATTATGTTAGTGGGAAGCCATTTGTGTCTGTCCAGTCTCAGCCAGTTTGCATTTCCTGTCTGGATTGAAGAGACTCCAGTAGGTGTTACAGTAAAGTCCCAATTTTTTACTAACAATGGTGTAATAACAAGAAAAAAGCACATTAAGCATGTATCTTTAGGCTGGAAGTCAGAAGAAGCGGTGTGATTCTAGCTTTCCTGAGCGTCAACAATATGCTAGGTTGTTTTGCTGGGAAGTCCAGAAAACTCAGCTAACAATATATTAGTTATCTCTTCCTTTTTCCTCAAAACAAATTCCTAAAACAATAAATGAGCAATTATCCAGAAAATTGCTATTCTTGACAGAAATATAGGGTTAGTTGTTGTTAGGTAGATGTTAGACACAGAATTCAGCTATACAGTTCTAAAACTGTTCATTCCTTTCTCTGGCATGTAAACCTCACATAGGTAAACTGGTATCTGCTTACGTGAAATACCTTATATTTTCACAAATGCATTTAAATTAATGAAATTGATTATTAAGGAATGGAAAACAGAAAAATCTGGTATGATTTGCAGAAATATATTTTATATTTCTCTTGGTAACACATTAGTTTCTGCTGCATTGACTCCAGCCTCTTTGGATCACAGTTGAAAGGAAAATTTAAGCTTGAGGATATCTTTAAAACTAATTTTTGTATTCAAAGGGATGCATTTGTACATCCATGTAAATGCTTGAAAATTCTAAGCATTCACAGACAAATTGTATGAGCAATAACACTTCTGCTTCCAATGTTTTCGTATCTTGCACGTGGGACAAAAGAATTACCATCATGTTATGATGGTGGGAGTTGATGTCATCTAGTTCACCTTCACCATCAGTGATTCCTTAGCTGAGGTCAGAGGCTCATCCATAGCTCTTTAAGTGGACATCGAAGCATGTAGAAGGCAGAACATGTGGCTACCTCCATTGTCAAAGTTACCCAGCTTTGTGTAGATTTATTGATAACCTCTTGACTGTCAGACACATGGTAGAGAATAAGACAGAGTATCTGAGCTATTCAATTTAGGTTTCTCATAAAGAGCCTGCCAAGACATTGACTTTTCCTGGCAGATGAGATATTGTAGCAATCCTTCTCTGGAAAGCCATATAATACAACATTGTGGTGTGATTCATTAGAAATGAGACAGATTAAAATCTGATCAAAGAAGAGAAGCTCTGAAGACTGAAAAAAAATAGCTGCATATTCCAGCATGATGTGCATCACTCAGAAACTCTGAAAAGGCTAGAGTGTCTCGTGTCTAAGGTTGTTAGAAATGGCAGTGAAGGAGACAAGTTGTTCTTCATCCCTCAGTAGAGCATCTTAGATGTGTTGGTCCTCACTCTCTTCAGGGTTTGTACTACTCAGCTGCTGGTGCTACAAAAGACATTATATTTAGTAGCCAAATAATATCCTCACCTATATCAAAGGAAGAAAGGAGCAAAAGAGTCATTAACTTTTGAGGCTGTGCTATAGTCTTAACTTACAAAACACGTTTTTCTGCAGGGTTTGCCACAACTGTGGGTAAATGAAATGTAACTGCTCCTCATTTTCTTGTTTGAACTTCAGTCCATATGGGAACATATGTATTTCTTACTGAGGGGCAAAGCTTAAATGCTGATATTGCTACTGTAATCTCTGGGAAGAGTAAATATGACAGCTCACCATCTGGCAAACGGTCTAAACATTGGTCTTTTTATGTAAGTGCAGTTTTGGGAGTTGCCTTCCCCCTGGGATGTTTTTAATCATCTTGTAGATCACCTGCCTAGTTCCATGAATTAAAACCTCTTCTGTCAAATATGTTTTAGCTCCATGCAAGCAATTTACAGCTCTCTGAAAAAGAGACTTGACGCTTGCTGGAGTCCAGTGGGTGATTTCTTTGATCCCTATGAGGAGGTTCCACTGTGTTAACTTGCATCATTCTGCAAGGGTTGATGTAAAGGAATAGCATATCTTTGCTAGGAAATAATGCTGGTTTATAGTCAGTTAACAGTATTAATGAAGGGGTAGAAAAGTTATGCCCAGTATACATCTGATGTATCTCTTTGAGTGACTCTGTAATGTGGGCTTTCGCCCAGAAGCACTGACATGAACCCAGCTCTGATACACTCCGGTGCAGACTTTATTATCTATGCAGATAAAACCTCTGCAAGGGACTTGACCTATATGCAGTTGAATGGATTTGAAGTTTCAGTGTCTCTTATGTGGGATGGAGCCAGCAGTCTCAAGCCTGGCATCCAATGGATCTAGGCTTATTTGCAATCTTGAATGCAATTCTTCCAGAAGAAATCTCGGGAAAATGTGGAAGGGGATGCGAAAAGTAGAGTTCAAGAGGAAGAGGCTGACTGAGGAGTGTGTCATTGCACAGAGGAAGAATGCTATGCATGAAAGAGGAAAAGCTGTTGTATAAACTTTCCTGAATTAGCTCCTTCTACATGTGACAACTCCTTGGTTACATGATTGCATACTAAATTGTGTGATAATCAGGTGGAAGCAATGTCTTAAGGCATGAAACCACACACCACGGAGGCTGTGACTTCTGTCTGAATGTTGTCACACAGCCAGTGGGCAGCAGTGCTGCAAGTGCGCTCTGGGACTATTGTTTATGAGGCCACATAGTTTACATCTTTTGTTTTTGGTTTTTTTTTTTAATTGGTTCTCATCATGTTATAAAATGGAAAGGAATTTCTTCAATTTCAAGTTTAATTATTATGTGCGGCGCCATTTTTTTTTAATCGAACTCTGCTACTATTTTTTTCAAATATTAAGTCTGCATTTTTATGTTCAGAGCAGTCATGTGACTCAGAGCTGGGCTTCCAAGAATAACCAAATTATTTTTAAAATGTGAAAAATAGTAGATGAGGTGAGTTTTTTTGTGCATATTTCCTAAATCTATTTATTGTCCTTACAAAAACTGTAATATTATTGCTGTAATTTGTGTAATTTGCTTGTTTAGTTTCATGTAATCTTGTTAGATTTGTTTAAAAATCTAATCCACTTGAAAAAGATTTACATTACTTTCTCAGTCTGTGGCTAAATATAAAAATGAAGAGTAGCAGGCCTACTGAAAATGCACAGGTTCAGAATGAGCAAAGCACATTGCATAATTTCTGATTTAAACCATGCCAAGAGTGATACTATTTTCATGCATTCGATTACAGAGGCATTCTAATATCTTATTGCACTGTCCATCATAATATTTTCTGATGAACAGGAAATAAACATTGAAATTATCTGAACAAAAAATCTTTGACAAATTGATTTAATTAAAACTCAAATGGTTTTTGCCACAGAAAATCATACTGAATCATATGTTTGTTTTTTCCTTGGAGAGGGAAAAAGCTATTAGTAATTCTTAACAGGTCTTATATGAAAGAAATGAAAAATTTGATTTGCTCAAGCTTATGCTGAGAACTCTGCCTTTGTGTGGAAGAGAAGGTAATGTGAAGTCATAAAAAGATATCTGTTCTGTGTTTTATGGATATTAGAAGTAATTTTTCATGTTAGGAAGAGGTTAGTCCTGTTCCTGGAGAAATATTTTCCTGCGTATGCTCTTGAATTTAGGAAGACTCTCTTAATATGTTTCTAAGTATGAAAGTAAAATTATGTCTTTGGACTTCAGTCATGGGTTCTTAAATGGTGATTTTTTTTTGATGTGTGGAGGTGGGAGGGAGGAGAGAGGGAGTTGACAATGTGTTATAGTGGCTGCAGAGATGTATGAATAAAACCTTTGAAAATTACTAAAGCAGGCATAATATCAAGGCATTTGATCTCACAAATCTCATTTCTTAATTTTACAGCATTATTTCATGCAAGCAGTGAAAAGTGTGCGTGTTCAACTGCCTGTAATATGCAAAATTGTAGAAGAAATATTGCAAAAAAGCAAAAGAATATTTGATCTTTTACTGTTATTGAATACTGATATTTGACTGTAATATCAGTTTTACTCTCATTAGGACTATAGCTTAATAATTTTCTACACCTCAGCTTTTGTTTTTTTTTCTTTTGCAGTACTTGAAGTTCTTGAAATTACAGAAGGTGAAATAGTTCTGTATTAGTTCTGTCTGCAGCTGTAATTTGTGCTAACTCCCTGCATGATCTGAATGGTCAATTAAAGTGGTATCTGGAAGCTGTGACTGTATTTAACCGTATTTTATTCACTCTGCAGGGTAATGACGTTCGGATAATCCTTGGCCAGTTTGATGAGGAAATGGCTGTGAAAGTTTTCTGCTGTGTAAGTAAATATATTTAATTGCATATCAGAATAAAGAATGTGCTGCATTTGAATAAAAAGTAACTTGAGCATAAACATTTCTTCCATGAAGTTCAGCTCTGCAAAGATTTGTATCCTAAAGAGAGGTTACACATGCTTAGTTCCATTTCTGTTTCAATGAAATACTTCCTACTTGACTTCAGTGGAATTTAGGCATGGACTGCATGGTTAGCTTCTGCTTTCTGCTTTCCTGCAGTGGAATTAAATGGCAAATCAAACTTGAGCATTGCTCTTCACATCAGATCCAGAGAAATACTTGCGTATGTAGCAGCAGATAGAGAAAACTGCAAGATTTCAGTCTTGTCCAAGAGTTGTGTTCTGGTGATAATGTCTTTGTGTATGGGTTTTGCATGTTTTGCTTTTAAAGAATAAGAAATTCAAGCCAGTTCCTATACATCCTAATTCAGCAACACTACTAGTTTCTGCTACTGAAAATGTTGCTAGTTGTACAGTTGTCATTCCTATCTGACTGCTGTACATTTTACATATATTACATGAAAGCAAATATTAGTTGGTAAAAAGTAAAGTTTTTTTAACCATAACAGGAAGACTAGCAAATATAAAGTTCCCTACCCTCACCGTTTGTTTGTGTGAATGTGCTGCAAACTTATCCACTCTTATTGTCATTGAAAGTAGCAGGATTAAAATGCGGATCTATACTTGTACTGGCTTGAAGAAAAGAATCCCAAAGAAGCACATTTTAGTGGCCTCAATTTTGAATAGGTATTGAATTCATAGTCTAAATAGTTAGACGAAACCTGTATGACCCAAAACCACAGCAAACATAATGGAAAAGTAATAATGACAGCATCTAAATTTCAGAGGGTGTTTTTTAGTGTTCACTTAGTGAGACAGTTACTTGTCCTTGCAAAGAAAGGAAAGGCAGAAGTTCAAAACCTGAGTGCTACATGTGCCTCTGATGCATTTTGGCTCTTACTCAGCAGCTGTCCCAGTTGGTGGCAAAATTTGGAAAGGAGATTGTAGAGTATATTTGGAAGGAACAAAATCTGTTTTCCTCCAAAAGGAAATGGAAAGTATTATTTTATTTTTCATTCTTCTCATCTCTGATAGGCCTTTGTATATAGATCTTTTTGTTCTGCCATTTGAATTGGATTGACAGAGATAATCTCTTATTTTTTCATTCCTGGGAGAAATGATAGTCCTTTTGCAGCCCAGATCCTGCTCAGATCTCATGGGGTTGGGCTGCATTTCCCCAGCAGAGGAGTCCTGGTCAGAATTATCTTCCAGTCCAACATTAGCAAGAGATCGGCCTCATTTATGCCACTGCCCTTAATTTCTAGTTGCATTCCTCTAGAATTCTCTTCCAAGTGCATGTGCACGTGAGGCCACTGAGGAAATCCTAGAATTCCTTGGAGGGGAAGGCTGTCCTTTAGCCGGCATCGCTCTCGTCCGAAGGGTTCCAGAGGGAGGATGTCGCTGCCACACGAACGCCGGCCGCAGCCTCCTGTGGCTGCGCTTTGGTGGGAACGTGGGAAGCGTGTGTAACTCAGCAGTTCAAAGTGCGACAGCTGCTTCTAAAGTACATCAGTGTCGAAAATAATAGGGTGGATCTTTCTGGAGCCTGGAGAAATCTGAAAGATCGTGTATTCAGGCTTGTATACATGTATTTATTTGGGAGTTTCAGCAGGAGACTGAATGAAGGAGAGGGCAGTTCTAAGTAGGTCATTTATATATTAATGCACTACAATATGTCAGAAAGCTTGTTATTAGTCATAAAATATATTGTTGACTCATGCACTCCTACAGATATGTGTCTAAGAGTGCAATAATTTAGATATGTCAAGTTTTTTAAATTCCTCTTTTCCAGGTGTGTCTTCAGACAGCTTTCACTTGTAATTCCCTGTTATACTTTGCAGGGTTACTGATGTCAGTCAGAGAAAGGCTTTGAATTTGTTAAAGGAAGATGCTTTTTCACTAGTGCAAAACTTTTTTTTTTACTGGTTGTGGTTATAACCTGAATATTATTTGGTAATGACTTACGTAGGTGGTAAAATCTTTAAAGTCTGCCTCACTTTTCTGCCTCGATTCAACAGCCATATGCTGTGAGGTTTCCTCAGGACATCCATAGCAGTTTGTATAAGATCATAGAATCATTTAGGTTGTAAAAGACCTTTAAGATTATCAAGCCCAGCCATAAACCCAGCACTGCCAAGTCCACCACTAAGCCATGTCCCTAAGTGCCTCATCTGCACATCTTTTAAATACCCCCTGGAGTGGCAACTCAACCTCTTCTCTGGTCCCTGATAATCCTTTCAGTGAAGAAGTCTTTCCTAATATCCAGTCTAAACCACCCCTATTGCGACTTCAGACCATTTCCTCTTGTCCTTGTTATTTGGAAGAAGAGACCAGCACCCACACAATAAATGGACTAAAAGATAGTATAATTCAGTAGCAAACTTTAAAAAGAGGACAGGACTGGTTCAAGCCAAAGTGAGCGTTGGCAGGTATTTCCTACGAGGATTTAAATAAGCTTAGCTGTTCATTTATCACCAGTGTCATAAACAGTGAGCAATTTTAGTTCTATGGGAAATCTTGGCTTTATAATTCGTTTTCACCTCAGTGGGATGAATGTGATATTTTCTTGGAATAGAAATTAAGAGTCTTTTGGTCAAAACTTAATTCTTCAACAATCGACAAATTGCCAATAGTTGTTTACTACACATAAGAAATAGCTCTTACAGGAATCTTTGTTGTAAATAAGCATTTATTTACGGATTCAAACAAGAATGAAAAGTTTTAAAAGAAAGAAAGTAAAAATTCAGTTTCACAAGGGCAAAAAGTGTCCATGACGGTTTTCTGGCTGCTTGACAAAGACTCAGGGCTTTGCATCCTACATAGGGCAGGAGAGGAAGATCAAGGAAAATGTATGATTACTTTATGCTGTTCTGGTGGTCCAAAGTATGTGCAAACCTTCTTCAGCTTGGTCTTGTCTGCCAAAAAATCATCCCCTTAGAAACTGAAAGTTGTAAGAATTGGTCTGCGTACATTCAAACAGTTCAAGAAGGATCCACGTGTTTCAAGTAATTGTATCTTTTAAGCATCAAAATCATCTCCATTTAGCAGAATCAACAGGGGAAAAATGGTGGGAAAAAGCATTATTTTGCCATAAGTCTTCTGGGACCCAAGCACTGAAATGTCTGAATACTATCACCTGTGATATCACTAGAAAAATGACTGCATGGTTATGGTGCTCAGCCTTAGAGGAGCTGTTTTCTTCCTTCTTTTGCCTTCCTCAGACTACCCTTCAAGCCCTGTCACTCCACCATATCTCAAAGGAAGAGCTGACCGCTCTGAAAAGTTTTGTTTTGGGTTTTTTTAAACCAGATTGTTGCAGAAATGTGAAAGTGTAACCAGTCGTTGAGGCAACCATGTTGGGAACGATCCCTTGTTTCCAGGATGAAATTTCTGGCTATTTTGAAACTTTCAGTTTTCAGCCCATTTCCCAGGGCATTCACAGATTATGCAGGAAAGAGTACAAGTGCTTATGCAAACAGAAAATTTCCAACAGCTCTAATTTCAGAATAGTTCACAGCCAATACTTTCTGGCAACACACAATTTGATACTTTAATCTCTATAGAGCGGGAAAAGCTACATGAGATTGTCCTTCTCTAAAAGCACTATTCTGTGTCAGTTTGTGTCCTCAGTTATTCGAAAACTGTCAGATAAAAAACACTGAGTCACTGAAAGGTCTTGAACGACTTAACTGTATAATGAAAACTCTTTTAGAAGAAAGTACTGCAATAGATGGGATTGCTGTTTTCCTCGCAGGTGGACCTGGAATGCTGTGTCTCCATAGCTGTGTAGGGGTGGACGTGGGTAGGAGGACGGAAGCAGATGTGTTTCTGGAAGTGTAGAATTAACAAGCAAGAGAAAGACAAACCATTTATGTGGATTGTGGAATAAGTAATATATGAGATGCAAGACACAAGGTTTCAGACAGGACTTTCAAGCAGCCTTGTATACAAAGGCATGAAATTTGATTTTGGCTGAACAAAAGCTTCTGCAGCCAGGGGCCAAATATATCTGCTTTGTGCACAGTACTGTTATGAACTGAGTTGGCACCATTATAATAGACTTCACAGATTTAAAGCCCATCTTTAATTTGGGTATTAACATATTTAGGAGGCTGTCCTATTTCGTATATTCTGCTATTGATCTTTACTTATCTGATAGGCTTTTCGTATGATCTTTGGGATATTTTTCAAAACAGTTATTTCTGAATGACTAATATGTCCTGTTTGCATTCTTATAATTTCCTCCCTCTGTAATATTATCTGTGAAAATGTAGCAATTTTCCTGTTAAGAGCTCTAAGCTTGCACTATGTATTTCTAAAAATTAGAGTTTTTATCTTAGGCCTCCTGTCTCAAGCCTTGCTTCTGTTAGGAGCCAAAGAAACATGAAACCTGCAGTTTTGAAATGGAGTCTGACTGAAATGTCAAAAAAAAAATCTAGTTGCAAGACAGTGAGAGTAACATCTGAGTTAAAGTTTTCTAATTTTATCCTAGAACACTCTTCCCAATCAAAAAGAATATTTGAGAATAGATCAGCTTTTAGGTACAACAGCATATGTGCCTGACTAAGAAAGCATTTCTGTTTCCTGTTATATATATATGCTACATATTGAAAGGAAATAACTATCATCTCAGTATCTTGGACTACACACATACAGTGTGCTGTATTCAGTATTCCAATGATATAGAGTTTCACATGAAGAAAATTCTTGCTGAGAAAAAAAAAAAAATAAAATTTCGCTTTATCAATTCACTATTCACTCATGCTCCTCAGAAGGAAGTGCTAACAATGTTTCTCTGGTCTGCTTTTTAGCACAGTCACCTAATTCATATTTGCCACGTGTGATTTGATGGTGCCTATGATCCAAGTTTTCTTGTTAACCTAGTACTTAGGCTGACATAAGAGTGATAATAAGTTAGTTTAAAGGTGGTAGCATGGTGGTCCTATCACTTATGTTGTAGTTGTGTTATGAAGAATTTTCTGTGCAAAGCTCTGCCTTCTGCTTGTGTTCCTCTTTAACTCCATCAGTTCTAGAATACAGTTTCATTTTTCTCTTTCTGAAGAAATGGTCCACTGGAAGAAAAACAGAGTTTAGTAAATTATATTCTCATGTTCTGAATTCTGAAGTTAGGAGTCCTCAAAAAAAGTCATCATTATTGGCAAGTAATTATTCTAAACTGGTCAAAACACTTGTCTACTGTGATTACACCATAATTTAATTAATAGTGAAATAGTTAACAGAAAGCAATTGGTTTTATGTTCAATACCATTATTACGATGTCCATGATCTTCTCTGTTTTCCTTGTTTGCAGGCTTATGATGAAGAAATGTATGGCAGCAAATATCAGTGGATTATTCCAGGATGGTATGAAAATCTTTGGTGGGAATCCTGGATTAATTCCTCACAGTGTCTCAGCAAAAATCTTCTTGCAGCAATGGAAGGTTATATTGGAGTGGATTTTGAGCCTCTCAGCTCAAAAACGAATAAGACTATATCAGGAAGGGTTAGTATTTTTCCTCCATCCATTTTATTATATCATCAGTTCTCTCACTTATGTGTTGCCACAGTAAAGCTCCAAGGAGGGAGGTGAAGCTGAAGGGTTCTTCTACCAAGAGACCTGGCAGTCATCATAGTTATTTTCACCGCTTTGAACTAGTTTGCAATTTTAAAATATTTGAAAATTAAATCTAATTCTCTACAGGGTAACAAAGCAGTAAAGTCCATTGCTTCAAATCTGCCCTCTTCCCCTTGTATGAACATTATAGTTAAATGTACATTAAAGTTTGAATTATAGTCGTTAGTATCGTGTGCTATGTCACGTCAAGTTAAATAGTTGAGCACAGAAATAGAAAACTCTTATATTTAAACCTATTCTGCAAACAGCTGATTTGAGTGGTGATTTGTGCCTCTCAGGACAAGGGGGCAGGAGGTGAGGCTTGTTTTAAATATAAAAATCTGTGGTGTTTCTATAAAGCACATAAGATTTTATCACAGAACAAATCCATATAAACTCTGACCAATGAATAAACATGCNTATATCTGCCTTTCATGCCTTGCTGAGTGAGCATGAAAGGCAACTTTATGGAGAGACAAATCATATGATAGCACACCAGCCAGAACGTGGTGAACATGTAAAATATAGACAAATTGCCACTCAAAATTTCATATTGAGCAAACGGCTGCTCAAGTAAAGGTTATTTGATTTGTGTTATCCTGTAAAGTGTAATCAGACCACTAATTTGCAGGGATACAGACTTATTCTCTGTTCTCATTATGGCTCACCAGTGTACAGTTTTGGTTGAACTGGAGCCTTTGGTTGAACTGGAGCCTAAAGCAAGTTGTCCTTTATATGGTGAGGCAGTACAACTGCTTTCAGTCTCTGTCTCCTAGTTCTGCTTCCCAATCTCACCAGCAGTTTTTAAGTCAGGCAGTACATGTTTATTTTCTTTCATAATTTTTATTTTGGAGGCCTTTTCTCTGTTAGTTATTCACGTCTCTAAATTGGAGGGTGCAGTTTGAGGTGTCAGTTTAGACGCAACTCTGTAAAATGTTAAGTATTGAGGTAAAACTGAATTTTGTCTCCTCTGCAGACTCCACAGCAGTATGAAAAGGAATACAATGCTAAACGTGGTGATGGACAATCCAGCAAATTTCATGGTTATGCCTATGATGGAATATGGGTGATTGCCAGGACCCTGCAGCGGGCAATGAATTATCTGAATTCCACCAACAAGCACCAAAAAATTGAAGATTTTAACTACACAAATCACAAACTTGGCAAAATTTTTCTGAATGCTATGAATGAAACCAGGTTCTTTGGAGTAACGGTAGGTCCTCATTAGATAATTGTGGGATGGAGGAGGTTTATGATTTTGTGTCAGTAGCTGAAACAAGTATTAAATATTAAGTACGCTTGAAAAAGAAACACAGTTGTGTATTTCTTCTATCTTCACAGCTTCCAGTTCTAATTTATATTAAAAATTAATGTTGTTGCCGTGAGACTCTTGCTTATTACCTGTCTTCAGATGCCAAGAGATGGCACTGTACAACTCCTCAGTTACCAGATTTTTAAGTGTGAATGTCATCTGAATTAACAAATCAGAGTGGTCTCAAGGGAACCACAAGTTTTGCAAGCTGCAGTGACCTTTTAAGTGAATGTTTTAGCAGTTAAGGAGTAGCTGGAATGTGATCTGAAAATACATATTTCTCTCCATCGCTTAGGTTTGGTAATAGGTTATAGTACACTGTCTCTAACTCCAGTGCTGTACATCCTGGATATTCTTGCAACATACTTCAGCTGTTATTTAAATGTATTTATAATTTGTATTTTTTCACAGTCAAGTACAAAACATGCTCACATTGACTTCAGAAGAACTGATCATATACAGTAATATCCTCATTCTGATTTTATTTGTACAATTGTAAACCCAAAGTAAATTTTTTTTTTTTAGAATTTATTTACATTTCTTCTGCTTTTTGACAGAGTAAAACAGATGATAGGAGTGTGGCCTTAAAACTTCTTAATTGCTTGATTGTGTCTGAGGCAACATCAGTCAGAAGTTAGTGGTGCATATGTGTTCAGGAGTCTGCAGAGCTCACCAAGACAAATTTCAGGGAGAATGGTCTTCACAGTTTCCAACAGCTGCAACAAGGAACCAACTGGAACATGCTTTGTTGAGCAGTGTGCTTGGACTGCAACATGGCTAGATAAGGAAACTGGTGTTTGAAGAAAAGTGTATTTCAGTGGTGCACAGAGGGGCGTCTCCTTGCAGCAAGAGCATGGAGGAGGTTGGAGCGAGCTGGGCAGATTCTATTCCCATGTTAGTTGAAACTGTCTTGGATATCAATTAACCTCTAACCTGTTGAAGCAGCAGAACTAAGGTTGTCATACATGTCAGAAATTGGTTCAAGGAGGAGATGCCTTCACAAAGACATCAACAAGGTGTAAAGGCTCAACATTTTGGTGTCCTCGTTAATTGCTGAAAAAGCTTTCTGTGACATGGTACAATTGAAACTAATTCAGAATTTTGAAGTAAAAACCAGCCATATGGCAAGAAAATACTAGTATCTAGTTGCTTGCACAATATCAATTTTTCCTTCTTTTCACGCTGAATTTGACTGAAAGTTTCAGTAAAATAATTTGTTATCCCATTGCATCCACAGTAGGACTGGATCTTTGATGAAGCTTTCAGACAGTAGCAGCTGTGAAACAGACTCTGGAGGGACTCAGTTATATTTGTCCTGCGTTATTCCATGTACGGTATCCATCAGCAGGCTTGAAATTGAATATTGCGATGTAGTTCCTTGTTTTGTTTTATTTTTCTTGTCCTTTTTACCTTTGGTTTAGTTTTGCAGTCATTTGTGGTGGAATTGATATATTTCATTAGCATTGCTTAATTGCCCTTCACTGCTCCTCCTCCAACAACAAAAAAAAAAAAAGAAATCAACAAAAAAAAAATCTAAGACCGAAAGAAAGCTCTTTTTTGTTAGTTTCAGAGATACCAGAGAAATCCCACAAGCATTCCTTTAGGGAGGGAATTAATCAAAGCTTCAACAGCCACATTCAGCTATGTTTACTTACTTTATTGCATCAGGTATAGTGGTTTTCAAAGAAATTACTGCATGATTATTCCCTGTATTTAGTACCTGTCTGAGGTGCTTGATAAATATTTCTTTTTACCACTGGTCAACCAAGTCATAATGACAATGCAGACCTCAAATCTGGTATTTGCAAGGATCATGCTTCCTGTAACTGTAATTCACAAAAACAGTTTTAAACTTTTTATTCTTTAGTATAATAAATTCCTGTCATTTGTGACCTAATTTAAAACTTTCACTGAAACATGAGTTTTAAGTCTTGGAGTTCTAAATCTAATTTCATTTTTTTACAGAATATGTGTTTTAATATAATTTTTTTACAGTTTATTTTTAAAAACTTATTTTAAACAGGAAAAGGACATTCCTTTATTCAAGAGTATCTGTGCCAAATATAAAATGAGTTTCAGAAAAATAAGAAGAAGTAAAAGAAAGGACCAAATCTGATCAATATTCAAAAGCTCATCCAATAATAAACTATGTTGTTATTTATTAGGTAAGAGAAGATAGACAAGAAGCTGTAGACAAGAATCTAAAACTGGAAAATCTATTAAGCAGGGGCATCTTTCTTTATGCTTTCTGTGAATATTATATCAGAAACACTGTCATGTCATAAATAATAAATCCCTTTACCCAGTTTTCATTTTCTTTGAAATTATTTATAGAAAGCAACACCATTAAGTGAGGTGGGGGGAGAGGTTGTGGAATTTTTAAAACAATTTTGAAAACACTTGTTGGGATGAAGTGTGCTAGTTTCTGATTTTACAGAATATCATTCTTTCAACTTGTTGTTCTTTTTTTTTTTTTTTTTAATTTTCTAGAAGACAGCATTTAGAAAACAGATAAGGCTATTGCCCAGAGACTTGACATGACAAATCCTATTTTTATGCATCAGAAACTCAGTACAAAATGTTATTTATTCTAATTCTGATGTCAGAAATCTATTGGAAGGGAAATTATGCCTGTTTCTTAAATATTCCTGAGGGTTCTGCTCTCTTTCTGGATGTTTTTTTTCTTAGCAGATTGATTCCTTCTGTTATTTTGCCTTTGTGCTTAATCAGACTTATAGGACTTATAGTCATGTTGGTTACCATATAAATTCCTTGTGTATTCCGAATACAGAGCAAGGAAACATAAACGTGGTGTTTTATCACAAAAGAGTAATACAGCTATCTGCTGCACTTTTTAAAAGATAAACTGGATACTGTTTTACAGGTGGAAAAGGATTTTGTGATGAGGAATGCAAACCAAAAGACCTGCAGGGATGTTCCTACAGTTTTGTTAATCTGAATGTCCTAATTCTGGAGTCAGATTCACTGGTGTTGGCCATTTTCCAGTTGAGTAAAGCATTGTGTGGTTAGAATGGCCCCTCTTCAAAGAACAGCTTTGAAAGCTGTTGAAAGGTTGAAAGGGACCTTAAAGGCCTTCTAGTTCCAACCCCTCTCAGAGCCCCTATCCAGCCTGGCCTTGAAGACTTTCAGGGATGGGGCACCCACAATTTCTCTGGGCAACCTGTTCCAGTGCCTCAGCGCCCTCACACTAAAGAATTTCTTCCTAATATCTAATCTAAACTTGCTCTCTTTCAGTTGGAATCCATTTAACCTCATCCCATCACTACATCCTCTTGTAAATAGTTCCTCTGCAGTATCCTTGTTGGTTCCCTTTAGGCACTGGAAGGCTGCCATATTAAATACCACATTTGTTCTCAGGATATTAAATGTTTGGTTTGGTTACATGGGGGAGCCAAGTGGTGGGGAAAATACAGTGCATGTCGGAAATAATTTTTGATTCCTTTTTGATTCAAAGCATGGCACTTTATTTTAAATATGTTTTCCTTTAATTTTCTCTTTGCTTCGCCTTTGTCACTGATGTGAAGCCGTGAATGTTACCACTCTCACAGATTTATGCCCCAACTGTTGCGGCAGGGTATTCTGCTCCTTGCATTTACTGCTATGATCTGTTATTATAAATCAAGTTTCAAAATTGTTAATTTATTTCTCATCCTCATGACCTTCTATTATTTCTGTGTAATGGAAAAAGAATTGCAGTGGAGGAGTGAGAAAATTAAATACAGTGCTGTCTTTTCCTTTTATGTCAGCCAGAGACTAGCACAGTAGGATAAAATTCCATCACAGTAGCTGCTGCACAATTGAAACCACAGCCATGAAATAGCTTTCAAGTCTGTCCCTGGCATTCTGCATTTGAATGTATCCAGTCATATTTCATAACCAGAAAAATGCTTATTTATATGAAGTTTGCTTTGTATTTTGATGCTGATTATTTCTGAAGATTTATCTTAGCAGCTTGCCTCCAATTTCCAGGCTTCAGTAGCCACTGTGTTGTAGAGGAATCTCAGAAATACAGGATGTGTTAGCAACAGAATAGGGACAGGGAGAAAGTGTCTATTCCATGTCATCCTGGAAAAATAACATATCCAAGATGGTTAAATTAAAAAAAAAAAGTCAGTCTTTGGCAAAGAATCAGATAAAATTAGCATGGACTTCAGCGGGATGAATTTATGCTTAATATGGGAGTCTAACAAACATTTCTGTTAGCAGCATTGATCAGTGCAGCTAATTTTGTGTGAACAGTTCTGAATTAGGCCTCAAGAGCTATTTACACCTGCAGTTAAATTTTCTTTGTTGGCATGGCTAAGGTAAGGTGAATAATAAAAGTTTTGAGGGGAGGGCAGAAATTTCAATCAAACAATTTCTTGTTAATCTAGAATAGAGCTTTAAAAGTACATTTAATTTTATAAAAGGCGGGGGGAGAGGTTTAGTGCGTAGTGGAATACTTAACACTATTAAGACATCTGTTACTGAGAAATGCTTTTGAATGTTCAGTCAAATTTGACTTAATTTTGAGCATTTGAAAATTCCTTGTTGGACATTAACTGTAATTGGGTGATTTGAGGGAGTACAACAAGCTAGCAAAACACATGGTGGGGAAACTGTATATATGTATGCACACACCATCACATGCTCACAACCCCACCGGCTCTTGGCAAATCTCAGTTTTTTTCTGCACCTGACCCCATGGATGGGATCTGTTCTGAATTTATTGCGTTGCTTTGCCTTTTCATTTTTCAGAAATTGATTCCTGGTAGGGCATTTCTTGGGCAGCACAGAAAAGAAAAATTCTTGAGATCTGTCTGTGTGCAATATCACCTACAGAGTTTTTTGGTTTTTTTGAACCTTGAATCTCAGTTTACCAGAAAAGAGATAAACATGGTGAATCTCTGACTTCCTTACTCCCTCCCGACTTCCAGTGCATTATCCAACTTCCATGAACATGCGAGAGCAGTGCAGTGGGTTGGTGAACTAATTTGCTATCTCTGTGGCCGGTTCATTTAGGAGACTCCTCAAAACAGAGAGCTGCTAAACGAAGCCATCAGCAAGTTTGCATAAGGTCATAAACAATGCTTGCTCATTAGGAAAATTCATTTCAAATGTTTTCATCTGCCAACAGTGTAAAACTGCATACAAAAGGAAATCCTAACTTTTTAAAATGAGAACTGAAATTAGCTGTGACATTTCGAAGATTAGCCCTTAAGCAAATCGGCAGTTGACGATTTAATAGTTATAGTAGGTGTCAAATAAAAAAGGCTTTAGTCAGAAGTTGTAGAACACTTTCTGCAGCATCTGTCATTTTAATAGCTGGATATTTGATGAAAATAAATTAACAACATACATTTATAGAAAAGCTAGGGGAACATTTTCTGGCTAATATCTCTTAGCTTCCTCTGCTTTGTATTTTGTCTGTATCTAGACAGTGTTTAACATAATGCTTAATATGCCCTAAAAGCTGCAATATTGCTACTTTGTGTACAGAGTGAAAGTCTCTACAAATAGAAAAGAAACAAAGCTCAAGGGAAGGTGATTGCACAGTCTAAGTGGTGGTGCAGGTTTGTACTTCCAAGGTAGTTCTCTTCAAGCTTCTAAAGAAAGAAAGCATGTTTCAGTAGTACCACAACCTTGTTTTTTTTCTGGACTGTGATTTATTTTGTAGCTGCTTGTTTCTAATCCACCTTTGGCTTATACTTTGGGATTGCTTTTTTTCTTTTGTTTTTTTCTTGTCTGTATTCCTTGAACTTGAAGGATGAAAAGACTAAAGAAGAAAGTTAATTTAATGAAATGTGGAAACTCTGTCCTGCTCCAGATCAGCAGTTAGGCGGGTAGATGGTTTTAAAGCAAGTTTTCAGGACAGTTTTTTCCTTTGCCGGCTGGGTTTGTCTAAAGTTGGTACAGAGGGCTCTTTGGAAATAGCACAACAGTGAAAGAGCAGGCAGTTCATATGTACTGGACAAGCAACATGGAACTACAGATTCTGGTGTCTGTTGAATAAGCAGGACATTGCTTTTCCTGATGATTAGATGGCCTTTTGTGTTCTACCTAGTCAGAAGTACTACTAGGTAGATTCCTTTGCCACCTCTTCAGCATCTAGCAGAAAAAGTAGGGAAAAAGCTGTATACCTTCTGTCACTGCATTAAAGCCCTGTGCCCTGCTTCACCAAGTGTTTTTGTAAGGGATAGGAATTTTTGGTTTTGTGCCTACTGAAAGAGGGTGATAGGATAAAATCCTGCAGACACTAATGGAGAAATGTCCTGCTTGCAACAAGTGTACCATTGAAATAACGTCTCCTAAAAATTATGGGAATTGCTCCATCCACCTGTACTGTGACTTCAAACCATGTCAGTATCTTGTGATCAGTGGCAGATGACACATCAGGGTGGATCTCTGGTGATGATCCCATATCAGCAAGAAAATATCAGCACCTCTCTTCATTATGTACAAGTTAAGGGTTTGCAATATATGCAGTAAGAACTCTTTTGCCAGAGTCTCTCCTACAATAATTATCCAAAATGGAAAATGTGGTGAGAGGCATGTGGAGTTGACAATGTTGCAAATTTCTAAATTTCTGATTGAAATTTCTCCATTTCTGGCACTGAAACAGCAGGTGCAACCCCCCAAGGAGGGATTAAAACACTGCTGTAAAGGGAGAAGCAGAAGAAAAGTGGAGTGTGGTGGAGAAGGGGAAGTCTGAAGTGCTTTAGCTGCGCTGGGATCTGTTGCAGTTCTTGGTAGCTGTCATAGCACACAGTGTGTCAGTCAGTACAGCAGCCAACTCTCTCTGTCTTGAGAGCTTTGATTACATAGTGCAGGTTAAAATTATTTCAAGCCCCTTTCAAGTAATGCTGTCTGTAAAGGAGGACGGCTCCTTCCTCAAGAGAGAAATAACTTGAGTGCAGAGGGAACAGATAAGTATCAGCAGGGTCTGCATTCTGGGTGCAAAGGCCCTGGAGAGGAGTTATATCCACAGCTATGTCCCTAACCTACACATATTTTTTTAAGAGCAGTGATTCTGGAAAGGAAGGCTGCAGGAGAATGTGTATTTAGGAGAATATAATGGGAAGGAAAAAGATATCCTGGAAGGCTCTTTTCTAATCTGCATCACTGAACAGTTCTGAGTCTCCAGTCTCCAGTGTCTCTTGTTCTAGCTCTGGTTTGTTTATGGGTGCTTGGAGTTTAATGAACGTCTTCTTACCTGACTGTGCTTTTCTTGGAACTGATTTTACTGTCTTTGTTGAAGAGCAGATCAGTAAAAGGTTATGTCAATTCCACAGAAATATGTCCAGATAAGACAGATGTGCATGGGCCATGTGTTTAGTAGCTGGGCCATGTAAGTGTTTACTAGATGGATCTTGATGGTCTTGAAGAGCCAGCGAGGCTCTTTTACGGTTACCTGGCAGATGGTGTGTGACTCAGGTGCAGCCTGGTACAGCCACAACTGAACCATACTTCCAGGTGTGTATTTGCAGATGATGCAATGAAGCTTAGGCAAAAAAAAAAAAACAAACCATGAATTATGGGCAATCCAGAGTAACAGTGTTTTTCAGTCGTATAGTTATTCCTGCATTTGGTGTCTCTAAGAGAAGGAAAAAATTGTATGGCAAATTTAGGGATGCTGTTGTTACTACCAATGTGTCTCCATTTGAAATCACAAGCAAAGACATCTTACATGGATATTTCCAAGCCCTCAGCTGCCCAGTGGCTTGGGGGTGAAAACCACCAAACAGAGCCTTGAGGTGCAGCATGCTCTCTCAGTGGGGACAGTGGTCAGAACAGCAAGATTAGGTATCCTGCATCAGCCTCAGTCTGTGAACTCTTTCTTCAGAGCTATCTCTGATTTATCTCCCTTCCCTGCTAGAAGAGAGCGCTACAGAAGTACCTGATTTAGCTTAATATTTGGGATGTGAATTCTGTCATGAATCTAGAGTTTAAAAACTATTATTTTGGAGTTAACATATTTCAGAAATAGTATAAAACTGAATTCCTGAGTGCTTGAGGGAATTGCAGTTCTTGTTTTATTTTCCACAGGAACAGATGTTAGCCCTGCTGCCTTGGGATTGTTCCAGCTCTGGTAATTCTGTTCTGTGTACCTAAAACTCTCACTGAGATTTCAGATGGATGAGGAAGTTACTATTTACTAGCTTTTCTCCAGGACTCCTCTGGGACAATAAATGCCATTAAGATGCAAAATTTTAGTATTATTGTTCTCCCTTTTCTAAGTAGACTTTCATTTTATTATTATTTCACTGTGCAGGCAAAATATAGGAAGATTTTACTGGTTTGTTCCTGTTCTTGTTTCAATCAGTGGCAAATCTCTTTTAGGAGGTGGTTCTTATCTAGCAAAGTGCTCTAATAAACAATTTGCGAATATAACTCAAAACATCATTCTAAAATCCTTTTTGCTCACAGAAAATGTAGGGGAAACTTCTTTTGAAATGCTGTCTAGAATTAGTGGAGATATCCTAAGAGTGCTGATCAGGTGGAGTGCTGTAAGGTAGTAATGAATGATTAGACTCAAGAGCCTGTTCAAGCACATTTGGAGAATGTGTTGAATGTACTACGTGGAATTACATGACTCACGTGCCAAATAACTGTGAGTGATTAAAATAATGTGGTGGTGTATAGCAATTTAAAAATAATGTCTGGTGATGACTATGAGAGCCTGCAGCTTTAAGTGCAGATCATGTAAGTCAAAGAAATGCTGAATATTGTGGTGATCAGTTGTGCTCGTTGCATATATTCTTTTGGCTCAACAGTATAATCCTTTACTGGGTATCAGATGGCTGGGAATATGAAACATGGAAAAAAGATAAATGAGAAACCTGGAAGCGTAAAAATAATATTCTGCAGGCTGAAGCAGCAGGAAGAACATTCGTAAGCCAGTTTGTTGAAATCTCAAGGATATGTTTTCTACTGTTCTCTGAAGAATTGTCATCATACTACTCTAAAATCTTCTCCACATCTGCTTTTCTTGAGAGTTTAAAGAATGAGTAAAACTCGTAAATAATAAATACACTTCTAAGTATGCTTAGAACTGAAAGCAGGTTCATTTAGTAAATAAATTCTGAAGTATAAAATTAGTTCTAACCTGCTTATTTTTTATCCTTTACAGCACTGTTTTGGATACTCTTAAGAAAAGAAATAAAATATATACATTTTCTATGACAATTTTTGTACCACATTTACAAAGATCTATTGATTTAGGTCAATTGTACTTCTCTCCATTGTTGAATAGTTGCATGGCAAACTTTAATTTATGTTCTGCTTTCATCTAGGTTACCCCATCAGTGGGCAATTTTAAAAAGCTTTTAAATGGAGCCTTTTTTGTCTTCAGTGAAAGTGACCCACATTGATGTCACAAGAATTAGAATTTAGCCTGATCGGAATTTTTGTGTCCACCTAAAAGCAAAATTTTCCCTTGAGGAATATTTTGCAATGTGACAATTTTACTTTATGGCCAGTAAAAAACCCTTAACTTTTAAAACTGTATTTTAATTCTCTGTTCACACTGCAGCACTTCTGAGTTTTCAGCTTCACCAATTAACATATTCTCCGCTGTTGTTAATCTTTGTAACAGCTCTAGGCAAAAATATTCCTTAACTTGAATGTCACATTTTGCTGAGTGTGAATCCACCTGCAGTGTTAAGAGTGGTGTTATTAGCTGACTTAGCCTGGAAATACTCTGAGGTTGTCAGGTCTGATGTTCAATGGATTATATTTTCATACATCACTGCTCCTCTTTTCTGGCAGTCATGGTTTCTATGATGAACTAGTTTTCTTCCTTGGAGAGGTGCTCCAGTTGCAAATAGGATTCTTGGAGCCTGCAAGTATTTTAGTGAAACACAGGAAAATTAAAGTATTATAATGGCATTTATTACAGACAAATGCACTGTACATTTTCAAAGAGTTTTCTAGTATTTTTGGACTCAGCTTTCAGAACTTCTGTATTTGCTGCCTTCTGCTCTTCTCCCCACCATCTTCTCATAGACTGTTGTTCTCAGCTGCTGCTGCTGCTGAAGATGGCTTCAGCGTTTTCTAGCCTCTGCTAGAGCAACATAAAGACAGTTATTTTTCAAGATTTCATAAAACAAAAGAGATATTGCACTTCAGTAGAGTATATGGCATGGTAGGATTTCCCCCTTGGAGTTCTTCACATATTTGGAAGGTGATGAAGCAGAAAGTGCAGCAGGGCCCTTGATGGAGCCTCTTCAGTATAGGAAAACATGTTCCACTTGGGCTGCATCCCAGCTTCATGGCAGGTCTGCCATGACAAAGCAGGCTGAGTCCAAAGGCAGCACTTGGAAAAGTAAAGTAGGCTGCCTTTTTGGTTTTTAATTCCCCCCCTCCCATAACCACCTCATTTGGAAAATTTGTAGGTGTTTTTGTTCTATACATTTTAGAAAAATAATCCCAGCATTCTGACTTCTACATTATCACCTGCTTTATATCTGTCCACAGTGACAGCTGAGGTTGTTGGCGTATGAACCCGAAGCACTGCATAGGAATCAGACTCTTGTCTTGTCTTTTTATGAACAGTTTTATTCAAACCTGTTGTGCTTCACTTGTTGAAACTTTGTGTGACAGTAATTTTTCCAGTTTTGTAATTCATATTGACCTCAAATGCACCAAAATTTATAACCATGCTTCCTACTAACCACTGTCAGAAATCAGATTATTCTTTTAGAACATGGTGTATAAAGAAGTTCACACATCTCTCTGTTGTTGATACTTTTAACAGCATCTATATTTTTATATATCAACCTCCAACATCTAGCCAAAGTTTCATGAAACCTTTTTGTCTCTGCTAAAAAATCTTTCTGCCTTTCATCCAAGAACTTCTCAGACTGCTTTGACATTAAATCTTGTGTATGTGACTAAGAAAAGCAGAGCTGTACCCAGATCTCTCACTTATGTGTGATCAAACCTTTTTGGCTAAGTGACCCTTCGTTCTGAGCATAACCTGCACAGTTTCTGTGTGACGCCACTTATTTGGTATCAGTAGGTATTATAAAAGGTAATTAGATGAAAACAACCCAGCTCTAACCAAAACAAGATAATTTGAATACAAAGAGTAGATTCACAGTTAAACAATATCATAGATTGTGTAAATAAGCTGTCCAGGGCTGATGTTTCCTTGTCACTGCAGAGTACAGTCTGTGTGCTGCTTGGTGCATGTACAATTCTGAGTTTGACTGTAATACTGACAAACTGAAGAATTTTCAAGAGTAACTCAACACAAATCAAGAGATTATAGGGAAGTATTTGAGAGAAGAGTGGTCCATAATAGTGTATTTAAAAATCAACATGGTTTTCCATCTGTGATGGATTGACATAGGGGGTTTTGTCTGCATAAATTAGTTCTATAAGAGACAAGCCTTTAACTGGGAATTTTTGAAAAATAAAGTTACTATTTTATAGTTTGTAAATTCTACACTTTTTCTCCCTCACAAATTGTGCCTCAGAAACTTCTGGTGAAATTCTTCTACCTATGCAATTTCAGTTCTGCCTCATTCATCGTGGCTGCTGAATTAGACAGCGGTTCAATTGTTTGTGACCGTATAATTAGGACGATGTTGTGCATAAGTCGCCACCATGTGAGTGCTGCAAAATAGCTAGAGCTAAAAGCCACAGCCAGAAACTGCAAGGAATATTGTCCCAGGAGTGAGAAGCAGCAGCAGAGCCTGGTAATTTTCCCTCACTCCCTCCCTCAGCCAGCCCCACTGAAGGACAGGGTCCTGCTCTGTGCAGTGAAGGACACAGCTTGTTGATTTGCTTGTGGAGTCTCAAGTACTGAAGGTCTTCCCTTAGGTGGCTTCCTTGTCCTGCATGCTGCTGCTTGACTTGCTTTCTGATACGCTGTGGTGTTGCTGCATTTGCCTGGTGACTGTGGGGCTACAGCTTCATCATGTTTGTGTTGGGCTGATTTGGTTAAAATGTTCTTCAGGAGTTACAAAGAGGAGAGGAAGTTCCAGTGGTCAGAAGTGCATGTGTCAGCTGAATGTGAATTCTGTGAGACAGAGGTAAGCTTCTGTAGCCTGGAGGTTCTTGTTCTGCTGAACTCAGATTTTTGCTGCAGGCCAGGGAAGTGTGTAAACATCTCCAAAAGCAGCTGCAATGACATCTTCTGTTAGATATTCTTAACACTGTGTTTTCTAAGATCACAGCCAAATCTCATAAATTTTTTTATTGGTGCTTTCATTATGAGTGACACTGAAGACTGGCATTGGAGACACAAAATATCTAGCTTTTCAGTTAATTTCCTTTCTATTTTTAAATTAAAATCTTTTCTCGGTGTCAGGCTACAGAGTTTCTTCTCCATTATGACAGTTTCGTTGATATAGGGGCAAGGCAAATGCATAAGAAAAGCAATTATGTCACCACAAAATTTGATCGGGGATTAAAAGTATAAATTGCCTGGGGTAAGAACACATAGATCAGTTAAATTGCATCTAGAAACAAATCAGTCAAGCTACACATACAGCTGAGGGATAATTGTTTGCTGGTCCCTTTGGATGAGTGCGCAACAAACCAACACAGCATTATACACTGGGTCACACAGTGACTGCTGTGAGTAGACCTCAGCAGCATCACAAGTGCTTTGTAAGGACCTTTCCATTGTAAACGCTGGAGTTGTTGATTGATTCATGATTTTTTGCATGATTTTAAAGCTATTAATTTAATGAGATTTATCTTGCAGCCTACTCGTTAAAAGCAAAGACTGTGGCGCTGTGGAAATTTGGATCTCTTTGCATCTAGATGATGTTTTCTGCTAGTTTCCATTTTGAAGATGGAGGTTATATCATAGAGGCCAAACGGCCACAATCAGTATTCTAGAAAAGATTCAGTGATCAGCTTTCAGCTTAATGTTCCAGACCTGTGCGTGCTAGTGTCAAGTTTTCTCTCCTGCAGAAAGTAAAGAGAAAATGTATGGGAAGAAACATTTCCTTTAGTGGTTATTTCCTAACAGTGTTGAGCAAAGCAAGTTTTCTCTCTGCTTTAAGTCTGTTTTCCATAGCACAGCTGTTAAGTCCCAATGGACCTAGCAGGGGCCGTTTCCCCAGTTTGAGTCAACCCTTAGCCTGTGAGAGAGGGGAGGGAACCTGCTCCAGAGCACTTCTAAAATTCATCACAGCTGCTCCTGGGCTATGGAAGAAGCTGTGACAGAGGGAACAGAAATCCCTGTAGATGTGGTTCAGAAAACATTTGGATAAGTAACTGTTATGAATCATGAATATTAAGCATACTTTCCCTTAAAACCTAAGTAGTGGCATCTGACTCATTGGGCTCATGAATTTCTGTAGCTATTGCTGCAAATAGCATGTACATAGACAGAAGGAAGGAAGGAAGGAAAATTTAACTACCTTGCCAATTATTAATTTTTATATCTGTTTTTTATGTTTAGGCATTTGGGGTTTTTAAGATCTGGGCACTTTAGATTTCTGCGTTTGTATGTTGCAACAGTGTGTCAATATCAGATATTAAAATGTTCAGGCAGCTAAAGATGCAGCTCAGCACCTCGAATATTGATTTTATTATGCAACTTATTATTTAGTATTTATTTAGAAATAAGCATACTGTATTGTATTTCTGGTTGAAGTACATCTATGAAGTTTTTCCATGGGAAAGTGGATGATGAACTTTATGTATATCCTGAGAATCATGTTAGGTGTCTTATATATTTACAGGGTTTTTTAGATAAGGATTTTGGTTAATTGGTAAACCGCTCAAAGGCTCACCTAATGATGAGTGATAAAAGAGAGTGATATTAAAAGGAACTCCATAAAAATTCTAAAATAAACATGGAAGATCCTATGCTTGCCGCTTTACAAAATCGAACTGCATATCTCTCTGCTGTAAATCTTGGGAACATGTGATGTGAAACCAAATGTTTCAAAACTGTAGAATAGTTTTGTCTACTTATACTTAAAAATATCAGGGGCAAAATAGCTGCCTTTCATATTTTCTTTCTGAAAAATATTTTCCCTGAGGCTTTCAAACTGCTCGTGCTGGTCTTTCTGTTAGGCTCTGATTAAGTAAAGTGCTTAAAAACACACTGAATATTAAAAATGAGTATTCCAAATGGGCTGATGAAAGGCTGTATTGAATAAAGCCTTTTAAAAGTACATTGCTTGTTTTGCATAGAAACATTTCCTTTATAGAGTTAATGTTTATTATCCTCTCTTAGTGAAACTGCTTTACAATAACCCAAAAGCTAGCAGTGAGAGAGAATAAACTTTGTTGTACGAAATGTGAATATCATACAATTTTTAATGTGCACCTCAGTGAAATTAAAGGCACATCAGGCTTAGGTTTTTCAATAAAGGCATGCCACAGCCTGGGGGCTTGTCATGGCTGAAAATCTAGTCTGTGACATGCTTTTCACTTCTCTGAGTGACATGCAAGGCAGTGCTACCTCTGAAATATAATGTGTTAGGCTTTTGCAAACTGCATGTATTTTATGATCTTAAGTTACGATAGAATCACAGAATACCCTGAGTTCAAATGGAGATAAGAAAACTGAAGTTAGTGTTTTAATTTTAGGTTGGCCTTGTTCTTTGAGGTCTGCAAATGCTTTTTAAAACACACAAACCGTGGACCCTTCTCAGTTAGTAACAAAATGCAGCCGTATGTGATGCAATCCCAATGCAACTCAGCAGCCTTATTTTCTCTTGTGTCTTTCAAACCAGCTACATCTCAGACTGCTTTCCAAAATGCTCAGCAGCTCCTGGCGGTCCATAGGTGAGAGGAGCCAAGAAGGAACTTGCTCCAAATGCCCTCTGTGTCAGTAATATAATCTCATTCAGCAGTGGATCTCATCTAAGAGGGGGAACAAGTGAAAAATTTCTGAATCACAGCAATTCCCTTTTGGTTTAATGAGATTTTTAAGAAGGAAAAAGAGGGATGGCTATCATTCTCTGCCAAAGTATTATTTCTCAATTTTTTTTTAATTAATTGCCTCATCATGTAAAATCTTTAATCATTATTACATTCTCAAGATTCTGTTGTTGTTTCACTTGTCTTTCAGTTATAAAAATGAAGAAAGTTAGTTTTAATGATCACAGCCTTTTAGGTAAATGCAGCTTTAACTTCATGTCCCTTTACCTTTTGTTCACTGGCAGCCAAAATAAAGCCATTCAGAAATCAGACAACCTTTCTGTTTGACTTAGACAATGATTGTAGTTGTCAAATGTGGATGGTTTGCTCTGCAGATGCTGTGATGCACAGCCTTGAAGCCCTCCCCCCTCCCAGGATATGCTCCTTACTACCATCTCTACCACTTCTCTTCCACTCCAAGATGGCATTATCTTTTATTCTTATTTCTGTAGTTGCAAAAAAAATCCTGCTGGTCATGACCGCAGCTTGAAGTCTTTATTAAAGATATATTTCTCTCTCTTAGCCTTTGTGCTGTGATCTAATCTGCTTCTCCTGCTACAGATCTTCTTTACCTTTGCAGTTCCTAAATGAAAAAGCTTTTTTCTTTGCTGCTTGCCTCCTTCAAATATTTGTGACAATATCTCTTTTTACTTGTTATTCAACCATTCCATATAGATGGAAAGGTCTTAATCTACCCCAGGAAATTAATCCCTATGTACTTAATTTGATTTAAATTCCTCCACCATAGCATGTATTATGAAGTTATGTGGCAGTGAGCAGGCCATTGATTTAAACACTGTGATCTGAGAGGGGAAATAGTATTTTACATGCATGATATTGGCAAAAGCTGCTTTTCTGTTGTGGCTTTCTGAATTTCCCTTTATTAATTCACATATTTCTGCAGTGGCAGTGTTTGGGTGTGATAGGAGTTTTCTCAATGTAACTTATTCCAGAGCTTACTCCAGACAGATGGGGCAGTTTTGCTAATCCTTATCACTGTTTTTCCTCTTTGCCTTCAGTTTGAACATTAGTTTCTTCAGATCTTCCTTATTTTGTTGTAAACACTGGCTATTTTCCTGTCCTGATTTCCACATTCTTGAAGCCTCCGTGTTTTTTTCAGCTTAATCTTGCAATTAAATGCATGAGGGTAGTACTGATGTAGGTGAGGACAGCTGGCACCTTTCCCAGCCTTCCTGGGGCAGTCTCTTTGCAGGCAGGGTAACAAGGATGAGTTTACTGACAGAGTATATCCAGTTTGTTAATTTATAATGTAAATAAAGGCATTCCAATCACTTGGAAGTGATTCTTGTATTTGCTGTAATGTGCTTCTAAAATGTGCAGTAATTAGCATGCATTTGTAGTCACTGATGGCAGACTTTTAACATTAAAAAGACTAAATATTTCTTTAAAAGTTGGATGTCGAAATTCTCCCCAAAACTAGAATGCTATTTTTCTCATTTTGAAGTTCTACATATGTCAGCATGAATAAACTGTACTTTCGGTTTGGGTTTTTCCAAGGCTGGGTGGAGTGGAAACCACTTTTAAAAGCTCTCCAAACCCCAAAAGAGGTTCTAAAGCAAAAGAAGAAGTGTGGAAGTTTGCTCCTACTAGTTATGTTGAAAAGCTATACATTCAATACTGCATCTAGGATGTTGTTGACTACCACTGATTTTATGATCTATTTGCAAAACCTGACCTGATTTCACTGTAGAGAAAGGTTAAGTATAAGTTTAAAGACGAGGTAACTTGCAAACCACCAATTTTTTGAAGGTCATATATCCCCATCCTGCTACAAAAGGTGAAAACAAGAAAAATTAAAACCAGATGGTACTCTTTGCTTTAGTAGAAGCGGTCATAATTCTCTTCAGATTAGCCATCCAGGATATGAAAAAAGGAAAGACGATTAATCCTAAAAAAATAGTGTCTCATGTTCTTATTTCGGGGCTGCTCTTCGGCTCTCCCCCATTTTGTCTTGCTGTTTCCTTTTCGATTCTGTGATACCAGCAAACTCACCATGCTGGGCAGTAAACTGAGCTCTGGTGGGAGCTGGGAGTTAAGAGTAATTGCTCTCTTGCCACTCATGGGGCTCTTTCATGGTGTAGAGGCAGAGTAACCCAGGAGCAGTGGGCTTGGGCTGGCTTGTGTGACCCAGGATACCGCAGCGCGTGGGGGCAGCACTTGAGTCAAGCCTGCTCCGGAATAGGCACCATTCCTGAAGAGTCTACCTGAACTCTGCCTGAAGATAGATTCTGTGATAGCCTCTAACAGTTGCTGCATGGTGAGAGGGCTCTGTTTGAAGGTCAGACACAGCAATCAGTGCTCTGTTGTGGAGTGTGTTTGAAGTGTAGCCAACACATTTGAATTTGAATGCGTTTTCTTACTGAGTGCGTATTCTTATAACAACGATCTGCATGATCTTTCTTTTCAATGAATGGTGTTTCATGCAGTGTGTCTGACTGAAAACCTTCTCTTGTGTTTGCTGCACACTGAAATGAACAGCCAGGTTTGGCAGAACATGAGAGCTTTTTCTGGATCTGGTGCTTGCTGAAGTTTTGTAGTGTTTGAGGATTAAATCGGGAAAGGAGAGCTAACACAAGACTATAGCTCTGTTGAATGTACTTTGCTCTGAGGAAATCTGCTGTTTATTTCAAGTGTTGAGCAACAGTATTTATGTTCAGTTGATTCTTGTTTACATCATCAGGTAAAAGAGATAAGTAGTAGGAAAGAAATAAAATGCCTAGAGAATGGGGAAGGGCTTACTACAGCAGCATCCTTACTTCAGTACAGGGAAGGCTCAAGTTCTGGAACCATAACACACCTCTGTGATAAGCATCATGCTGAGATACACCAAATTTGTTTGACTGCATACAGTGGCCAAACAATCTTGATTTGATTTAATACACATAGAAACAAAAAAGACAATTTTATTGTAACTAATACCTATTGGAAAGAAGAGAATCAGAAGAAAGTTTACAGCATTTGATGTACAGAAAATTTAAAAAAAAAAAACCAATAGGAGCTTGTGCATTTGAAGAATACTTGCTTTTCCTGTCATAGGTTCATTAGATAAATTTGGAACTAAAGATGCTTCATCTCAAGCTACAAATGGAGTTATTCTTTTAGGAAGCCATTTCTGATAAAATAAAGTTTTAGAGAAAAAATCCTGTAATACTAGAATAGTATAATAGTTCCTAAAACATATTTGATGTGCTGGGCTATCACAACATGGAACTTGCAATTATTTCATTAAATATAAACAATCAAAATGGAAAATACTTTGTCTACCATTTCCCTGTTCCTCACCTCTAAGTAATATTCAGTATATCTGTGGTGTGTGATTTTCATACACTTTATCTTACACTTTTTAGATGTGGGGATGTTTTATACTGCCCTGACCATCCTTTTCACTCATGAGGAAACAAAGAGTTATCATAGTGCTCTACTGCATGTGTGAATTTTATAAATTAAACACTATTGAGTGAAAACAGAAGCTGCCTTATGCTTTAATTTCAGTGGGAATATGTAGCCCCATGCTAAATGCATGTTGTTTGGACAGAAAGGTTACAATGGCCTTTGATAGTCCACACACAAAATAGAAAGTCTTATCCTTCTCACTTCAGTTAGTAAGAAAGTTTCTTTTGCGTAGATATCATCTAGAATATCCAGTCCATTATTTTCTGTGGGAAAATTCCATTAATAAAAACTTGGTGGAGTGAGAAGTGGCTCAACTTCTAGGACTAAATCTTAAAGATGTTCAGAGGCTCAGAAAATCTCCAAATTATGGTCTTTTTTAATAAAGTAGTGCATGTTCTGGATAAAAATAATCATCATTTGGATACATTTTGACAAAAAAGGAAAAGATGAATGCTTTCTTGAGACAGAAATTTATATTAATTATACTTCACTGATGTCAGTAGAAGACTTCAGATATTTTCCAAGATGCTGTTGATCAAATAGTGGGTAGAATGACAGGAGACATGAATTTTCTCTCCAGATACCACCTTTAAATAGGACATTGATAGTCTTCTGGGGGTTAGATATAAAAAGGTTTGCAACTAGGAGCAGCTTTATCTCTGGATCCACTGCTCACTGTGTGCACTACATGGGGAGCAAAATAAAGTTCAACCCTAAAAATACGAGAGTATGAACACCATGTCTCTTTTCAAGAGTATGAACACCGTGTCTTTGGCTGTCAGACAGACTGTGTCCACCCTGGGAGATAAGTCAGAGAGTGCTGGAAATTGTTCCTGGCTTCCAGCCGCAAAAATTACTGTCAGGGGTTAGTAAGCAAGATCCCTTTTCTGAATACATTGAGTCAAAAAAGTCACATCAGCAGAAGTAAGCATCTCACCTCTTCTGCTCCTGTATATTCCTCCTGCCACATTGCAGAGGGAAGATTTCTGATGAGAAAAAAGGGAAGAGCGAGATAGATAAAGCCCTCTCTGTCTCTAGGGGTTACCAATGCAACTTACCTGGTGGATGGTAATAGAAGAGAGAGAAATAAGATTGAAAAACAGTGCTACATGAATTCCTTTATCTAATGTGGACAGTAACATAGCCCAGGAATACCACCTGATACCCAGATCTGCATTGAAACTTCCTAATCATTTCCCACCAGTACCTCTCCAGAAGGTAAAGTTTTTTTCCAATACCATGAGACACAGCAATAGGGCCCTTCCAGGGAAGTTGACTTGGCTTACAGGCTTCAGGAAAATGGTCTGGAATAAGTGGTATCTTCCTTATATGAGTATTCTGAAAACAACATAATTTGTATGCTAATAAGGTTTCCATTATTGCAATGATTGCTTTCTTGTCCATTAATTACGCATGCTTTGATCAGTCAGCATTAGTGCTGCGCATAAAATAGCTTTACAAATATTTAATAAATGGGTTGACAATATTAGTGTTTTTAAAGATAGTTATTGCTACAAATTAGGAGATTCCTTTTACAGCCTAGAATATGAAGATAAATATGATTTAATTTGGGAAGCAATTGTTAGCTGTTTTGCAATTATTAATTCCTTTTATGAGTGATAGAAAGAGACTAGAATCTCCTTTTAAGTGCTGTATCCTCATTCTAGCTGGAATTCAACATTGTCATATCACTGCAATATAGTGCAAAACATCATAAATATTCATTGAATGCCAGTGGCAGAGAAGGAAATACTTTCTTATTCTAATACCGCTTTCATTTGAGACAGATGAAATAAAAGGCTTCTCATTAGTTATTTTGGGACATTTAATACTCTATAGGCATGCCATACACTTGGCCAATTAGCATAGAAGATTGATGACAAGAATTAAAAAATAGAAGTAACTGATTTTTAAGGGCAGCTGTGACTACAAGGTTTGCTGCTATTGCACAGAGCAGTGCAGTTTGTCAGAGTATTAAAAAGAAATTTAGTCCCATTCCATTCAGTGTGTGTGTTGACCAAGATAAGGAAAAGGTTATGATACTGGAGATAGCCAGGGAAAATAATGGAATCTGTCATTTGTCTTCCTTGAGGCTGTTTAGATATTAGTGCTGTCCCTCCAAGAAGCCAAGCATCTGATGCTGGAATGCTTTAATTACAGAGGTGTCAGCATGAGCTTCAACTCACAGTGCTTATTTGGAACTTGTAGCGCTGGATCTTTTGTAGGAAAATGGAGAGTACTGCATCTTTAAACATTGGTTTCTTTGTTTTCCAGTGAGATGTCTTCCAAGTAGAATGCTTCCTAGATCTTAAACAAGGCTGAAGAAAGCAACCAGACAGATAAGATAAGAAGGCTTTTGAGTATGAGTTAACCTTCTCTTTCCCTGGGAATAGAAAAACAGGCAAAGCAAGGGCTGGGCTTCTGTTCTTGCCTTGAAAAATTTAAGCTTAAAATCAGTTCAGCACCACTGCAGAGCAGTTTCAGGACTTCCTTCAGCACAAGCTGAGGTGCTGCCAGCAGGATTCCCAGTGGGTTTGCTCTAGCATCAGCTTGCTCAGTTGCTAAGAGCACTGCTGGGGCTCTAACATCAGTTCAGCCCAGCTCAGTATGATTGAGGGGCGTGGGGCTGGGGTACTGCTCTTGAGAGGGAAATGAAGGCTAGCCTTGTTTTCAAATGAGTCCAGTCCTCTCTGAATATAAGTTAGGGGAATTAGTGTAGGTTTGTGTACATTATTCTCTAAAGAGTTAGTTATGAGTAGCAGTTATGAGTTAGTAAAGATTATCTCCTCTTTTGAGTGGTATTCTGCCACCATCAGCCTTTTGATAGACACACATAGATTTGGTTTTTTTCAAAATTTAATTATCAGTATTTTCAGTATTTAGAAAATGGTTTTCACAGTTTCAAAAGAAAATATTTTAGATTTTCCTTTCAAATAAAACATTTTTTAAAGTCCGAAAACTGATTTTAGCCCTTTTTCCATGGGAAAATGTATGCGGATTTTCTCCTGTTTTCCAGCATTCTTTGTGTCTTTTAAAATTTATTCTTTTTCTTTTCATTGCAACTAAGGGATATACCAATTTCAAATTCTCTTAAGTGTTAAATAAATGGATTGTGTTATTCTGCCAAATTATCAGAGGAGAGCGTTAATCTGTCTACTTTAGGCATACCAGAGACATTTAAAGAGAGTGTAGATGTCCAAGGTTCAAAAAACAGCAGCCCAGAATGGTTCCTCTCCAGTCTCACTTTCAGGACACTGAAATTCGATCCCTGCCTCCATTCTGGAGCATGAAGTTCCAATACACTTTGTGCATGAGAGAGACATTTCAGACTGGCCAAGTAAAAATCTTCCTGCTATATAAAACCAACTTTTCTGGTGGAAAGATAACTCAGCTGTTTTTTATTCCCCTCCTTGTTGCAGCTCTGAGAATACCTAGTCTGCTGAGTGGAGAACTACTTGTTCCCTGCACAAATATCATTTAAAAAAAGAACAGGGGAATCTCCTTCAAATAATACTGTGAGCCTAAAAGTAAGTATATGGCCAATAATAAGAGGAACTTGAAAGCGAGAGGAAGGCTTAAAATGATAAGAAGATTCAGGTTCAGAAGCAGTCTTCTGATGGAAATGATGGAAGTAAAAAAGCTCCCCATACTGAGTTTTATAATTTCAGGAGCTTAGATATGAATATGAAATGCATTGATGGGTAGTAATTCCCTTCCAGTTCCAAATTTACTGACTATGCTGCTGCCTGCACTCCTCTTGAAGCAAGAACTGAGAGCAGTACCCTAAAATAAATGCAATTTTTTTTTTTTTGAGGGGACGTATTTGGGAGGGGGGAGGTGGTTTCTTTTTGTATTTGTTTGGTTTTGGTGATGGCAGTGGGATTTCTAGTTTTTGTCTTTGGTTTTTTGGAGGTTGGGTTGGGGTTTGTTTGGTTGGTTTTTCATTTGGTTGTTTTGAGGTTGTTTTTTTTTTCTTTTTTTTGTCCAGAAGCAGCTTAGTGATGTCTGAGCTGAGAAAGGAAATTCGCTAGACCAAGTTTGGTAGTCTGGGAGTCTGCTTGTACTTTTGGACTGACACCAATCTTGTTTTTGTATGCGCATTTACCAGTTCACTTGCCTGGGTGCATCTGGATCAGTCTGCATGGCATGGTGTAGGTACCATCCTGGGTGGGGAAACACTGGCAGGCATGGGTTGGAAGAGAGAGATGTCTAGTCTGTAGCTATCTCATAGCATTAATTGGACTTTAAACCCTACCTTGAGTTAGAAGAAAACCAAAAAGAGGGCTCACTTTACTAATAACTTGCTTTTATACTAATTTCCGCAAATTAGCTAGTGTGGCTTAAAGGGTGTCCAGGGGATATAATCTGTTGTCTTGTTTTCATTGCCATCATCATGTCCATAGGGAATCTTGAAGAGTTTTGGAGTGGTGTATTTTATTCAAAAATACACTGTTTATCCATTAAGTGACTAGGTATGTCTCAAATTTTTAGTATGACATTGATTTTTGATTATTTTAGGCAGAGAATGGGTTTAAAACAACAAAGTGTTTCACAAAAGTTTTTAAAAGCATCCATCATGGTGGGAAGATATTTAAGTATCAGTAAGCCTTAACTTAAGTGTTCTGAAAGTGTAGGAAGAGTGATCCCAAAGTAACACCGTTACTCTAAACATTGCTTTATGGAGTTTGAAGAGAACTACACCTTTGAGATCTCTGACCTGTGCCAGCTGGAGAGCTGCTATGTTGCGTAGGGTCTGATGGTGTGTGGCACTGATCGCTCAGAAACCAAACTGAGCCTCTTCAGCATCTTTGGATCTGAGTGTCTTACAAAGAACCTTTCCTCAGCAAAACTGCTACAAGCATATAAATAGAGAATCTTTAAAGTGTCAAAACTATGCCAGTTATATCTTACTGACTCTCTGCATGTTGTTGGCACAGGTTAGAATAGCCTGAAGGATTAAGATGGACAATGAAAAGGGCTGAATTTGATTTTATTAAGAATGTGCGGGTTAGATCTCCTTCATGCCACTGCCAAGCCTGTTCAAATCTCCGTGCTCAGCAATGCTAACGCTCTTCTCTGCAGATTTCAGAGTTTGATGCTGATGAAAGCATCACCTGGAGGGATGCAGTGCTGAAGAAAGGGAAGAGGATGAAACTTCTACTTCATTATCATCAAACATAGCTGTCATCAGGAGTACTTTCTGATAGCAATATAGACAAAATCTGAAATTTTAAAGAAAAGTAAATCTGTGAGTCGTAGGATTGGAAATAGCTTAGGCTAGGCTTTTTAGTTTTACAGAACTAGACATCTTAAATATCATAGCAATTCTGGCAATTGCCAAGTAAAGCCGAAACTACAACTGGGCTGAATTAAAAGGTTGTTAGAAGCTTGCTGTAAAGTTAAATGAACAAAAATTGTTCCATTCTGAAACAAAAAATCGACCCGTTTCAGTGACAGTTACTGGAAAATGCATTAGGAAGTCAGTGTCCTGGACAGTCAGTTCCTGTGTGCTTTGAACTTAGCTTATTTGCCAAAAAAAAAGGTTTAAAATCCTCTCATCACTAGAAACATTTTATGGACATTGAATTCAAGTTTTTTTTTTCCTGTGTAAGAGCTTGTACTGTGTAAAAAGAAGGAAAAGCAGTGTTAGTGTTCTAGACCTGGATGGCTGCTCGCTACACAAAAACACCTTTTAGCTGATTCAGATAGTTTTCCCTGGTCAGCGTCAGCTCACACTTCTGCCTGCAGCAGAATTTTCAGATGTAGAGTAGCAGTTTAACACTGGCAATGAGTTTGCTATCATAGTATTTTCTCTACCCAGTAGCAAGAATCATCCACAACTGACAGGTATACATACTTACAAAGAGTTTTTGTGAGGTCTTTGTAACTTTTTAAATTCCCCTTTCCTGTTAAGGCAGTTTTGAATTAAAGTCGCTCACTTAGAAAGATAATAGTCTGAAGATACTGTGCTCAGCACTTGCACGTGGGTAATGCCGGTGTGTTCTACTTTGGATATGAGGACCTTGCTAATAGCAGAGGCTGCCTGCTGTCTTACTATCAACAGAGGCTGCCTGCTCGTTAGAAAGGACAGAGTAAACAAAGTAATCTCCTGTGTCCAGCCAGTGTGACAGAGCCTGGGCAGGAAGCGCACAGAGAGGAGGCAGTGGCTCCTGCAGTCATTCGGGTCATCATCAGAACAAATGAAATACAGCCTGTGCGGTTCTGCTCTCTGCTGAGATTAATGTAGTTTAAAGAAAATGGAAGAAATTACTTCAGAACATCATATGAAATTGCATTGTTGAAGAGATGGAACTGCTGCTTAATGCAGTGTCCTTAAAAGGCTTTTTGCCATGTCTTCTGATTCATTCTTACAAAAGCAGTGGGGAAAAAATGTGGTGGAAGGTAATGTGCTGTTACACTGTTTCTACAGACACACAGAGCTAGAAACTGAAATCATCAGGGACTCAACCTCGTAAGAACAATTCTGAACATCACCTCAGCAGTTTGTATTTACTTTTTTATACACAGTGGGAAGGACTTGAGCTCCTAGTCCCAGTGCTTCAGACTGTTTCCTTTTCTCTTGCCACCTTAAAAGACAGGTTGTTTACATCAACGTTTTCACACACTCCTGGAAGAGATTGAGTCAAGAGAAAAGGAATTACATTGCTCCCGCTTCAGAGGCCAACCATAGATCAGGAAATTGGCTAAATACCAACAGTCAGCACTGTTATATATATAATATATCACCAGACTTGAAAGCATTTGTTGCACACTGTTCCAGTGACTGTCATTTTGTTTCCGACATACTCAGAAAAAAACTTGCAAAATAGCTTCTCAAGTATCTGTTTCATTTCAATTTCTTTGCTGCCATGCTTTTAAACCCAAGACCACTAATGATGTCCAACATAGAGCTTACCTGATCACTGAAAGAGATGACTCACAAAAAAAACTGTGTCACTGTATAAAAATGATATGGCCATAAAGAATAAAATAGAATCTAACTGCTTTGCCTTGTACTGGCCATAATCCCAGATGAATGTGTAAAAGCACATTAATGAGTAACAAATCATAAAGGTTTCATCTTTCTTCACCTGGAATGGCCAGCAAGTCTGATACTGTTTGATGCATGATTTCCTGGCTAGCATCCTTTTCTCCCCCCTTTTACCTTCTTATGAATTGCTGGTACCCTGTCAGGGACATTATTCCCTTGGTCTTGCTTCTGTGTGTAAACGGAGTGCTCAGATGTTCGTAAATGATGCCTTTGCTTGCTGTGCTGAAAGAAATGCTATGATTGTGCTGTCTCATTTCAGCATAGCTGTGTAAAATTGTTTAGATGCATCTAAATGCTAATCTAATGGAGCAGCTTAGTCTGGGCTTATGTCATTGTGCTGCCAACAGCACACTTTTATGCAATGACAGCTGATGATAGAGGAGGCTGATGAGATGGAGGGAAGAAATTTTAACTAAAGAAATTCTGCCTGTTAGCCAGCTGATTCCTTTACTTCCCTGGAAAAAAAAAAAAAAAGAAGAAAAAATAGTTGATGTTTAAAGATCAGCTAGCAAAATATTAGTTAGAAATAGAGTCACCCTTCTACGAAGCAAGAGCACCTGTGCTTCAGTTATGCATTTGTTAGGAAATAAATAGAATTGTAACAGGAGCTTTGAGAGGGGAGATAGGCAAAAAAAAAAATCCTCTCTCCTTGGAAGAAGAGGATGAATGGACTGGGACTCTTTATTTAGAAGAGGGTGTAGTGACAGCATGATGAAACCATGGTGGTAAGGCTTACAGTACTTTGTACTTCCTCAAAATCCTGGATTCAGGATGTTTGTGGATGATAGGTACCTAAAGATGTTATTCTCAACTAGAAGCTGTAGGTGTTGGCCTTCACTTTCCATTTCTTTCAGCCCCACAGTGGGATATAATTCATTGCTGTCATGATATTAGGGGATGCACAGTAGCTTTTTCTTTTATTAGGAAACTTGGTTTTGGGAAATGATTTTAATTCAAGATGGTCTCAAGGAATTATTTTACATGCCAGAGATTTTTTTTTTTAATTTTGAGAAACTCTATTACTTATTCTGTAAGCATTTAAGGTAGATGATTGCCAAAGCAGAACACAATGGGCAATGCCACAGACTACTCAAATTAGCTGATGCTAACAAAGATCTTAGCAAATATGAGACACAAAACCCATCTTTTTTATTAAAATTGCTAGATGTTTCTGCCCAGAACAGTTTTTGCCATGAGGGAGGAAAAAAAAGGAACTTACAAATCTCTCTCCTGTGTTCTTTATTTCCAAATTGCCTCTGATGTGAACCTGTACATCTGCTTATCCCATACTTCATTCATATGAGAGCAGTTTCTATAACCTGTTTTTAAAAAATCATTAATATTTCCTGATCTCTGAGATATCTCTGAGATATAATTTTCTGTTTACCTGTCTGACTACCAAGAGTTCACAGAAGCTACATAAGAATATGTGAAGTGCTGCATGAGGTCAGTAGACTGGGTCATGTCCCAGTCCTCTGTTTCTAAATGAAATAAATATATAAGTAATCCTCACTCAATGCAAATTTCAGAAGGTCGTTACCTCCTGTGCAAAGGAATAATGTGGAAAACATGACTGATTTTTCTGTTTTACCCCAAAGTCCTAATAGATGAGTGCCTCCTAGTTCCAATATTAAGGGATTTGATGAATGCCAATTCTTCCTTCTTCTTTTCCATCTCTGTCATGATTACCGGAATTTTTTTTCTCGACAGTTCTCTTCCAACAATTTAGCCTCCTTCTTCCACACTGTTTTTCTCCAAAACCAGTGTTTTTGTGTTTGGGAAACTAACTTGTTTGTGGGTATGTTTTTTAAGCATACACAGCATCTTTGCTATGGTGCAGATGGATACTTAATGTGTGGAAGTAAGCCTGTTCATTTTTTCCTGCTGTTTTATGCCTGCTCTATCGTAGCTAGAACACAAGTTTCTGTTTAGATGAGAATGGTGGTATTGCTTCGTTTAGAAAATGTTAGCCAAGACCAGATTTTAGCTGTGCTTCACCCTGCTCTTTGAGCTGCTCTGCTGTCCTCCAGACACCAGTGTTCAGTTACCCAAAGCTTTTAGAGAATGTCATAAGAGGGAAAACCGGCAGGGAAAAGACATCCCAATGGATTGTAAACTATTTCAGATTTTAATCTTTCATCTTGAAAATTTTGAAAGAAACACGTTTTCTGAAAGTAGTCTCAAGGCTTGAAAAGCAGCGGTGACTGAGTCTGCTTTGATCAAATGTTCTAGAAACATTTTATCCACAGCAGTCTAAAGATATAAAATCAGGGACTGAGGAACATTGTTGATTTTATTGAGCATTTTAATTTCCGTCACCCTCTGCCTTCTGCTCTCCTCTCATTTATACAAAGATGATGGTTACCTCTTTATCCCACAGGGGTTTACACCTTCACTGCGGTCTCCCTGGTATCCTCTCTTGCACTTTGCTTACATCTCCTGTGCATAGCTCTTTGCAGCTGAATGAGGGATGTAACTAGGTTGAAACCAGAAGAGTTGTGCACAAGCTGCCCTCAGCTGGAAGCTTGCTGTTTTGCTTCAGAAGTGAGGTTATACTTGCAGAGCTAAAAGCCTTTTAGGTAGAATAAATGATATTTCCTTTCTCTATAAACACTGCTGTCTTGGACACAAAGTTTGGAGGGTGGAAGAGGCTATGAATTCCAGTGTGTAGCTCTTCACTGCCCACAAGTTGCAGAGCCAAGAGTCACAGAATGCCAGCTTGCTGCTTTGTGCTTGTCAGGGAAGGTGCGCCGGCACCTAAGGAGTCCTGGATGAGTAAATTGAGTGCAACATGTGAGTAGCAGGCTGTGTGGATTGCATGATAATATAGGAAGTCTTCTGAAAGGATCTGGGGTGAAGAGAAAGTATCTTGCTCCCTTCCTCCTACCTCCTTCTGCTAGCACTTGCATCCTTCCAGGGCTGCTTTGTGCTGGCTCTGGTTCAGCAATTCAGAAACAACATATCCCCCACTTGCCAAAGCAATAAAAAATAAAATAAGAAAAATCCCCGCTGAATACATGTGAGCCACTACAGCTCACACAGGGGCCTGATGAATGCTGAGCTACTACCAGGTAGGTGTAGAGCTGTACAGCTAGGAGCAATGTGAGAGGCCAGTGAGCTGCCGGCTGGGTGTTAGCGAGCTCTTAGGTGTCTTGTCCTGGGATGCTTCACCCTCCGTGGCTTCTGCTTTTATTGGACGTAGTCCAATATGGAAACAACAAGTTTGGAAGTATACCTTGATTTCAGCAGATGTCACAGAACTCAAAGAGACAGGCTTAATTTTATATATTATACAGATATATAAATAATACATAAAATTATATAAAATATTATTTCAGTTATCATAGTTATCCTACTGCTTTTCAGTTATTTCTGCTTGCATTTATTTAGATTGTTTGCTTGATATCAAATACCTCACTCAAGTATCCTAAAACTGAATTAATTTATTTTGGGGGAAAATGCCAATGGTCACTTTTAGAGCAGGTTTGACTGTGTAGGCTGAGATGTTTCATGGAAAGCCACTGGGTTTAAACAGTGTTATATGAGGAGATGACTTGTCTATAGGGCAGAGTAATCCAGATTCCTGCGCAGTGAAGGGGAACTGAAGCAGTGTACTGAAATGTATTGGCCCATTGGAAAGCCCTCAGGGCACAGGAGTCCTGTGGTGTTTAACAGTCTTGCATCCAGCTGTGGTATTTCTGTCAACATACTCATGGTCTTTCCACTGATGAAGGGATATTCGTGCTATCAATTTAGCTTGGATATATAATTATGACATTTTAAACAAGCGATAAGATAACAAGTATAGGCTGAGTATATGATAAGCAGTTGAATAAATAGTTGTTCAGTGCCATGTGGTGGAAGACTGCTGAAGAAAGAGGTAAACATGGTCTAAAGCTGACATTTTTTGTAGGGATAGTACTGAAAATCATGAAGTAAATGCTATGCATTTATTTCTCTGTTTACTAAATTTGAGATACTTTGCGGAAGAAAACACACAGTAAATTAAATTGTGGTCAAAGTGCAGACCTGGCTCTGACTGAGAGAGCAGTTAAGAAACTTCTGAACTCTGGTTTAATTGAAGAAGATGAAGAAAACTCAAAATATGAATGAAAAAACATGCTGGCTGTGAATATCAGTGTATGTAGAATGAAAGAATTCTAACTTTGGCATAAGCCTATGTCCAGAGCTGGATAATAATACTGTCAAAAACAGCACAAAGAAAGTTCTAATAAATGCTAGTGCTTTGTAGCTCGAAAAGAGCTTAATGACATGTACACCATATAGCAAAGATACCTACTTTTCAATCAGCAGGAAAAAAACATGGAAGCATAAAAACAGCTCCTTCCAAGCAGAGACAAATGACTGCTGTAAAGACAGGCGGAGTCTCATGTGTCCGAAATAAATCTGATGTTGGCTAATCATTTGTAAGTGTGAATGGACGATGTGGTCTTCTTATTCTGACCACAAATAAAGGGCTAATGACTTAAGATAAAAGGGGAAAACTCTGCATCCAAGGTGGGTAGAGACTGTCTTTTTGTTAAGGGGATGGAACTCTTATTCCATATAACAAAGTACATAAATCAGAATTAGGTTTGTAAAACAGAGCACAAAAAAGATGATGGTACTCAGAAGAAATCAGGAGATGATGTCCTTGTATGTAGCAGTTGTGAGATTGATGCTGTTGAAATGCTTGGTCTGGTCTGGTTTTCACCATTTGTAAAGGACATTCAAGCATTGTAGCTTTTTGAGGGAAAGTAAAGCAGAAAAAAAGCCAAAGATTTACAAGGGAAGCAGGTCAGAGATGTTTCAAAAAGTGAACAAACAAAAACAAACGAACTCAAATAAACAAAATTCTAAGAAACCTACAACATAAGCTTCCATGTTTCTCTTGTCTAAGCCACCTAATTTCCCATGTGAGACTAGTACTGTTTATACTTATGAGTGGTTGTACATTTAGGAAAACTGAATAAAGTACACCTGTGTAAGGTTGCATGATGAATTCTGCAGCTGCAATGAACCCCAAATGCAGGGATGTATTTGGGCCAAAAAAGCTGAAATGCTGTGTGTCATGGTGGCTGTACAAACCAGCAGCAACCTCCAGGGGTGCCAGACTGTGCCAGACTGAGCTCATTCAGCTCCTCTTCCACCCTCTGTTTGCATCGCTGTCTGTTGGACTCTGAGCTACAGAGTTTCTATTTCCTTCCCATCAACTTTTCAAGGGTCATTTCTATTGTGAAGATGCCTGACCATAGCTCAAAGGTGGGCAGATCAGCTAGGCAGACTGGTAATTATACTGGCATTCACTTTTACAACTAGTAAAGTAAAAAAATGTAAATGGTAGATTGAAGAAAATAAGATAGACACCAAGACAGCAGTATGGTTTCTGTTGGTCTCCATTGGGATGATCTGTGTGTAATGGAAGAGGAACGCTTTGCTAGTTAACTATTTAATATATAGTAAAATGTGGGACTTGTTCTAAGTGCAAGTTATTCAATTGTGCAGTTGATTTAAATGCTTCTTCAGGACCACAGTCTTATTTTACATCTCTTGAAATAAAATACTTACTTGATCAAGAAATATTTTTTTGAATCTGATGGTTGTGTCCTGAAGAAGTTAGTATTAACATTACTTCCATTATTTTCTTTAGTTCTATACAATCGCCAATCCTTTTGCTAATAAGTATCTAAATATGCCTATGTAATGTCACCAAAACAGAATGGAAGGTAGGAGAGGATTTTATAGGAGAGGCTATATTCATGTGGATTTCATAAGGTCTAGGTTTTATGGTGGGTCACACCATGAACTGCAGTTTGTACTGGCCCGTGTGCTGGAGCACGTGGTGAGGTGGAAAGAAAGGACAAAATAGTGCTAAGATTGGCTTTTGTAATGTCACATCTTAATTTGTGTATTTGTAATATTTATTATTCAAACATCCACTACTTGAAATAAGGAAAAAACATTTTCAGTAAGTTATGAATCTCAAGTGTAAAGAAGACTACTCTCAAGCTGAATCTTATGGTATGTTTTCTCAGTAGCAAAGAAATGGCTTGACGTGAGCCGTAGAACATCATCAGATTACAGCTCACTTCTCATGCCATAAATTAGCCCATAATTCCTAAAGGCAGGTTTCTGAAACACTGATTGGCTTATTTCTTACTAGCACTGCTGTAGTTTATAAAATTAAATTCAACATTTTATTGTCTATTTATATCACTTCTTTTACTTCAAACGTAATTCTCTTATTTTTCATAAAATAGCCAGGAGATTGGGGCTTTTGGCTCTTCAAGCTTAACACAATGTGGCTTATACTTGTTTAAGGCTTTTTCTATTTATTAAAGGAAAATGGTGTTTTGTGGCTTGCAGGAAACAGCAGGGTGAGTGTGCTGTCCCACAAAACTGTTGGACCATTCCTGCAGGAACCTGACTTCAGTATTTCAGGGGCCTTCAGTGCATCCCTTCAGTGACCAGAAATGGTGATCCAAAAAGTGGCAGGCTTGCACAGAAATGTATTGTAGCCTCACAGGTTTACAATTTGGTTTCTTCTGCTCTGATGTCTGCCAAAACAAAGATTTATGGAGATAGTGTTAGTAAGCCAAACCAAGCATGAAGTAGAACAGCAATCTATCTTGACAGCATTCAACTCTCCATTACAGGTTCAAAATATTAAGAATACATATAATGAATGAATGAAACCCTCTTCTTTCATACTTAATTATGAAATAGCCAAAGTAAGGAGAAAATTTAACTAGATCTTTTCTTAATTTAATCCAGAAAGATGAGTTGAAAGATGGGAGTAATTTCCTAGGGATGTATGAGGAGGTTTCAGCATTATATGACCATTATATTGAGAGGTAACAGTGTGTAGCACCACAAATAGTAGTACTGAGTTAAAGACATTACAATTAAAATGAATGCTAGGACACACATGTTGGTATAGTACAAAATCAACTGGTATCCATAATCTAGTAGGATAAATATATAAGATAAGATAAATAGCTTATAGAGCCATTTGGAGAACTGTATGATCGATAAATGAAATGGAAAATTATTTTCTTGTGTGACCTTCAAAAATTTTTACATATCCTTGATAAAAACAAACAATGAAAATCAATTTTTTTTATATCTCTGATCATCTGAAATTCAACATATTACTGGCTTTATCGTATTTCTATTTCCATCCCTGAAAAGTGGGTAGTGACAATGGTCAGCTTTCTAAGGCCATTTGATATCTGTGGAAGAAGGCTTTAAGGAGATGTTCTTGAGTTATTTTGAATCTGGTTGAATCTGATAACTTCAGAGTTTAAACACTGCTCTGGTAATTTTAATAGGTAATGGAAACTTAAAATGTAATGAAAAACTATATTATGAGAGATTTATAAAACTTTTAAGGTGTTTATTTGTTTTATTTAGGGTGAAGTTGTTTTCAGAAATGGAGAGAGGATGGGAACCATCAAATTTACTCAATTCCAAGGTAGGTTGTAAACAATTTTCATTATATTATGTATGCAGTTTCAAACTTTTGTGTCAGTTGCATTTGTTTCAGGATGTTTTAAATATGTGCAATTATTTTGAAAAGGAACTGCTTGGAAAATGCAGGAAGGAACTTAAGGTTTTGTTACCTGTTTGAAATACTGTGTTCTGAACCTCAGGTGCTGTGAAATATTTCCAAGAATTTTTCTTGACGACAATCCACGTATTTGTAGAAACTACGGATGCAATAGCAACCAACTGCTGTTTAAAAAACCCTGGTAGTTACCTAAGCATCCACTTCTTAATACAGTTGTTTCTTAAAACCGAGTGTGAAAAGGAATTCAGAGAGGATTTTTGTTGTTAAGCTCTTTCAAGTTAGTTTTTGTGCTCTCTAAAGACTCACTTTTGACAATCTGCAACTGCTTGCTAAAAGTTGCTTCAGGAGTCAGTCCCTCAGCTTGCAGAGGACACAAACTGCTGAGCCCATCCCTTGGAGGCAGCAAGCTCCACAGAGCAGCTCACCAAGCCTGCTGCATCCTCTCAGCCTGAGCTGCTCCTGCAGGGAATGGTCTCAGTGGCAGAGACCGCAAATGAAGCCGCAGGGATGCGTCAGGGACCATTTGCAGCCAGGGTGAGGTGCTGGCTGGGAGAGGTTTCTGCAGAAATGGTGATTCATGTTGTTTCTGCAGTTTATAGAATGCAGTTCATAACGTTTTTTTCCTGGGCTGAGGCTGAGATAAAACAGGAGATGATTGCATTTGGATGGTCTCGTGAGGATAGTAGTAAGCTGGCAGAATCTTTTCATACAGTGCATGAGAGAGAAGCTTGCTCTCCCTTTGTTTTCGGGAGATCACTTTAAACATAATCCTGCTGACCAAGCTCCAAAGGCTCATTCTTTAAACAGAACTTGTCTGCTGTATGGACATTACTATTAATGAACAGCAATGCACTTGAGGGGATCTGTTGTTACTCATTCTAAATTACTGAAGCAATCTTCAGAATTGTTGTTGCCTTCACAACTGTAACTGATGCTATTAACTCATGTTCCCGGAAGCATTTTGACCCACTAAAACTTTGCAGACATCGTCTCACGGTAATGTAATTTAGGAATTCTTGCTCAACACTAATGATAAGTATTGATTGCTTCCTCTTCTTCCTCCCTAACCCCCCTCCCTTATTTTTTTCATGATAGCGGTGTTTACAGCCACATGAAAGGATCATGAGAAAATTTTTACAAGAGGTGTTTATTCCTCAGAAGCCTGGAGGAGCTCTAATGCATTTTGGCTAAGGCAGCTACATGTACCCTCCTAGAGCACCTGAGCAAGGAGGAAGTTTGGCATGTTCCCTCTGCACATTAAGGATGTGATTTGAGACCATGAGCAATACGAGTGATTTGAGCAATATGTATCTTCTGAACTAATCCAGAAGAGCAGTAGAAGTCCAGGATAGCTGATTTTATGCTGATTTGTATTTCCATCCATTCAAACTGAGGTTCTTTATAACATTTTCAGTTTCATATCAGATACGATTTAACAAGAATGGTTTTACCATTGGCTGAAATACTGTTTGATCAGTAAAAACACAGGAGTCATCCACCCCTTTTAAAATTCCTTGAAATTGCAAAATTACTGTTTCAGAAGTGATTCAGGCACATACTGGCTATTTTGATTATCAAACAAAGGTTTCCAATTAACCTGCAGAAAAAAATAACTCAGGCATCCTGTGGAGAAATGCCAGAGAAGGGCTGGATTTCTTCTCATGCAGGCAATAGTCTGTCAACACATCTTAAGGCTTGTCTCAAGTTTTGTTTTGTTTCTCATTCATTCTGAAAATAAAGAGAATATGCAAAAATGTATAAGAAATTGAAATAAGGAACAGTATAAAAACAGAGATGAAAGTTTTCATTTTTTCAACTACAAATTATATTCTAAATATTATCAAGGATTTTTCTGTTCTTCTTTTATTGGTATTGTTTTTGTTCAAAGCTTTTCTATTCAATACTTGTGGTATAATTGTAGACATTATTAATTTGTTCAAAAGAATCCTTTATTGGTTAGAAAGCTTTCTGAAACCTTCTCATTAACTTTTAATAATTCTTGGACTACTGGGAAAGTTCCTAATAATGTAAAGAAGTTAATTAAGTCCAGTGCTTAAAATGGTAAATGGGCTTTTCCTTTGTAGTTATAGCTGTTAGGAGCTATCAAGCATGAGACAGATATACAACTCATTGGTTAAACTTGGAGGTTTTTTGGAGCATAATACAAGTCATGATGATTTCAAGGAAAAAAGACCACATCAAAGATGTCTTGTAAATGCTTTTGTAAGATTAGTTGTAATTCTGAATATAGCTTATATTAGGTGTATTAGTAGCTTATTATCCAAACACAATAATTAGGAATCACCAGTTTTAATGTTCCATACCTCAAGGGTCATTTTTTCAACTACGCAGCTTTATAGTTTCTTTAATAATTTGAATGAAAGTTGTCACAGTCGTTCACAGTTGAAGTAATTCAGTGCAGAAAAATAAAGCAGATAAATAGGTAATAGTTTATCAGAATGTGGCCAAAACCTCTGTTCCTCCTATGCTTGGGTAGAAAAACCAGCTGGACAGTCTCAGGAGCTAAATTTTCTGTTCTTTGCTAGAAACTTTTGTTTTAATGAGACTATCTGCAAACATTTTGGCTATGGAGAAAGCAGACAGCCACATCTGCCAGAGGCAAGGGAAAACCAGCCTGTGAGGGTTCAGGGGCTAACTGCAGTACGCCTGACATGCTGTGATGAAATTCTGAATAGCTAGTTTAATTTTGGATCTAGATACAGTTTTTTCCCAAACTCATGCTAGTCATGCCTCCTTTTCAGCTTCTGTGCAGTCTGTTACTTTTGCAAGTGGTCAAACAGATGGTGCCAGAGATAGCTGTGACCAAACTACTTGCTGCTTTATAGATCATGAATACCTCCCAGGAATGATTTAGTAGGCAACAGAGAATATAAAGCACAAGTAATAGCATTTTCTTCCCCTACCTTACTGGTAAATAAAAAGCAGACTGTTAGTCTAGCTGAGATATCCAACTGATGTTTGAAGCTGGCATCCTTCTGAATGAATGGCAATTTTTTCATGAGTGCAATTAAAGAACTCTCCTCATAGTCAGATATGTAGTTGAAACAGATGGTCAAAATCTTTTATCTAGTGAGGGCTGAAAAAGAGTCCTGACAACTTTTGTGGGCATATCAAGGAGCGAGGAGGGCAGTAACAAAGCTGAAACTGTAGATTGCTGTGATACGGGAGGCTTCAAGAACAGATCTATACCTGTCCTTCAAAATGTTTCACTTTGGCGGATCCATTCTGATTGATCTGACTGGAGCCTAGAAGGCACCTTGCTTTCAGTCAGATTGCTATTTCTGTCAGGCATTAGAGAAAACCTAAGAAACATCTGTGCTGGAATAGGTTAAAAAGGAAAATTAGAGAATTGAAAACAGATACAATTGAAATGTGTAAATCGTGCTTTGTGTAGATAGGAACCAAAGTCTGCATATTGGAAAAAACTTTAGGAAAGTGGGTGGTCACCTGTTGTATCTTTCTGGGAAGAATTTAAGGGTTTCAGCTCATTTAGCCAGGTAACATGGTGTGACGTTTTTTAGTGTTGAAAGATGATCTGTGCACCAAGCAAGAGGGAGAGCATGACTTGTCAAATGTAAAACCTTTGGTCTTTGTAGAAAAAAACCTTACTGAATTTCTTCAGTAAAAGCCCCCCAAGGAAAGAATATTCTTCTCTGAGTTTAATCAAAAGAAGCAGACAAACAAATGTCTACTCTACAGTCAAGAGGAAGGTACACAAGAACCCAGGATTGCTTTCCTGGATCCTCAGTTCATCTACTTTGTTCTGACTTTTTTGCTGTCCTCAACTTCTTCAGTGAAGGAGACGTAAGAAACTCTGCAGAATCATCCACAGATACAATAGCTTGCTCTCCAGGGGCATCAATCCAACCCTGGAAAAGTTTCCTTCTATTATTCTAAATACAGTCCAGCTTATTCTTAACTGCTGTTGGTTCTTGTTTACATAAAGGGTCATATAAGTAATGAGACTAATTGTCTTTGAACATTTCTTTTACTATTTAACATCTGTCCGGTATACAACCCACAGAACCAATCTGGGGATTTTTTTTCTGTGATAATGTTAAAGGAATATAATCCAATTAATAGGAAATATTTAGTAAGAACTCTGAAAACTCAGAGATAGATAGGTAGGTAGATAGATAGATAGATAGATAGATAGATAGATAGATAGATAGATAGAAACTGTGTGGTCACCCTAGACTGGTGGTTAGGTTGTTTGTAGGGAGGAAACACAAAACTTAAGTGTTCTTCCAGCATCAGTTCTGTGTTCTGCTGTTATCTTTTTTCCTTCAAATCCAATTTATTTGAATGTGAATCTTCAGACACCTCAGCCAAGTGAGTATCAAAACTGCTAATAGGTGTCAGGGCCGCTCACTCTTTTTCTTCTGGTCTATCAGTCTGGATTTCTTTTTCTATGTTGTACAAGGATTTAGCAGGACAAATAGTGAAAATCATTATCCAGATATATGTATAAATACAAACAGGTGAAAACAAGTTCTCCTCAGGCAGAAAGTGAATTGAACCTGGGATTTTCCAAGTATATGATGAGTCTTTATTATGGGCATCTGTATCAGAACAGGTGCATGCTTTACATTCTGAGATCCAAAAGGCAAGTGTTTTCATGACTTTTTGAGCTGGAGGGTGTCTTTGGGCCATAAGGTTTAATCATTGCATGTGAATTTATTGTCTATCAATTTGTCATGTCTTTCATGAATCCATTTATACTTTTGGCTTTCAACACATCCACTGGCAATGAGTTTCACAAAATAATTATGCATGTAATGATTAAAGCCCTTCCATCTGTTCGTTTTAAATCAACTGTCTTAGAATTTCACTGGGCATACCCTGCTTCTTGTAATGTGATAAACAATGAATAACTGTCTTACTTTTTACACATCGTTCATGTTTTACAGATCTCTCTTATCAATGAGTCTTTTTAGAAATACAAGTCTTTGTTATCCATTTAGCTTTTTCACCATGTAAAAACTGCTCTATAATTCTAATAAGCCTCTACCTTTCCTGATATTCTCATTCCCTTTTCGTGAGAGCTTAATGACCACCACACACAGCACTGAAACGTCCACCTCCATGCCTCACATTTCTGAATGACCTTTCTGCATTATTTTAACTGCTTTCACAATATTCTGTCTTGACACATTCATCCTCTTTTTGCCTCTTTGGCCACTGGTGCCCAAGAGCAGAGCACAGAGCTGATGTTTTCAAAGAGCCAGCCACAGTAAGTCCAAGGCCTTATCCTTGATGCTCTTAATTACTTGGTACCAACAGCTGCATTTGTATACTTGATATTCATTTTCTCTTGTATGTTTTGCTGTACCTCGCTATCACTGAACATCACCTATAATATTATTATCAGTATCTCATCCACCTTTATAAAGTCCTTGATCAGATGAAACTGTACAGGAGATTATATTTTATATATGTTTACAGCTGTTTTCCCCTTTTATTGTCAGGTTTGACACATTTCCTGTTCAATTTCTATTCAGTTCCATACCTACCAGCAGCAATGTTTCCCCCTATGCCAGTTATTTTTCTTGTAATCTGTTGGCATTATTTATTAGTAGTTGGAGTTTGTGTTCATTTAGTTTGTTTTTATAAACAGACATGGGAAAAGGTATTGAAATTCAGGTGCCCAAGTTGTGTACTTGTGCCGTCAAACTGGAGAAAGGACAGATAAGAGCTATAGAAATTGTTTGGAATCTTAGGGCATTATTTACAAAGAAAGATTAATGGGATTAAGCGTGGGGAGTTACTAGAGGCACCTCATTTTGGGCAAGCTGTGTTGTGTGGATACAAATTGCGAGGCCAGGGAGGGCTCGCTGGAAGGGGACACTGATATGCAGCTGCTGGTCGTCATGGCAGCTTGTTTTGTTCTGTTTTGTTTTGTTTTACCTGAGCTGGCTTTAAACAGACCAACTGTGGTGCTGTGAGCAGTGTAGCAACAATAACATGGAGCAGACTGGAAGCTGGAAATCTGCTCAGGAGCAAAATCAGCGCTTTGGTAGGTAACCTTTCCATTGGGAGCACAGCTATGGGAGGCCACAGCTTTGCAGCTATCAGCATTCAAGCCAACTAATTTCGGGCTAGCTGGGTACTTCTGTGCTACCCAAAGCTGCAGTGAGCATGACAGGGTTGCTGGGAAGAGCAGCATTCATTGTTTTCCTCCAGGCACATTTGAGGAGCAGGGGAGACCTGTTTACCACCACGTGTCTGTGCCTGTGCTTTACAGAGCAGTTCATCCCTTGAGAGGTGGTTTGAACTGTGCAAATAATTATTACTGGGACAAGCACACTCACTATAGAAGGAGCTGTCATTTTCATAGGATTGCACTTCAGTTCATTCAGCATACTCTGAGGCACAAAGTGTTTCACAGGATCTGATAAGTCTCTGTCATTACGTTGTGCAAAAATGTCTTAGGAACTGTCTAAATTACTGAGAAAAAAAAGACTAACTTTCAAATGTAACAGCAAACAAGAAGAGTTGAAAAGCAATGGAAAATAATTTTACAAGGATTCATTTCTATCAACGACTGAAGCATCCAGATCCAAAAAGTCAACAGAAATTAGTACCCCACTAAACAAATGGTGTCTAAGAAGGACCTGAAAGAATTATCAGGTTTTTACTTCAGAGCTCTGTATCTTTCACTGTAATTTAAACTATTTTTTTTTTTAATTGGCATTCAGAATCCTGTTTCTACTAGAGTTAACTTGTTCAGATGTTCCATTTCAGGTGATGTACAGGTGTGACAGTCCCTCCCTGTCACACTCAGTCCTCCCTGTCTTTTGAAGAGAGACAGAGGTTTTCTTGAGGGCAATGGGGCCACCTTGGCCTGCAGCTCCCTGCAGATCTGTGTGCTGGCCAATCTCTCTCCTTGGCATCTCAGAGAGACACTTTTCTGCAAGAATTTGTAATACACTACATGGGGATAAAAAGAGCCATAAGACTTACAAGAAACCCATGAAATTCTGGTACATATTATGGAAAAAATATTTATTTTGGCATAATTAATAGAGGGTTCAGTGTATTGCAATGACATCATCCTTAACTTGTAGTTCAAATATTTCCCCAAGATATGAGAACCATGAAATAGAATAACTTTAATTCTTAATGAATGGAAGAGAAGAAAATTAAGTTTATCTAGGTCACTGAAAGGACGTAGATTTATTATTTGACATTACCATTTGAACAGACAAAACAGAGTATTGCTGAGTAGTACACCAAGTCAGCATTTAAAGGTTTGTATAGTTGTAGGCTAGAGATACAAAGATAATCTTATAAAGTCTAAAAGGTCTCTGAATCTGTGGAATCTTATAACACAGTTTATTTGACAAAAATTTCCTTTATGGAACTACTTCAGGGATGGTAGGCAATATCATCACAGTGTTATGAGAAAACAACTCTGACAGGCGGATCTATTATGGATAGGGGAGATGGAAAAGGAATATTTTTTTTTTTGAAACAGTGAAGATGGATTTATTCACTGTGCAGGTGACCAAAGGCAGTTGTGAATTTTATGCTGCAGAATTCATGTAGGCGTTTGTACTAAAGCTTTGAGAGCACAGAAGCAGTTTAAGTCCAGATAGTAGCTCCTTATTAATGGTACAGAAAGGCTAAGTTGCTTTTCAAATTTACTAGTCCCCTTTTTTTCATCCTGATCATAGTTTCAGTTTTTTCTGCCATTACAAATGCTTTTTAAATTTCAAATCGTAGAAGATCATGTTGTCATTGTAGTGGCACCTATTTCTCTAAGCTGACATTTTAATTTTTGTAAAAACAATCTATTTCAGTACATAATCCCTGGACCCTGGTTCAGAAGTTAAAGAATTCTGATTCTGTCAACATGTAATAGAAAATGGGCGTATGTAATTAATAGATTTGGAAGAAATCTTTTGAATTTTGTCTAAATGCCTGACCTTTGGTAGCACTCCACAATGGTGCAGGTGTCATTTCCTGGCTTGAATCATGTTATTTAATATAAATATATTCAGTTTGTTACACATCTGTGATAAACATCTCTCTGTTCATTTTCAGTGAATTTTACTGATTTGCTCCAGCAGAAATTTCTCACCCTTCTTTGGAAAAGAAATGAAATGGTGATGCCAGTTCAGGAAATAGTAGATTTCCATTTCTCTATTCCAAGAGTCAGTATAGACCCTTTGTAATCACATATTTTGACTTAGAACAAGCACATTTTTCATACTTTTCTCTTACAGTGTCCGGGGGTCTAAAAAACCCACAACAGCCACAACCCAGACACTCTGGACTCAGGCAAAACATTTTTTAAAAGCTTACTATGGACCCTAATGTACCCCTGCCCCTGGAATGAAAGGACTAGGTCATACTTTTCTTACTTGAGTTACTATTTCAAAAATTGAAACCAAAGGGAGAAAATGAGTGTGAACTGTTGAGAAAAATGTCTGTTTGAAATTCCCTCCATCTTAGTATTTGTTGTCTTCAACTGGAGTGCATGTATAATTTTTTCCTTAAATGATTATAGAGGACAAGCGATGAATTCCTCATAAGAAAATAAATTCATTAGATTGATCTAGTACATCTACCTGTAACAAAGTGATTCCACCTCACATGATTTAATGGTGATTTAGTTCAAACTACTGCCAGAATGAAAAATGTATTGAATTAATACTGTTCGTGGAAGGAACAGGGTCAGGCAGAGATACAGGGAACTGTCATTTGTACATAAAACTAAGTGCTATTTTATATGATCCCTGGCTACTGACACAAAGCTGTTTGATTCCTCACTGTGTTCTCCTCTCTTTGTTTAATCTTTATGCCATGGACACATTTTTCCTCCTTGAGCTGCTTTCTGCATATCTAGTTCAGAGCTATCCAGGCCATGCTTGACCTTGACAGACTCTGCAGTCTTTACTGGTTAATCTCTTGTGTATAATAATCAATTTACTTTTGGGACTTGACTAGACTCACTAGGTGGGCTCAGAAGCTCCTCATGATATGGGAAGCATGGGGACAGTCTCCCTGACAGTGTCTTGACCACTGCAAATCACCTCGGATCTACCCATAAAGACTAGTTTGAAAGAGGAGGAAAAGGGCAATACCTCACTGAAAGGATGTTCCCTAAACTCACAGAATCATTTAATCTGGAAAAAGCCTCCAAGATCATCAAGTCCAACCTTTGACTAATCACCACCTTGTCAAAGGGAACCTGGCACTAAATGGCAGGTCTAATCATTTCTTGAACACTTCCAGAGATGGTGACTCCGCCATCTCCCTGGGTCATCCGTCCCAGTCTATTCCAGTCCTTCTGCTTTTGCACTGAGCAGGCTGGATAGTTCTTCCCTGGGAAACATATATTCCCATCTATAATATAGTCATGATGGATCCTTGCTTCTGTTAAAAGTATGCTTTAGGATCCAAATTAGTAATACGCATACCCTGTTCTGGCCATTTTAAAAGGTCAGGTTATTTATAAGCCTGGTTAGGCAAATAGCCCTACGTACAAATAGCCCTGACCTGTGTCAAAATGGAAAGCTGAGTACATCGGGAGAAGCAGATCCCTGTGCTCCTCAAGAAAACGGTGTCTGGCTTACACAGAGACCCTAATCCTCGAGCAATCAGTTTTACTCCTTTAGAATGCTGCTTGTACCACACAGGCTATAGGATAGAGCCACGGAGAGCTCGGTGGATTGCAGGAATGTCACATGTTCATAAAAGCTGACAATTGCCCCTTGAATATGAAGCATGTGTTTCTCACATTTGGGAGAGAAAATAAGGAGAGGCTCCCTGCACACAGAAAGGGGAGCTAAGCCTTCCTCTCATTCTGGCCCTTCAAAAGGTCAGTGCAGAAACTGTTGTAACACAAAGTGATTTTAACCTGACTCTGCTAATGTGACATTTGGAGCATGGCTGTGGCAGTCTGATGTGACAGCAGGCAAACCTTGCGTTTGTGCTGTGTTAGTAAACGGCAGACGGCCTGATAAATATGAGGGACTTATTCACTTATTTAGTCTGTGCTTCCCCTCCCCAGAGAAAAAGACTTTGAAAAGTCTCTGAAGTGTGAATTCCAAAGGTCGGTAAATGCACGAAGGGCTTGTTGAATTCAGAGAAGAGAACAGAATTTTTAAAAAACCATTTGTGAATTTTCACACCCAGAGAATGTTAAGTTGGATTTAAGGCTGCAGTTATATACAGAAGCTATAAATCATCAAAAGCTTTTTAACTGCTCATATCCAAGTTTGAAAAATTCAGCTGACAACCTAAGTGATAACCTGTAGTCAAATGCTCGATTATTGCCTGTGTGTTACCAGTTCATTTTTCAGCTCTTTAGGACTATTTTAATCCCTGAAAGACTCAGGTAGCTTTAGTTTATCTGATTTAGTGTGCTAGCTAAAATCAGTGGTGCACATAGCTCCAACTGTGGGCTGACTCTGGAGCGAGTGGGGTTTACAGAAGCATTAGTTCTGGAAAAGACTGTGGGCTCACAAGCCATAAACATGTAGATAGGTGTCCTTTGGATATAGAACGCCCTACTGATGCCATTGACCATCACGTTAATTAAATATTTCATCCCTCCTCTGGGCCTGAGTTGGACTTATGCTTCCGTTTCCCTTATTAAAACATGTTTCAATTATCTTTTTTTATGAAAGTTCAAATTATTTTTTTTAGCCCTCTATGATCTATCAATTTTTATGGAAGAGGCTGACTAAAAGAAAGGAATACAAGAGATAAAATGTCATGGGGAAAGACAACTGAGTTATAAGTGTCAATTTCTAAGTCACTTGGGCATTTTGAAAATGCCACCCAAAACGGATTTTCCCAAAGATTAGCTCAGTTGGTCAGAGCATGGTGCTAATAATGCCAAGGATATGAGTTTGATCCCCATATGGGCCATTCACTTAAGAGCTGGACTCGATGATCCGTGTGAGTCCCTTCCAACTCAGAATATCCTGTAATTCTGTGAAGCTAGCTGGCAGCCAAGTCAACTAGACATGCCCCATCCCAAATGGAGCAAAGCTGAAACCTAACATTTGTAAGATGTAGTAGCCAGATAAATACATCTCCCTTGGTTTCAGAACTGAAGATTTGAGCATGTAAGCATTTTTCCAAGCTTCCTTCCTTAGACCTTTCTTTTGGTTGACAAAGGAGATCTGGCCAGAATAATGATAATGTGCTCTTGCTCTTTTACTGAATAAGAAAATGAGAATAACAGTCTAGGTAAGAGCATTGCAAAGTTCCTCAGCTCTGCCTTGTGAAATTTAATGCTGAGATTTACTTAGAATGAGATCTTAAAAGGAATGAAAGTTTATCTTAAGTGATCTGTCAGGTTCAACTTATTTGCAGTAATTGGCCAAGGGGCTCTTCCATTTAGCAAAACCTTGGCTGCTCTTGCATGGGCAGAGTGCTTGGAAGAAAAGGCTCTTTTTCTGCCTAAAGAGGCGCCCACGCAAAGCCGTTCAACTAGCATTCATGGCAAGACTTCCTATCCCACAGGGCCATGGACAGATGTACTGGAAGAGTAGCTTTGGGCCTTCACAGTCTGCATACAGCACGGTCTCCTGGTGCTGGGCGAGATCCTACAGAAATGTGTACTGCCTCATTCGTGACAGATTGGAGGAATTCAAGAAATTACCGGACCTGGCACTTAGTGCCATGGTCAAGCTGACCACGGTCGAGGTGGAGATCAGTCAAAGGCTGGACTCCATGATTTGGGAGATCTTTTCCAACCTAAATGATTCTGTGATTCTGTCATTACAGCAGCAGCCTCCTTGCCTCAAACAGCACAGCCATGGCCAGGCGTGGGTAATGGGGACAAAGTGCATTGAAGCCTTTGGGCTGATGCTAGCTGTGGGCTCTGGGCATGCATTAAAATTATGCGTGTTGGAACCCCAGATTCAGCAGTGCTTCTCCTGAACTTCAGGTAACTACAAGCTGCAGGTGCAAAGGATGGGGAGAAGAGATGATTTCTAGGCCTTAGCAGCATGTGTTGCTTTGTGCTTTCACCAGCTCACTAACATATAGACTGAAAGAACAGGTGTGAGAGTGGCTCATCAGTATTCTTCATTGCAATATAATTAATTGATCTCATGACTGTCTGTAATTTACACTCTTTCAAGAGGCATTCATTCCAAGTGACATTCATATTCTCATCATTTTGGAAAAATTTATGATGAAATATTATGCTTTGTTAAAGATTACATGCATTCTTCTTGTTTGCTTTCCTTTCATCTTGGCATTGCAAGTATTATTAAAAACAAGCAAAAAGTGGGGAGACAGGAGCAAGGGAGTGAAATGTTACATTTGTATGTCATAAACCAAGTACTCAAAAGTCAGCAATTACAGGATTATAGGTGAAAGCTCACAAATAGTTTTTCCCTCCATTCTAAAGTATAAAATTACTAATATTGAAAATCTCTAGCAATGAGACAGTTACAAGCAGCTGAGGTAAACTCATTCAAGGTCCAGATAAGGAAACTGGAATAGACTGTGCTGACAGACCTGATTTTAACTGGGTGAGAGATTAGGTCGTAGAGTGGCTTTTAGTCACTTTGCATTAAGAAAGTGAAATTCTGTCCCTGCTTTACATTGCTCAGGATGGAGATGGAAACACTGAGTTGAAATATTTCATAGTGTTACACCAGTCAAATTGTTTGCTACTTAGCATTCCAAATACTTTCTTGACTAAAACAGAAACGGGAAGGCTGCCCAAGATGCACAGAAAGGAAATACAATCTTCAGGGTTCTCTGAATTTTCCCTTTGTGGGTCTTTTTTTATTCATCTTTGTTGGTATCCTCCCAGAGAAGAGAACTGTTAAGAAACTAGACCTTAAAAACTAGGTTAATTCTTCCCGTGGTAAAAATGCTACAGTTTTTACAACTGGTCAAATTTTCTTTTAAAAAAATAGTGATGTGCATATTCTGTTATCTCAGATTCAACATAAGCATCATATGATGTCCTCTGTCACCACCATGTGTGAATTTTCCGCATTTTGTAGAGGGCCAGTAGCAATCAGTCCCTGGAACAGCAGTAAACTCCTTTGTGCTTTGACTAGAATATCCTCCTGTGTATTCCCTTTTCTCAGATGGTATGAGTTTTCTGGGAATTGTCCTCATTTGAGATTTGTGACTTGCTGTTTAAGAAATTGCCACAGATTTCCCAAACTAAAGGACGTGGGTGTCTCGTAAAGGTCTGAAGCAGGAGGAAAGCTTCCTGGCTTGTACACATGATAGGTTTCCATACCTATACTATAATTTAGCAGCCATTTTCAATTAAGGGATTTTTGCCTGTGGTCCATAATTACGAGGGTAGAGAAGGACTTAGGGGAATATTTAGATTACATGTTGACCAAATCGTCAAGTAACTCTATGTAATGGTCAAGTAGTAGAAGAAGTTGCCAGGACAGTTATGCCATTCACATTTCATTTTTCGAAACAAGCTAGCTAGATGATGGTGGATAATTAATCCTGACGAAGTGACGGAGGACATACAAAATTGAACAATAGCTGTTTCTCTTTTTCATCTGGAATGGTTCTATAAATTGAGCTGTTACATAAAAATCAATAGCTGATCTGTTAGATGGACAAAACCCAATCAACAAGCAAAGTATAAATGAAGCTGCATCACACTGAATTGGGTCAAATTACATTTGAAATGGGTCAAGCCTTTAGGAATCCTTCCCTACTGTTGATTATAATGAGTGCACAAGGTTTTAAAACCAGCTTACAGGTTTTAATCAGCAATAGCTTATGGTGTGATGAATTACTGCTGTGTATGTGCTGTAATTAAGCAGTGCTTTATGAAGACAGCGTAATTGTACCATTGTAAACTCTGAGCCTGGTACAGCAAAGTTCTGAATCCATCTTGAAATATTAAATTGATTGGGCATTCAGGACTTTCAGCATCTCACATGGCCAAATCTGTAGTGCAACAGACAATGCAAGACACCTTATTTTGCACATGGATTAAATATTCATCTGTGACTGTAGCAGCTTTTAGATTTTTAAGGTATTGATCCATAGCCTACTTTGATCTTACAGTATATAATCTGAACCAATGTTAAGTACCCAAATATAGAAGTTATGGTCTTGAGGCACATGAAATACAAAACTTTATTTCCTTCAAGAAATAAAGTTATACCAGGCATGTGACAGTCTGTTGCAATGCCTTCTCCAAGGAGTAAAATGGAAAAGGTATACATAGAATTTTGTTCTTGGTAAAGTGTCTATACAGTTAATCATGTGCCATTTTGAATGGGGTTTTTTGTGTATGTTTTTTTTTTTTCTGTTTTGACACATGTCCAAATAGACTGTGCTTGCCAGGAGAAAATGAACTTCCAAATTTGAATAATATATTTGCTTTATTCGATAACTGAATATTCTGGATTTAATTGAAAACTATTTTATTTAGTTTACCAATTAAATGGTAAGAGTGTAGATTCTCAAGCTATTCCTCAGATGTTTGCTTGATCTTTAACTCCTGGCATGCCCATATTAACACCAGCATTTGCCTGCTCTGGACTTAGACTAAAATGTGGCACATCTAAGCCACATCTAAGCCCTAGTACCTCAGGACAAATTGTTTTCTTACAACATCGCCCAGGATGTCCCTGTGCATAGCAGACAGAGCACCCACATAAAAAGTGCATGATTCAGATGTAGTTCTATCCTCTGCTTGATGCGGAGCAGGTACTTGCATTGAAACCTGCTTTATTCTGAAATTACTGAACTTCTCCTGAGATATATCTGGAGTGAATTTCCAAGTCTTTCATGCTTATTCTTTTTTGCTCTGTGTAAATAACTAAATAACCACAAAGAAGGAGCAAAATGACAGTCCAGGAGCTGGGAAATTAATCTAAACTGGGGGGAGCCGAGTTTGGATCCCTCACCCAGATTTTTCTGAGAAGGGACTTAAACCCTTATTTAATGTATCTCAGAAGAATGTTCCTGTGACTGACGTAGGAGGCTAAGTGGGGTTAGCAAAAATTCCTCTTTCTTCTCGCAAAAAAGTATTGGGTCGGATGTAGAATATATTTGCACTGTTAATTATGCCCATATTTGGTTTTGACCTTGATGCCTAGGTAATTGAATCTCCTGGCCAGCAGAAGTGGAAACAGAAATGGAAATTCCTTAACTTATATTTGAACAGTTATAGACCTTTGAGTTACCTTATTAACAGGAAAAGGTAAACAATTAGCTTAAACTAGTTAAATGGTAGGAAATTTCAAGAAAAATCTTAAGCCCAAATATATCAGTGCAACAGGAGTCATCTTTGGCTGAGCTCAGTGTTTGTTGTCTGCGTGCTGCACTCTATTTGTACATGTGTAAGTGACAGCAAGATTATTTTTTGTGAGCAGGTATTGTTTTCTTTAGTGGCCTTTTTGAAAACCTTTCTTCCAAACATTTGTCCTTCAACTCTTTTCAGAGCTATGCTACTACATGTGATAAATCATTGTGTAAGAAGGGAACCATTTATTAGTTCTGCGTTTGTTTTCCTTCACCCTTCTTTTGTAAGGTGGTCACCTCAGGGGATGAAATCTGTGGCGTGTGTGCTATCCGTGAAAATTCGAACAACTTACCCAGATATTTGCATCTGGGCAAGTTGTCCTGAACCACCTTAAAGAAAGATGCAGTCAATTCCAGAATGAAACTAAATCTCATCCTTTGGTTGTGTGTCTATGGGAAATCAAGCAAATCGTGCTCTATAAGAAGTGCCTGTTTTCGTCAACTTCTTGTCCGGGACCCTGGACAAGGTGCTGTAATATAGAAGTCTACACCATACCCATCGAAGTTTGGACATAGGAATCCCACCAATTCTAACTAATAAATAGTCTAGTGGCTATAAAAGGGAGGAATTAACTACAGCAATAATAATAAGTTAAATCAAGTACTACCCATTTGCCTCTTCTATAGGTTTAAAATCTTCAGTCAGTTCCCATATAATGAAGTTTAAATAACCAAGTTCAGACACTTGTTATTTACTGGCTTTAGATCTCACAAAAGTAATTTGTTGCTGCTGAAGAATAAATCAAACAAAATTAAATTTGTAAATATGAGAATCCTTGCCGAGAAAGCTGAGAAAGCCCAAACTTTATTTTTTAGTAATGCAAATTAAGATTAAATTCATTTTAGATTCCTCCCCAGCACAATAATTTGGACAACACAGCAAATCTGAAGACTAGTTCCTCAGTTCCTAGAATTGATAGATATATCACCCTGAATGACTTATTGTAGTAGGACAAGGGAAAAAAGGAGACTTTACCATCCTAACTTATACTGTCTTGGTGCATAAAATTTTCTTGTACATGCCAGTCTTGGTGAATGCCCAACAGTACACCATCCAGAAACCAGGAAGCTTTCAGTGAGGTTGTTTAGCACCAGGCTCTGTTGCAGTTCTTACCCTCTCTGTGGTCAACTGTGAATGGAAATATTCATCCACATTTTTCTCCCATTAGGCTGACTGAAAGTCCGGTTGGGAGTAACAATTTGCTTTAAAAAATTGAGCAAATTAGTTTTGTTAATAGATAAGGTCTGATAATTTGTGTGTTTATGATGCCAAAGCTCAGCTGGCTGAACCTAGATAGCTGAGCTGGTGACCCAACAGCCTGTGAAAAGGTGCCTTTCTTGTGCGTGGTGCATTATGTCTTCAGCAGAAAGCTGTTGTGAGCCGTCCTGTGGGATGTGTCACCTCAGGCTGATGGGTTCAGTTTTGGAGTGAATTTTAGAAGCACAGAAACTGTTAGTGTCATACCTGGATTTTGGAGACTTTGTGGGCTCCCTGAGGCACCTCGCTAATTGCTTGTTGTCTTAGATTTGGAGGAGAGCTGTGGCTGACTGTCCTCTTGTGCCTGTTCAGAGCAGCAAGCCAGTTTGGTATCTGGTCACCTCAGCAGAGATTCCTGTCTCTTCCTCTTATCAGATTTGTTACTGACACAGAATACTTTGACAATCACAGCTCTATAGACCAACCAACCAAGCAAAAAAAAAAAAAAAAAAAACAAACCAAACCAAAACAACCCAAACTACATGCTGTGTATAATTATATGTATATAATTTTAAATGCTTCTTCCAAAAAAATTCATTAACATTTACTGAATTTTGCTGTGTGTAGTAATCCTGTTTAACATCTGGGAAAGAGATTAAATATTTCAAAAGTTATATTTTGCATTTGTTGGTTTTGCTTGCCCATCAATTGAACTTGCAAGATAAATTCACTCGTAGTAAGAAAAAAATCGTTTATGCAGTATCAAAACCCATAAGTTGATTTCATTCATTATTTGTTTCCACTATAAATTAAATACTGAAAAAAATCATCATTTAATTTGGGGACAATTCTTTTAAAACTGGCTTTAAAACTTTCTTTTATTTGTGATTGCTATGAATGCTATAGTAATATAATTTTAGAAAAATATCATCTTATCTGGGATGCTCTTACAAAAATTTGTTGTGATAATTCTGTTCAACTTTATTTTCAAGGGGCCTGTTTTCTTTCTGATGTAGAACTAGATTAGTCATACACAGGTTCCTCTAAGAAAATGTCTCATGCAAGAAGCAGAGAAATTCGGATGGTTTTTCACCACTTCAAATTATGTGTATAGTGCTTTCTTGATTGTTAAATTACATTCTAGGCTAGGTCAAGGTATAGAATAATTTTTATTTTCAAGTGGATGGGAATTAGATGATTTAGAAGTATATTACTGGGTATCAGAGAGCAGGTAATTTTATGTTTAAGCTCAATGAAAGGTTTGTATGGGGTGTAAGGGAGGCTTTTATTAAGAAAATAGGAGCAAGAAATTGGACTTCTTCAAAACAGATTTACCCAATTTCTCTTACTGAAGTCAGTGAGTGGGTTTTCACAAAACTAGTGTCAGCTCTTGAAGGAAATAGACAATGCACAAGCTAGATCATGATAGATCTAGCTTTTGTTTACAATTGAATGCAATTATCTTTCATCCACAGAGGTTTTACAGCATGTCCTGTAAAAATCTCCTAAGATATGAAAAGCCCCAGTGAAGGAAATAAAAACCGTATGTCTGAGAACATCATGCCCCAAGTAAAAAAAAAAAAAAAAGATTTTATACATTATCAAAAATGCAGTGTTGTCGCGGTTGAGACAGACGCAACACGGAGAAATCACGTACATTAACTTCAGGCAGGAAGAAGACCCATTTTATTCTACAAAGTCTGCTTTTGTACAGTCCCTTAGCAGGCATGCTGTGTCCCCATAGGCTTCTGTTAACACCTCTTAAAAGTATTGGTTGCTTGCAAGCACCACCCATTAGAAAACAAATCTAAGCTAAAAACAGCATCCCCTGAGCAGCTGCAGTTCTTGAGCTGTTGTTTTGATTTCTTTGCTTCTGTTGGTGCTAAAGTTCTCATGGGTACAAGCTGAATTCTCAAGGGCTTGTGCCCAAGTCAAGCTGGGTGAAACATTTCAGAGCAGCTGTTGGTTTCCACACAGTGTCAGTTTTTATTTTCTGTTTGTTCGTTACTTCATTTTTGGTGGATCGCTGCTTTTGGAACTGGATCTAGCTGAATGATACCTGTAACTCTCTCTTTGGACCTCTTCTGGAAAACTTCAAAATGGTAGAGAAATGCCACAAATAGTTGTTTTGTTTTGAGAAACTAGACAGATATGAGATTAAGAACTTAACAATAGGTAAAAAAGCCTGTATGTGCTATTTCTTTTGGAGATATGCAAGTATGGAGGATATACATGGCTGTCTCTCAGGGTTCTGGTCTCTTCAGGATTATATGCTGTAACTTTCAGCAATGAAGTGTGGCAAGGCTGTGTCATGTCCTCCCATCATTTCTCCGTGCCTCCCACCACATTTGCTACTGTTCACCAGGCTCAGCATGGTTGCCTGACCTGACCACTGAGCTGTGTGTGTCCTACAGCTGTACTTATGTCAGCCTGCTTTCTGGTCTCTCTTGTCAGTTCTCCTGCTGGTGCAAAGTATTTTTGGTATGTTGAAGGGAGTGGGGTGAGGCATGTGTCAAAGCTGCAAAAGGATTCGGTATTTTCAGAACAGAAAGGATTCTATCATTAATGGCTAGTCCAGAAGAGTCCATGAAGTTTGCATGGCAGCCCCACTGTCCCTTGCACACACACACACAAGAAATACCAAGAAACCCATGACGTGCTACCCTGGAATAAAATAGCAGCTTCAAAATCTGCCAGAATGCCTGGGGGCATTCTGCACAGGGATGAAACAACCCACGTGATGCAGCAGGTTGACATGGTCTCAATACCGGATGCAGAAGTGAGAACTGCTTTCCCTATGAATCGTAAAGATCTTATCCTTTACAACTAAGGGTTGAAAAGCATCTGCAGAAACAGTCCATGAACAGGATACATGAGTTATAGGATATTTTTCATTTAACTAAGAAACTTCCATTTCTAGGAATATATCCACTGGTGCGTGCCAGAAATAATTCAGCAGAGCAAAGGCAACGCAAGTTGGTGCTGCACATGGAAGGCAGAGGTGCTGCCAAACAGCAGTGCTCTCCCCATCAATGGCGTGATTGAAAAGGAGCCAGCAATTCTTCCTGCAGCTAGGCCAGTGCAGAGGAAGATGCAACACAAGCTCTGTTCTGTTCAGCAGCTGTGTTTCCCCCCATGTTTACTCATGGCACTGTTGCAATGAGGAGTAACATGATCTGGTTAAGTGAAAAAGTGAATTAAGCGGGATTGGCTTGAACCCAAGGCAAACCTTAGCAAGAGCTCTGCAATATGTGCCGTAAATTCTGGCCCCTCTGTTGTCTCTTCCTTCTCCTGGTACGGGTACCAGGACCGTGGCCAGGACATCTCTAGATGTTCCTTCTAGAAAGTCAGATAGTAAGACCGTTGAGGTAAGGAGGGCATCAGGAATAAGGAAAAGACTGTAGCTGGAATCTGAGGGTCCCAGACTTCCAAATATGCAAGTGAAGATCCAGGGACTGGTCTCACGCAAGAAGTGTGATTTCTTCTCTAGGTTGTGTTTCATGTGTTTGCAGCTGCTGCTTGCTCATGAGTTTTGGCCTTTATTGTCTTACATTGCTCTTGTTTAAGTTACTTAAATCTAGAAACAAGAAATTTGTGCTGGATTTTTCTGTACCTACTCAAAACACGGGGAAGTAAGAGAACATTTTTACATCTTTTATTGAAAAAGCAGTAAGAACATTTGACTTGCATTGATAGCTCCCATGAATCTGTACATGCTATTGCAGAAGAAGGAGTTGTTTATAACGCGGTGAAGAAACAAAACTTGTGCCTAAGTTTAAGTACTTTTTAAATACAGTTCTGTGCTGAGATTCTTATAATTTGGGTAGTTAAAGGTTTATGGTCAACTGTATATCTCTAACTGTATAAAACATGGGATAGAGATTAACATTCTTTTCCAGTCTTTTTTTTTTTTTTTTCTGGAAACATTCTATGACTTAAATTTCCATCAAATGATGTAAATATCAAGGAGTTGGTAGCAGTTACTCGGATGCATACACACTGAGATGTGTACTCACTTCGGGTAAGATTTAAAACCCCTTCTCACAGTTTAATCACTGTTGTTTTGACTTTCAGGCTTGTCAGAAATAAAGTTAATGGCACAACTGACTTTTGTACATAGCTTGTACTAATACTTTGCTATCAATTTCAGGGAAAACTTTAAAAAATATTTTTAAAGTCTTTTTAGGATTACCTGCTTCCAAATTTCTGCTTACTCTCATACTCCAAAGAAGCTTCAGCATTCTTTACTTATCACACACCTAAAATTTTAACATTGTCTCTGGCAAAGGGCAAAAAATTATGTTAGAACAGTTAGATACATATCCCTCTCACTTAAAGCCCTGCAATTTTTTGAGTTTTGATTTGTAATGAAAAATGTATTACATCAGTTTTATACAGTGGTTTTCCAGAATCTTGTGCATCTTACAGAGGTTATTTAATTTAATGTAGTATTTTATGCCCAAGCAATTTAAAAAATTTCTACCATTCTTCAGGCTCATACTGCAACAGTCATACATAAGGGAAAAAATGCATACTTCTGCTTCTCTAGAAGTATTTTTTTTTAGTCAACTTTTCAAGGATTTTTGCCTTATATTGTATTTCACTCCTACAGGCATAAATCCTGTCCTAACAAAACAGTTTTGCTGTATGCCATCAATTTTCTGGGCAGAAGAGATTCTCTCAAACTGTTTTCTCTTGGTACCTGAAATACCAGTTTTAATTCTGGAAACTCTTAGAGGAATGTATTTAATGTTATGCACAAATACAGTGCTCTGCTTATGCATAAATGCTTGTATGCTCTAGCTGTGCTTTGCCACGCAACTTTGTTCCAGAGCTGTCTGTCAGGTGTATTATATAACTGCTCTATATTAATTATTAAATCCTTTATTATTTAGAGTCTTTATAATTTAATGGCTGTAGCTTTCCATGGGAGGCTTTTTCTCTTAATGTTAGACTGCTTCCTGTAGCTATTCAAACTCCAGATGAAGGAATAAAAGGAAAAATAAATCAGAATTTAAAATGAAACAGTACAACAGTGATGTATACCATATTTTAGGAAAAATTTTGAAGCAATCATTAAAGATAAAATCAATGAGTTTCACTTTAAAACTGTTCTTTGGATCTTAGTCAGTCTTCTACACCAATTTCTTTGCTCTCAGTAACACACGTTGTTCCTAATTAGTGCTAAAGGGAAATCATTGTTGGACCTTTTTCATCCTTCTTTATTTTTTTCTAGTGGATTATGACAAAGAGATTACTCAAAACAGGTTAAAGCAAGTGGAGGTTTGCTGAAGCAGCAGGAAAAAGGAGTTATTTCTCTGGAACTTTGGCTTTTAACCAGTTCCAGTTGGAGAGTGTTTCTTTTCTCTTAAATACAGGATCAGCTTACAGGTAAAAGAACCCAAATCTGACCAAACCAAAATAGTTTTCTTAGTGAGTTTTCTTTTGCAAAGACTATTATTTTTTGGTTTGTAGTTTTTTCTTTTTTCCTCCATAATTTTTAACATCATTATATTTTAAAATGAAAATAATGAAATAGTAGTGGTGATAAATTTTGAAATTCAAGACTAGATTTCATCCTACTAAAATGTACTGGTAGCATCTGGAGGAAGTGGAACAACTCTATCAACATGAAAAGCTGGATCAGGGTGAGCTAAATTCTGAATTGGTCATCACCTTGTGCTTTGGTCTCGTCATGACGTACAATTCACATATATTTACATTAGAAAAAAGAGGCATCAAATGGAAATTTATAAAGTGAGAAATATCCTTGCAGGGGGCTGTTGGGCTGGGCTGCTACACAAAGCATTTAAAATGTTGCTGTTTGAAACCCCACCTCTTCTTTTGTAGACAGCTGCCTCTTGTGAGGGGTTCCATCTCCTGGATCTGTCTCTACAAGCCTGTGAGAACTGAGTGGGGCGTGGTCATTTTCCCTCCTCTTCCAGTGCTTGAGGTCATGCTTGAGCCTCACCACCTGCACCCCTCAGCCAGTGCCCCAGGCTCTGAGTCTCTCCCACATGTGTGTGTGGGAGATGCCTCACAGCATCCTTCTGCCTGGCAAGTAACCCAAACTTTCCAAACTTCTCAGGTGGCCTCATGGGGGACAGACAAGAAACATAGCTTTTGAAGAGCAATTTCCCAGCAGGCACTACTACTTATGAAATGAATCTCTGGCCGTGGCAGGGAAGTTGGAACTAGACAATCTCTAAGGACCCTTCATATGATTCTAAATCACTGAAATTTGCAGTCAGGCACACACTTTTCTCACTCTAAGCATCATGCAGTTCTTGGGTTAGACGGGCATCCTTGCTTTGTGTAACACTTCTTGTTCTCTCACTCCCTAGTGTGCAGTCCCTAATTGTAGCAGTGAGAAGCCCTTCCCTGATGGGAGCAGAGCGCACCTCCCTGAGGACAGGGAAATCCAGTCTGTGATCCCGTGTGGCTTTTGCATGGGGAGCTGATTGTCAGGGGAAGGCTGGAAAGTCTCAAATTCTCTGGCTTTCGATGGCTCTTTGAGTGACGACTCTCTTGTTCTTCTCAGCTGCAGAAACTGAAGCAGTGATCTAGGGGGGTATCACTACTTGGGGGCCTTTATAATCTCACCTGTATCTCAGTAAGGGTTTGCTTGCAGTTGCAGGCTACAGCACAAGTGGGCTTTTGTTGCTCTGAAGTTTTTCCTGAATTATTCCCCTACACTTCCTGAATAAAGTATTTGGAATAAACCAGCCTGGATGACTCAAAACTGCATTTCTTATACAGGAAAAAACTTTGGCAGCTACTACAAAAAGCATAAGTCTGGAAAGAGCATAGAGTTTGCAGCACTGTATGGATCTGTTCAGCACTGCCTCAACTCTCTTATTTTGTATCTCAGGAGGAGGACAGTGGGAATTCTGCCTTAGGGCTTGACCCTGAATGATGAAGAAGGCTCTTCATGAGCTACAGTGTTTTCACAGGACACCTGGTGTAATGGCAAGAGTGGTTATTCAGGGACATAATGAGTAGTTCAGATCTAGCACACATAGTATGCACAGCAGCTGCTGCTCTTCTGCCGTTTCAGGCTTGGTAACTGTGAAACTACAACCTTTAAATGACACCCTCTTAACTGTAAAAGTTGGAGGATGCAGTATGTAAGGAAGAAGCCAGAGCATCTTGGTTTAGGGCCTCTCAGCTGGAGCAGAGCAAGCACAGCTGTCTGGGAGGCTGCTCAACGTGTGCTGAGCCTTCCTCTGCTGAGGGAGGGGGAACACAGCCCTGACAGAAGGTGAGGGAAGGCCATAATCATATAATCATAGGTGTGCATCCAAATGTGCCATCATGGAGTTTATGTTTCTTCCCTGCATGGTGTGAGATCACCAGAAAGCAGGCATGCCTTGCTAAGTGGAGGGGAAACAACCTTGCTGGGAGGCGTGATTGCTGGCATCATCATTTGGTCAAGCACTCATCTTCTTATTTCTGTCATGTTGTGCACTTAAGCTTGGTTATGATGTAAATTAGCATGGGCTAACCAGACCCCAAAAGAAGAACTGGATCATGCAGCTCATCCTGTACATCTTAGCAGCCACCAAAAACACGGTGACAGAGACTTAGCAGGTCAGCTAAAGCTGTCCACAGGCCAGGGCTACTGTCAAACTGCAGTGCTGTGCATCACCACACTGACAAGAAAAGCCTCTCTGGGAAAAGGTAACCATGTCAGGTTTTCTAAGTAACTGACATGGGTTGTTTAATTTGTTTAGTCTACTGCAAAAAATAATTGATATTTCACATTGAATTTAGAATTTCAGTTACATAAGTAGTGGGTTTAGGTAGTTGTAGTAAAGCATTTCTTTTGGGCATGCACAAGAAAGTCGAATGAAATGCTAGAATATTAAGCACACCAGAGGAGTAAGAGGTCACCTTGATCTTATCCCTCATTCAGTCATAGTGTGTAGCTGGGCTGGAGTCAGGGTCATCCAGGTCCCCGGGGACCCTGTCTTTCCTGTCAGGATATTCTCTATCACATAATCTGTCATGTTTGCATGGAAAGCTTAAATGCTGAGCTAGCAGATGGAAACTGGGCTTAGGGTACTGTCTTGGGTGTCTTGAATTTTTCAGCTGCATGTGTATTTTACCCTGATAAGTCAGAAAAGACTGACAGCAGTGCTACTCCCAGTTTTTTCTTCCCTAAATGACACCGCTTGGTGGATTTGGCTTAAGTCCACTCGTAACTTTTGGCTTAACTGAAAAAAGAAAAATCTGATAGTTTGGTAACGATTAAAACATTTCTTTTGCCAGACTCTCCTGCTCACTGTGCCTATTCATACTGAGTTTCCAGGACACCAGGGATATAATAATTGCACTTATTCCCCTTGGATAAAAGATGTGGATACACTAATGCTCTGTCATCCTGGGTTTCTTTGGAAACACCATAGATTTTTGCAATGGGTACACTGCAGTCCTGTGGTTCGCTGTCCTTTAGCTTTGAATGAGTGCAGTGTCATGGTGTATGGTGGATTGTGCCTCACAGTCTCTGATACTTCAGCTCTCTGAAATCAAGGTCAGGAGGCAAGAGAATGTGGCCACAGCCTCTCTCACTGGCACCTCCACCCCCTGCACAGTCCTGCCTTCCATTGTCCCTCTCCCAGGGAGACTCTGACAGATGGAGCTGCTGCTGGGCCCTGGGCTGCTGCCAGGGGGATTCTCTGCAGATCAGTGGCATCCATGCCCAAACCTGTCACTGCCTGGATGGCCTTTCCAACCTGGGAAGCTCCTGGGAGTTCTCCTGGGAAGTCAGCCCAAGCCTGCACAGGCTGATTCCCTCATACACCCACTGCAGAAAATGGACTAGTGTATAACACAACAAGTAATGAAGTTATCATTTAGTAATTGAGAAAATATCTTCTCGTGAGCGCTGCCTGTAGTTTTACATGTACGATGTTATTTCCCACTGTAAATTCTGAGTCAAGAAAAGCCTGCTGGGTTTGGACTCTGCCAGGAAGAGGGGGCTCCAAGTGATAAATGGTATAAATATCAATATTTGTAGACCATGCTACATTTGGATATTAATATTAAAGAACATAGGTATAATTACACCGTTCGACTTTAAAGAATAATTTATTTTGGCAGATAAACTCCCCAAATGACCAGGATTTGCATTCTCTGAAAAGTCGATCAAATCATAAAAGATAATGAACAGTAGAACAGAAGAACCCTTGGCTAGACCAAGATGTTGCAGTTATTGCATGTATCCTAGAATATAATCATACCATACCCACTTAATTATATATTTTTTATCTTTTAATTTACTTACTAGAGTTGATTCAAATTACTGACATACATTTCAGGTTATACAGTTTGATATCAGTCAAGATTTTATGCTACAGTTATTAAATCCCAAAAAAGTGTGATCTCATGTACAACCTCATTTCAAATCATCAAGGATTTTATTAAGCATCCTAAGAAAAGGGAACTTCTATTCAGAAGAATTCAAGTAAGCTCTGCTCACTTGCTTTATCACAACCATTGTTATGCTTCATGGATGATCTGCCTTCATTTCTTTATCTTTGTTTATACCTTTCTCAGTTTCCTGAATGAAAGCTGTAATGATAGTGTTGACAACTCACATTTTAAGAAATAATTGTTTTAAACACAGTCTTTATTTATTTATTTCATCATATTGCTCTTCGATACATAATATATAAATACCTGATATATTTAGGTGTTAAATCCATATGAACTATATTACTAAATTTCTATGTAGAGCTAGAAGTCAGTTTAACAAACTAAATAAGAGACTAAAGTATAATAAGGGAGGTGAAAACAAAGCTTTAAAAGATCGGTGAAAGTAATTTTTCTAAGCTCATAAAAATTTAAATTCTTGAAGTTTTTATAGAAAAATATTCTTGGGCTACAAAATTACTAGATTCTTTAATAAGTTCAGGTTACTTAATGATACTTTATGTGCTACTTGCTTACTTGCTTGCTGTGTCCTTTTGGCTAAATACCATTACTAAGGTAGTGAAATACACCCAGGGTTAAGACTCCTTAGCTTTCATCCTGACTCTAGAGATACCTTGTTTGGCCTTTGTCTGGTTTGACCTTTCTGCCTGTTTTGCTTTATGGATGCCTGAAAGATTTACAGCCAGAGAACTGGTTATGAGGAGTAATTATCCCTTGTAATTATATACTGCTTTCATAACTCGAGATTTCCTGTATGCTGTGTACATATGTTTCCAAAGCAGTGAAATCCAGGATTTCATAAATAAAACACATAAATAAAACTTTAAATGAAAGAAATAGCTATGCAGCAGTTAAAGATGAAGGTAGTATTTCTTAAGGCAAACCAAACTTTAGAACTCTAATTACAAGGGTAAAAGCTGTTGCAATTCAAATCCTTGCAAAGGTAACATATTTTTCTTCCTTGAGTCTTTCTTTTCTGGCAGCTTCTGCTGAAGAATAATCTTCTATCTGACCTGACATTTTCTTCCTTATTTGAACTGCGATTCTTAATCTCAGCATTTTTGTCTTTAAACAAAGAAATGGTTGCCTGCAGTGGATGAGATTCATGAAAAAGGTTTTGCTCATTCATTATTTATAAGCTTCTATTGTGATTTTCTTTTTTTTTTTAATTGGAAACTTGCAACTGGTGTTGGTTATTGCTGATATGTGATAAGGATAACTGAAAAGCTTCTCAGTCCTGTCTGACAAGGATATATTATGAAAGTTAAGATTGCATTAATTTGCTAAGACTTTCTACACGATCCACAACATGAAATGTTTCTGTATTTATTCTGAAGGAAATTAGCTTTCCTGATGCTTAGTTTCATTCAGTGTTGTAAAGGCATTTGAGACAGCATTTCCAGTCATGTGGCAGTTCGTTATTTTGTGAAACAGCCTTCAAAACAAGTGAGACAGGTAGGGCAGGTTAGCAGAGACTTTGCAGGCAATTTGCACAGGATTTATTGAAATATGGGAGGTGTTCTCAGGCTTGGCATCAGTTTGCAGTCTCCAGCTTAGGTTTTTCACTGCTTATGTTTCGCCTGTCTTCCTTCCTGTGACTTGCTCTCTGAACTGTCTCGGCCACAGGGTTGCTGTCGCTCAGAGCAGCATATAATCTCTTCAGGAGCCTTCCCAAGAGGCAATAGAGGGAATGAAAAAGAGGACCTAAGACCTGTCAGTAACGAATGATTGCTAGGTGACTGGCAGTGTAAAGTGTTAAAGAAAAGCATTCACTCTCTAAAAGGGAGTATGAGCAGAAGCTAAATTGGAGAAAAACAAGCCTCGGGACACCATAATGTAACGTGTCAGAACACTCTTCACCCCTTCTCTAGACTAAACCTATCAAAAAGTCACCAGTAGCTTGCTAATGGTGAGCTTTCAGATCAGATGTGCCTTTGAAAGTATGAGAACTTGTGCAGTGGCATGATTTTTGATTCATGTCTAGGAGACTGATTTGAAATTTGAGATTAAAATCTGTCATGGTTTAAAACCAGTCAGCAGCCAAGCCCCACGTAGCTGCTCAGTCACTCGTCCACCAGCAGGACAGGGGAGAGAATTGGCAGGGCAAAAGCATAAAACTCAGGAGTTGAGATAAAAACAGTTTAATAGGAAAAGCAGAAGCCATGCACACAAGCAAAGCAAAACAAGGAATTCATTCACCACTTTCCACAGGCAGGCAGCTCTTCAGCCATCCCCCAGGAGAGCAGGGCCCCATGACCTGCAACATTTACTTGGATAGACACATGCTGTCACTCCACGTATCCCCTCCTTCTTCCCCCACTTTATATACTGAGCATGGTGCCATATGGTCTGGAATCCCTTTGGTCAGTTTGAGTCACCTGCCCTGTCTGTGTCTCCTCCCAACCTTCCAAGCACACCCAGCCCCTTGCCAGTGTGGCAGCACGAAAAGCAGAAAAGGCCTTGGCTCTGTGCAAGGCCTGCTCAGCAATAACAAAAAAATCTCTATATTAGCACCCCTGGGTCCGGCACAAATCCGAAACACAGCCCTGTACCAGCCACTGTGAAGAAAACTAACTCTATCCCAGCTGAAACCACCAGAATATCTTTCCAAATTTTACAGCCATTCTCTTCCTAAGGATCTTCAAGTATTTCAGGTGCATATGGACCTCACTTAGTTTCACCTGTTGGCAAACACTTTTCCAAAACTCCTCTGAGATCTGATTTCTAAGTATTCCCTATAGGTGCCAGCAGTCCTGTTGAGCTGCAGTGCATGAATGAGAAATAATGCTCAGGAGCTAAATGGTTCTGTTGTAGGACAAGGTTTAATAATATTGGTTCTTGAGATAGGCTGCTGAGTGCTGATTATGCATCAAGATTTTCCAAAATGCTAAGCATCTAATCATTCCCACTGTTTTAGGATGGTTAAGCAAGAGGGGCAGCTGGAAAATAGCAGGAGAAGGGGTTGTTAAACTGATGGCAGGGGAAGGTTTAAGGGAGTACAGTGATCATTTACTGTGTGGAGGAGCAGGAGAAGTTATATAAAAAAGCCTGAAAAGCTTCTCAAGGAGGAGTCATGGAGGCAGCACCTTTTTCAGGCATGGTTTTTCAGAACAAACTAAGACCTAGGTATTTTGTGTGCTTTCAGCTATATGCAGTAGTACTTTTCTGCTGCTTCTCAATTGAGAATAGCCTGTGTCCTCTAGATAAGAGACCTCTGTGACCATTAGTTATCTGGAGAATAGTCCATGGTAAGTTTATTAAATTTACTTTGGAATTTATTTGTTTGAAAGTGAATACTCCTCAGTTGCTCGTGTTTCTCTTTGTAGTTTGCATGAAATTCTAAATTTATAAAGAGCTGCAGTGACATAACAAAGTGTTCTTAGTAGCCTCAAGCTACGGTAAGCTATTATGAGCTTTGAAATCCTTAATTTTCATTTGGAGCTGTGTGGTTTGGGCACTGCAGTGATGTTAGGGCAGACATGCAATTTGGCTTTATGGTAGCCTAGACGTAGTTTTTATGTGAGTATATCCAACCAGACATATAGGACTTCATGAACGGATACACATATCAATATACATATTTTTTATACTTTGTAGGATACTGTGTTTTTTCAGAGTGCCCTTACTATTATAGGCATAAATTGTACTCCTGCTTATGCTGGTGTAAACATTTTTATGTTGGCTTAACTGCATTAGCATGAGGGTTATTTCTACAACTGCAGTCAGACTGACATAATTGAGGGTGCTATTAGCTTTAGATGTAGTGTCATTGAAAGGTAGACATAGAGGAAAATGAAGGAAATCCATCAGTCCCATCTCTTAGGCATTGCAAGTGCATTTCTCTCATCCTTAAACACACTCAGCAGAAACTGTCTTCATGAGGTGTGAATAAGCACACTTAAAAAAATGTGGTGAAAATAGAAATTTTGACATATAGTGAAAGGAACTGAAACTAAGCATAGTCTCATCTGGAAATTCTCGGTGTAAGTGGATAACAGTCAGACTGGCAATCATAATACTGCTGTGCATTTTGGTGAGTATGTTTTACTCAGCTGATATCAGTTGCAGGAGGTTTTTTTGCTTTTATTCAACAAGAACGTGTAACTACCTGATATACTCTTGAAAATCCTCTGTACTAACTTCATGAAATTGAGCTGAATAATTAAATGATAGTGTGTCAATTCGTGTGGAGTTGCTTCAAGTGGGCTATAAAATTCTGTAATAAAATATGTAGAAAAAAGCATTTTAATATACCTTTAAGAGTATCTCATTCTTTGTTGGCAGAAGGCTTTCATCTCGGCCATATAAGTAGTCTATTCTGTGACAATTAATTAACAACAAGGATTAATTGTTTATAATTCTGTGAGAATTACAGGAATAATTAAAATCACATTTTTATGGGCCAGTTTTATCTGGCTTGGTTAGGTTTCATAATTTTTGTCCCTCTGTGGAAGAACAGCTTCAGATTCAAAGTCTGAATTTTCTCTGCTCGTGTCATGGTATTGACAAACATTATCTCACAAACAGGATATTTTGCCTCCTATTTTACTTCTGCATTTTAACGTGAACTTCACTACAATCTCTCTATCATGACTATGGAAAGATCTCGTTAAAAATAATAGAAGCACTACAGAAAGAAAGCAGCACCATATTCTGAAAAGCTCTTTGTTGGTGTGTTTCTTTGAAGGAGTTCTACTCCCTCCTGTCCTTTTGTTGTTGAACACTCAGATGTTTTGACAGATATGAGCTACATTATACAAATACTATACTAACTTTAATAATTCAGAATTCCCAAAGGAAGCTAAAAGGAATGGCATATAGAAAAACAGAGCCTGCAGTCCCATCCTTAGCTGTATTGACCTGTGCAAGAGCACAGAGAGCCACAGTGCTGTCTCCTTGCTTCCTTTAATTAATATTTGGAAGTGACTTTGTCACTGATCAACACTTGTGCTTGGGGATCTGAAAAACCAGCAGCTGTAGTTCTCCTTGCTGGGAGAACAAAAGGTCACAAAAAACCTTTTTGTGTCTTCCCCTCAGCACCCCTGTAATCACACTATAAAATGGATAGTATATACTTCTTCTCAATAAAAATGTGGGGTTTTTTCCCTCACAGACTAATTTCCACAGTTGTCATTACTTTAAGATATCAAATATCTTTATGGCTCTTCTTGACTTCAGTAAAGTGTGGCATATCCTCTATGAACTTTCCTTTCCCGTTGGTAAGGGACAAGGCATTGGTCATGTGGGTTCCTGGTAGTAAATGTGGTTTTTTCCCTATGCTCTTGTGTTTCTAAGTCCCAAAAGTCTTGCTCTTCAGGCGGCCATGGAAGTTTGTTTCTCCGAATACTGAACTCCATTCCTACAAGGGCTAGCTCCTGGTACCCAGGCTAGCTAGTTATAGGACACCTCCTCAAGCACATTCTCAGTGTTACTTCACCTGTGAAGGAAGCCATGTAAGAATTTATAAATGTTGAAAAGAAATGGCATTGTCTGTCACATGAAATAATCACAGAAAAACTTTCTTAATTGCAGTACTTTAATCAGACCACAGATTTACACTGGTTTTGTGTATGCTTCTCCACCTATTATGCGCTTCCCACATCTCATCTAGTCCTGGTAAACTCTCCATACAGAAATGATTGCAGGGCAATTACTCATTTCCCTTCTATGCTCATCAGAGCTAGGAGGCTTTAGCCTGTTGCTGTGAAGCTGGGGCTAGACCAACACCAAGGTGTTTGTTGTCCCCTTTTGGTGTCAGAAGATGCTGTGGACTCTCTGGCATCTAATGTGCACACTGTATATCAATATGCATCCTGATGTTTGTCTCTCTTCTCTCTAGGTTTTGTTTTGATGTTTTAGATCTACAGGTAACAGCTATCAGGCTACGAATACAAATGGAAGTGGATCAGTTCTGGTTTTAGCATTAACCATTTTAGCTTTTAGATGAATACTGGGAATATTTTACTGCTTAAGATTGTCAAGAATTGATTCATGTATCTATTTCACAGTGAATGTTTAGTCTGAGACAGAAATTATAAACTTATATTCACTCCTAAGAGTATGTGATGCCATGTGGATGGGCTTTGTGAAACTGCTGCAGGACACCAGGGAATTTTGCTTTTATTCCAAACTAGTCTTAGGTCCATCCAAGTGGATCGTGCTCATGTGAAAGGCAACTGAGTCTTCAAAACTGCAAACTCCAGCTTTTCTTGGGGGTGTAGTAAATGCCTAGGACTCTCTGCCAGATTTGCAGCCCAGTCTACACTTTATTGGAGACAATTTTAACACTATAACAATATATATAACAACGTAACAATAAAAATAGTGGTTTGTGTTAAGGAAACTTTTGCCTCTTGTGAGCTATCAGATTGCTATTAGTCAGCTTGTAGATTTTACTAAAATGGAGCTAGTTTCTCTATTCAGCAGAGCTGAACAACCAAAATCACTTTGAGTGAGAAAGGAGAAAAGGTTAATGTGGAGCTGCTGGGTTTGCCATCTAGCTCAAGATCATCAGCTCCCAAAATCAGTGTCACAAATAGGGTCGTGAGCTCAGAATTTAAATGTAAATTGGGTTGTGTGTGCCCAGACAGAGAGGTCTGAAAGGAAATTTTTGTCTCTGCTGAGCCAGCTCTCCAAAGAAATCTTTAGCCAATGGGCCTGTGGTTTATAAGTCTCATCAAAATATAAAAGTTTTGGTATAAAAAGGATAATTTAGAAAGCTCCTGCACTTCTAAGCCATACCAAAAACCTGACAAAAATAGCAGAAATTAATTTATGCTAGATGGTATCAGAAGTGTGGGACAAACGCATGTCAGAGGTGCAGGTACAGTGGCCAAGGCAGCAAACAAAATCCTCTATCTATATACTCTATTCTGTCAGGTACGTGAAGGTCAGAGATGTGACTATAGTCCCAAAATAGCAGATGAGACTAAATGTAAAGTTTTAGCTCAAGTGTGCACCGGTTTTAATTACATAAGATGTTTTGCACTCAGGGTACTAATGAGTTGCTAACTCCCAGTCAGATTAAGAGATTTAATTCCCGGCATATCTGCTAACTAGCCAGTCTACTCCATGCTGGCTGGAGCCTTCCACCAAGACTCTCCTGGGAAATACTTCACAAAGCAAGATGTCCTAGTTGTTTAAATGGGAAGGGAATGTGTGATTTAGCTGTGTTTGTTCTCCCAGTAAAAATTTCATGAATAGTGTGAGCCCGTAAGAAACTGTGTGATCTTTAAGCTGGAGATGACTGTCCAATAACAGTTTCCTGATTATGTAAATGAGTTCTTAAAAATACTTTCCATTTCTTTCAAGAAACAGAAATATTTCTTTTAATGATGTTAGCAGTCTGGAATTCTGGTTTAATTATCCATGCCCTATTCTTTCATATTTCTTTTCCTTTTGACATACTGTCGAAAAAGAAGACAAAAATCTGTAAAATAATTGAGAACATGTGAACTGCCATAAACAATCACTCTTGTTTGTTTCTCTGCAGAACAAAAGGAAGTAAAGGTGGGAGAATACAATGCTGTGGATGACAAATTGGTAATAATCAACAACAGCATCAGGTTCCAAGGTAGGAGACAAAACTAGAAAGAGGTACAAGGGTGACATGGATAGCTGCATGTAGTTTGTAACACTGTGTGCTCTTAAAAAGCTGGTTTAGGATTTTTAATATCAAAGAAAGTAAAAGAGAAAAAATGCTTAAAAAAATAGAATTCTGAACAGAAAATTACAATGTTTTGATATAGTATACCTGTTTTTTATTCCAATGATAGGGCAAAATCAAATTTTTATGTGTACAAAAATGTTCTTTGATATTTCAACAAGCAAGATCTTCACCGATGAATAATGTTCTATTTCACCCCTGTTTCCCACTCCCCCAGTTCATCTCACCTGTGGGGATGCTCTCATGTTCTGTGTTTGCAGACACAAGAAGGAGATGGTTGTTTTTCTTTGGAAGGTGTCTCTTAGGTAGTTAGAAAATAGGTTTTCAAAATACCAATGCTGGCTTTAACACAGCCCATGTGAAACAGGGCTAGAGAAGGTTTTCAGGCCAGCAGCACTCTCGAGGTCCACAGCAGACATATGGCCTTTGTTGCTGGATCTTGCTGGTTTTTATCCCAAGGTGCTCCAAAGATAACATGGGGGCTTCTTTCCCTCAAGAACTTCGAGTGCAGGCGTATCCACGGTTTTCAGAGCCCGTGCTCATGGCAGCCAAGTGTGAGCTGAAATGAGTTTTAAGGATGTCTCCTGCTGTATAGGCATATACATTATTTTCCAAGCTAATTTTTAAGATTTAATCTTAAGCTCTGCTATGGTACAGTTCAATGACAGAAAGTGAAGTTGGCTTTGTGAGTTCTGTGTGGTTTTCCCCTGGGAGCGGCGAGGCAGATGAGTATCAAGCTGTTGTACTGTCGTACTCCCCTACACCTACTTCCAGTCGGTCCCAACACCCAAGGTTTGCATGAACATGGGTGGTGTTTCACTGCAGTGATCTAATTCAGGACTGCTTGTCTGTCTGCTGGAGCTTTCCACCTTTCCTTTTGGTATCCTTTGCTGGAATTAAAAGAGTACAGCTACACAAACTTCTCACATCCCTCTGGAGAATGGGGCTTCGGAAATGAAGAGTGCAGAATCTGTCCCAGTTGCCAAAGTCTGGGACCAAGCAGATTATTTTTGCTGCAAGGAGGAACTAATGATGTAGTTGAATACTGATTCAGTCCCATTAATTTCCAGAGAATATATGCAGGATAAGTCAAGTTACAGGGGACAGAATTTGTTCCCAATTCCTTGCCTTTAGGGACGGTATATGATGGGGAAAAGTCTCTGTACAGTCTTTTTTTGGGACAAGACTGCTAGGTGTCATTCTGACCACGTCTGAAGGTGGTCTTTCCACCCATAACCTGTCTCATGGTTGTCTTAAGATGTATTATGTGACTCACAGTGAATCTTTTCCTTTTACTCATCTTAGCTTTTCATTGAGAAAATGATATTCGGTGGGGAAGACACTGACTTCCAGTCAGTATAAGAAGCCTAGTAACTTTCAGTATTTGAAATAGAGAGTAGTAAAAATGTTCCTGTTTAAACCATTGCATAGAATTCCACAGCAACAGGAAGCAACAGGTTTGAATGACCAGTGCACAAACAAGAAAATACATTTTGTAGACCCCCTGTTTGCTTATATTTAATAAATACAAACCATCAATATACCCTGTAGAGTTTAGAAACAGTAGGGTGAGGTTTTATTTTTTAGTGTTACTTCTTTTAAATCAGGCATGTGTTTTACTGGTTTTTTGGCTTGTTACTTGTCTAATTTTATTAATTGCCATGGACTGTAAACACATGCAATGTTGAGAGAAAGAGGAAAATCCCGGGTATTTTACTCCAATATCAAACAACAAATGGTCCCTTCACTGCCACTTTTTTTGTGATCACCTAAAGGAATTTTTTTTTCTGAAAAGTAGGACATGAAGACCAAAGGATAGCAAGTTTCTATGGTCTTAATTGTTTCAACTTAACTCTTACAGGTAAAGCTATTTTATTGTGCAAATCCTTGAATATTCTTTTAGATGCAAGGCAGAAGAGTGGATGTAAAATTCAACCATGGCAGCTGCTAGTCAGGTACTCACAGCTCTGCTTCTGCTCCAGCCATGCTGTGAATGGCACTGCTCAGCCCCATGGCCCTTGCAGCCCCACGGAGAGCTGATGTGAAAGGACAGGCTCAGGAACCATAGGGCACACAAAGCTGTTTCTGAAGGAAGGCAGTGATGCAAAAGGCCTTTTGCCAATCTCCTGCACCAAGGAAAAAATTAGTAAGCAGGTGAAATGGAGTGTGGGAAGTTGGAGATGCAGATCTTTATTGCAGTTGTTGGAAAATGATTCTCCACATTAAACCAAGAAGCCTTTAATTAGTTGGAGCTCACTGTCGATTAAGTACCCTGCTTTAAACATAGTTTTTAATTTCAGACATTCAAATCCACATCTGCAGGGATTAGCAAAGTGGATCTGTCCCTATAAAACTTTTGCTGTCCGTTTTCCCATATTGTTCCTTTCTGTAGGATCCTGAGGGCACCAACGACCAATGAATTCCCTCCTCTCAGAGCTTCCCACAGACCAGGACTGCATTTTAGCCCCAAGGCCATCAATCCCTGTCCCAGTGATGCCACACTAAGGCTGGTCTCCAGAGAGGCTCTTTGAATTTGCTCTGGCGACGACAGTGGGCACAGAAATGATAGTTTCTGTTTTCTTCTCATTGCTCTGTCACTTGTTTCAGAAAAGCATAACCTCCTGGTAAAATTTACACTCATAGTGTGCATTTTAGTGTTTATTTACTTTAAAATGAGGCTAGTTAGCATGTATGGTGTTCTGCACTGGGGTTTTGTTGTGTTTTTTCTTCCAAAAAGGGTATTTACCTGCTCCAGAAATGCAAATCTTCATGCCAATCAATGTGACTAACATATGTCTGTCAAAATCAATGATTTCATCAACTACTGATGTGATTCACAGTTGCTAAGTGTGCTAATTCAAGGTACAGTACTCAGGTGAGGCAAAGTTTCTTGCAGAAATTCTACATCTGGTTGAGCTTTAGCCTTTCTTTTCTTTGTGTAATTCTAGGGCTTGAGCCTCCGAAGGACAAAACAATTATACAAGAGGAGCTGCGCAAAATCTCCCTGCCTCTCTACAGCATCCTCTCTGCCCTCACAATCCTAGGAATGATAATGGCCAGTGCTTTCCTGTTCTTTAACATCAAAAACAGAAATCAGAAGTAAGACATTCATGTTACTTCTATCACAAATTCTTTGGTATTTAATGTTGTGTTTGTATAACCAGTCACGTATATGTATCTATCTACACATGTATGTAAGGAAAATGTAAAACTGTGAAAAGATGGTATTTTAGAACTATTTTATCGAAATTACTGGGTAATACATTCACATTGAAACAGACTGTATTTAAGTTCTTTTATACTGTCTGAAAAGTATAATTTTCTAATTTATGTTTGACTGTCTGCTAATAATATTAACCCTAGCTAATTAATCCATCAGCAAAAGAGGAGGTCTTTTTACTAAGCATTCAAAAACCTGAAACAATGCTAGACTTTATAAAACAGCAAATACTGTGCATGCTTATAGATTTCATGGAGTTCTAGAAGAGTTATCTCTTTGCCTGGTTACAAAAAGCTCTTCTTTATTGCTCTTGTAGCCTAGCAGTAATCTTTTCCTCTTTAATGCACTATCACCTTTTGTCCATAGACTAATAAAGATGTCCAGTCCCTACATGAACAACCTTATTATCCTTGGAGGGATGCTTTCTTATGCATCTATTTTTCTTTTTGGTCTTGATGGATCCTTTGTCTCCGAAAAGACATTTGAGACGCTTTGCACAGTAAGTAATTCCATATATTCTAGTTGAATTCAGTCTTACAGGAAACTCTGTGAGGAATGCAAACAGAAAAGTTCAGTAGCTGGATGTGTCATTCCATTAAATCACTGATTCTCATAGTTCTTTCCTGGGATATTTTCTGCGACCAAATTCTAAAACATTCACAGGGCTTCATTATTGTGCTGGTGGTTGTTGTTGTTGATGTTGTTATTTTTATCATTATTATTATTGTTATTATAGAAAGCTTCAGGTGCATTGGGATTTGAGCTCAGACTGAAAGGGTAGATGTATATCCTTGTTTTGAAATCATATCTATGAAGATGATTTAGTAAAGGTTGTGTTCATAGCAACTTGTAATACCTGTAAAGCTACTGTGTTGTCTTTATACATTCCGTATTGTTTTAAACTACATGACTGCTCCTTGTCTAGATCTCTTCAGTCAGCCTCTTTGGCTGATTCTCCAAAGACTTCTACTACTATTTTGAGGCTATGCTATAAATTCTTACAGGCCTAGAGCCATATAGAATACATTCTAGTTAAATCAAAACAAGCAACTCTGAAACAAAATTAAATTGTCCACCTAGAAATTTGTAATGTTTTAATTGTTCAGTGTAATATGCACTTACCCTGACTTACAGAGGTCTTTTCAAAAAAAGAGAAAGGGCAAGAACTCCGCTGCAAGAACGCTCCTTCCAGAAGCAGTACAAAACAGCATTTAAATTTATCCCATATATCTTCTCAAAAAATTCAAGACTCTGCTTGACCTGTTGCCTAAAAATATCTGACTTACCCAGGAGTTACCTTCACTATCATTTTGATATTTCTTTATGTCTCTAGAAAGTTGCAGTTCACAGCACCTTTTGTTTTTAGGCATCTGAATTTCTGATGTTGAGACTGGTGAGAGAGAAATTTTACTTCAAGAGGATAATTCGAAGCATGAAAGTTGGATGCCTAAAGCTAGATGATGCAGATACCAATATGTCAGCTGATCCAAACTGATTCCATTGATCCCAATATGTCAGCTGAAGCCCTCCATACTGGCTAGAACCATTATAGAAGTGAAACACTGTGTGACCTGTTGAATTAGACCATTTCAAACCACTGGAGATTCTGTAGCACACGCCAAGATGGACTAGAAGACATACTGTAGGTGAAGGTACATGATTATCTGAGGAAAGTCTTACCTTCCTTAGCTGGGCCTGGACACAGCTGTACTGTAGATGCTTAAACTTCGGCAGCAAAGGAAAGGACAAGGAAAGAATATCCAGTCTTCCCACAACTAGAGCTCTAATTCTTGATACAGACAGTAGAAAGAGGTGCCTTAAAGATTTGGAAAGGATGATCCTGTTCACCTCTCCCAAACTAGTCTATAACTCTATGAATACAATGGGGCCAATAGGAAATGGAAGAAGACACCATTCATTTTCTATCCAGGAAATATGCCCTTTTTTGTGGAACAGCTTCTGATGGAGCAGAAGCGTCGTTAGGAAGCCAGCTGTTGATGTCAATCCCCATTCTTTTCTCGTCCTCCACTGCAGAAGGATCTAGTGTCAGGGGACACAATTTTTAAGTCCTGATGTCTGCTCAACCTTAAGGGGCTTGTATCCAGAGCTCCTGAGATCATTGCCAGGCTGCAGGCCATCGTATGTCTGGGCCACAAGCCTCCTCTGGAAGCAGCCATGCACTGCTCAACAGAAGGAAAGTGGGAACCAGAGGTACTTATCAGCATCTAGCTGTTCTAGGAAGCAGATTTCCAACCAAATATAGCTATGTAAGACTAAATGTGAGTCCTTCTTTACATGTGAAACAGCTCAGTCTTAACTCTGAAAAATGAACCAACATCTAAAACTCTGTGCCTCTGAGCTAGAACATATTTGATTTTTCTCTTATCTGCCTCTCAAAATGCAATCAGTACTCTCATATTCTAAATGCAACAAAATTTAACTGTGGGCTGCTTTTTTTGTCTGCTCTTACATACCTCTTCCTTTTATTCCAATTTGTATCTGTCACATTATGTTAGATCTGTTTGTCTGCCATGGAGGGATAGATCTGCACTTCAGTAAAACACCTACTTGACTTGGGAAACCAATACAAGAAAGAGCTGGGGGAGAATGCTGTGTCCTAAAGCCAAACTTTGATTAAGAAGTATCACCATATGCCTTAAGCAGAGATTTTTTTTTTTTTTTTAATGTAGTTAAATCCTGTATAAACAGAGCAGAGTCTGAGATTTCTTCCCAATCTTGGCTTTCCAGTTTGTCAGTCCAGCACAGGAGCATTTCTGATTATGTTTTCCTGTGCATGGCTACTGATATATCTTATTAATCCCAGCTCTGTCAGCAATTAGTACTACAGTCATAGGTGCAAGAAATCCTTCAGTAGCCTCCAATAGGGAAGGTTTTTCCAACTTCCTACTCATTAAAACAATTCTTACAAAATTTCTCCTCCAACTGTATTTTTTTTTTTTTAATGGTATAACTTATGCTTCTCTTAGACATCATCTCTGCATGGCTACCATTGACTGTGGCAATGCACTTTTATTGTATCTAGAAAATTCTGCATTAATGCTGAATTCATAAATATGAGAGGCAAACCCACTTACCTGTTGAATAACTCTTCTCTCTCTGCTCCTCTCCTCAAAACATCCACCAGGTGCTGGGTACAGAGTATACATTTGGCTCCCTGTCATGAACATCGCGATTCCCATGTGGCCAATATGCTTAGTGGTTTCATAAGGTCTGCTAACAGATACCAGTGCTTATAGGATCAGGCCAGGACAAATCTCTTTTCATCATCCATCTCCCTGGAAATGCATGATTCTGATTACTCATTCTAGCCATGGGAGATTAGTTTAAAATTCCCATTTTATTTCAGACTGTGGCTTAGTCTTTGAAAAAAACCAGTTACAGTTGAGAATAATCATAAAAAGCCATTGAGGCAAGTCATTGGTGTGTAACAACTATCTCAGACACAGAGAAGAGCCATGTCAATGAGCAGAGGTGTTTTTTTGGAAAGGAAGTAAAAATTTTGATTCAAGTTTTACAAGCACATGCAAAGCTATAAAGCTGTCATTAGTGTTATCCCCTGTCTAAGCCAAGTAATCACCCTCATTGTACCCTGTATTTCAGAAGTGATTAGATCTCTCCAGGATAGCAGTATATACACAATAACCAGTGTAATTAATTAGATATGTTAAATATGGTCTCTGAGTTTCTGACAATTTTTGGCAACTCTTATAGGAGGTCCTTAAAACTTCTGTGTTTATTGAGGTGTTCCTGCCACAGCAAGGGGATTGGAAATATGTGGTCTTCAAGGTATCTTACAATCCAAGACATTCTATTATTCTATACTCACAAGTTCAGGAAAAAAATGGTTTCCAAACTGTAGGTATTACATTCAACTCTGTTGTGTTTGTTTCCTCTAGAGCATGTTGTTTGTAGTGCTGTTTGGAGGGTGAAATGCTTTGCAACCTCAGCTATTTTGCTTTCCTACAGTTTATGTCTATATGTGACACATACCTAATGCTATAATATTCCAAGGACACTGAAACAGGATCCAAAATTACACCAGTAACACCTGAAAGTTTCGAAGAATTTATTTGATTAGTTGTACTACCACCTTCCACTCTGTAAGACACTCAACGTAGGAGGATGTGGTCTATAAGTCATTATGCTGAAACATAGAAATGAGTGCTAAATATAGTTAAGAGTCAGAAAAGCACTTTAAACATATAGTGAAATAATTTGCTGAGTAAGGGTGGTGTATTAGTCTTTAAAATTATATAATGTTGACTCTGTGACAGAGTGATAGAGTGGGTAATTGGTTCCCAAACACACTCATTTTTATCTTGGTATGCCCATTTTTTATGGAAAAGTAATCAAGTATATTTCAATACATAATAATTCTGTGTTTTCTCAGTAAGAACTCATAATAGCAAATGTAGCATAATTTAGTTCCATGTCAGAATTAGAGATTAGGTATCATATTTTATAACTCAAATTTTATGGAATTAAAATGATCCAGAGCAGTGAGTTCTGAGAAAGTGGTCGGTGTATTATTGAACCATTAGATCATGTCTTACTTATTAGCAACTTTATTGGTTGCACAGAACAAGAAAAAGCAATACAATATTTCCTTGCATGCAAATGTATGCCAAAGTACGAAGTGTTTCAGATAGGAGAGAGAGAGAGAATGAGAATGATTTATCTTTGTTTTTAATCTCAGAATTACCATGGTATCATAGAAAAAAAAAAAAAAAAAAAAAAAAAAGAAAAAATAAANAAAAAAAAAAAAAAGGAAGAAGTTAGAAGTAAGGGTGTGAAATGAGATGTGATGCCAACTGGAAGAATGCAAGCAAGTGGAAACATATTTGAAAGCATTCATTATGTGGAAGAGAGAGACTCAAAATTAGCAATGCTAGTGACATATCCTATGAATAGAGTTTAAGGTGACATACTAAATAGAGATACTCAAAATAGAGAGAATATTAGATAAGATCATAACGTTTAGACTTCCGTGATACATTCCACTGAGAATTTCATTATTTATATTTAAGAGTAATGTCTTTGCAAGTTGGAACTGCTGTGGGATGAAAGACTGCTATGGTCCTGAGGACGACCACAGTCTTCTCTGTTATGCATCTTCCCCAAATAAGTAAATCCGATTATTAAGTGAGGGCTGAAGATGTTTCAAATACTTCACGTTGCACTCACCCATAGTTCCACAAAAAAAAGCCTGGTTCATTAGGTATTAGTAGAGAGAGCAACTCTTCTCCTCAGTCGTGGTAGTTCTGATGTGTAGTAGGATTTCCTCCAGGGGAGTGTGCTGCACTGGGTCATGGCAGTGCTTGGAAGGGGCAAATGATCTGTCTTGAATAATTGAATATAGGATTCATGCTTTTTTAGGAGATATCTATTCTGCAGATAGAAATTGTCTTTCAATATCCTTTACACTACAGAGTGTTCTGCAAAGGTGTCACATAAAGTATAAGAGGATCTAAGTACTGCAATTTACATAGGCACTAAAATGAAGCATGCTTTATCTTGCTCATCTCATTAGTTAGCATAGTTTATATGCATTGCCGAAGCCAGGCAGATGTTCTGCGATTCCAGGTGATCTCACTGAGCCTGGTGAGTGTTTTGGCTTGTATAAACCAAAAAAAGGAGTGAAGGTTTTTGCACAGTGCAGGCTGTGCTCAGGCTCTCACATTTCAGGTGGTTGCTCTCAGCCATGATGCAGGCGTTTGGAAACACTCTTTGTACAGAAAGACAAAACCAAACAGTGGGGTGGGATGGAGAGACAGGAAGAGAGAAGGAGAGAGGACAAATACCACTTTTTCAAACCACTGACAAAGTCCAGCTCCTTACATACTACAGTGTGTGTGTGACTACCCAGAATCTGTGCTTTTCTCAGGAAAACATCTTGAGAACATGCGCATTCGTGACAACAGTAGATGTTATAGACCTTATATCTTCTCAAAGGTGCATTTTAAAATGTGACCTTTAAATGTATCCAGATACTCAGAAGCACTTAGAGTTTTCAACTAGTATTATTCTTAATTATGGGTTATGAACACTTTTGACTCTGTGTCTTGCAATAATGTGAAAGGCAGGTTTTGTTCTTTTTTACTGGTTTTTTTATAGTCTTATGTCTGCCATGCTGAGAGAACAGCTAGGCAAGGTGGAACTCCATGGTCCACATTTCGCCTTTTCTAGGGAAATCCTGAACCTCTGCAGGGTGGGGATTGCAGGGGAGTGGAGAGACATCCTGAAAAACGCATGGAGACTGATAGACTGTAGTGAGGAACATGCAGGAAAAGGCATTTGTGAGCTGTTATGGAACAGGTTCCCTGGGATGGAAGCAGGCCACAGGGTGAGTGGGATGGTGGGCAGTTTGCTAAAACTCTGAAAGCTGCCTGAGAGCAGTACCTGGCTCTAAAAGGAGGGACTTGCTCCTAATGGTAAAGCAGGGAAAGGGAGAAGATGTATGAACCTTCTGTCTATTTATTTATTTCTGCTTTGTCTTCTCTTGTCACTTTGCATTTTCTCTTTTTAACTGATTTTGAGGCAGCAGACTGAAATAAAACATCTGGGCAGCACCACCCCTACAGCTGTGGTTTTTCCTGTGGACAAGAGTAACTTGGACTAGACCCTGTGCTACCAGATAGCATGTGGCCTTGATATTTGGATAGTAGCTGATGATGTGGTCCTTATTCATGCTCTTTATGCTCTTCAGGCATTGGCCAAAACTCAGCGTTTTGTTTTGGTTTGTTGTGCTTTGTTTTTTTGAGGTTTAGGGGGCTTTTTTTTGGGGGGGAGAGGGTGTTTCCTGTGTGTAGACTTTATATTTGCCTAATTCTTTTGCTCAAATTGTTTAGTTTTTGGCCAGGAATTTAAAAGAAAATCCAACAGACAGACAGTCAGCTTCTATTGAACTGCAAAAGGATTTAGACCTCTAATCTATGTCTCCGGAAACCAGAGCCTTTGTTCGTGATTTTTATCTGGCCTTTTTAATTTTGTGTGTATTCTTCAGTTTATTTCCTACTTAATTGTTTAGCTGTTAATTTTAATCTCCCTTTTCTGTATAATCTCTTCCATAACTGTTCTCACTGTCGTCCAGTCTGAGACTGATCTCACTCCTGTTTAATTCAACAGCAGTTCTGTTACTGAGTTTAACATGAGCCTGATCATCTTCTATTTTAGTAAATGACATTTTCTTGAGGGTAAAAAAAAAAAAGAGTACAGACAAAAGTTATAAGTCTGAATAGATCCTAGAAAAAAGATTATGTCATATGCTGAAGCAAATACACCACAACCTTGCCACAGATTTATTAAGGTAATGTTTTTAGACTGTTTTCCTTTCCTTCAGTAGAAACAGCAGACAGTTTTAAAAGCCCACTTATAGAAACAGGAGAAATGATAACATCTTTTACACTACTCATAGATTAACTCCGAAAAATGATCTAAAGGATATTAAGAAATCACTATAGGAGATCTCACAGCGTGCAATGAACCTCTGTATTTAATTTATGTGAAAACAGCAGGATTCAATTCTCTAACATTATTGCCACTTATGTATTACAGGAATCTGTGCCGGTGCCACACAAATTCTAAAAAATGAGTTAAAAGTCATAAAAATTTGTCAAAAATATCTGATATAAATGAGAAAAGTATAATTAAAAGGGTTGAACTCATTCTTTGGGGTCTGCTTGTACTCACACTGTCAATTTTGCCATCATTAATAGAAGCAGAGTCATAACCCAGTGCAAACTTGTTGAGATGACGCGTTTTTGTTCATCACAATTATCCATTATGTCCCCAGTTTTCCAAGAAAAATAGAAGGTGTTTAGTTTTCAACTCATGAGTACTCCACAGAAATCAATGCAATTGTCCACTTAAAGACAATTGTACTCTCCAGGGCTAAATCCACAGCATGGTTTATTCTCACATTTGTTCTCTTTAAGTCCTAAATCTAGTACTGAGATGCCTCCAAGCTGCTCAGCAGTAATGTTCAACTGCAGCCTAGCCCTGTGGGCACTGCATCTTCTACCTAGGGTATGTGTAGAACTGGCTCATTATTGATACTCCTTAAGTGAATCACTCTGAGTCTCACAAACAAAGCTGGAGAGTGGAGTGTCAAGCCCTACAAAATAAAGATTTGCAAGTTTTATTTAAAAAAAAAAATCAACATCTTGAGATAGGAGAAGGTATGTTTGCAAGAATGTTAAATCTGAGTTATTCCTCTGCAGAAACATAATCTAAATATTTTACTAACTGAAGGAGTTCTTAAAGAACCAAGCACCTTCACTATCCCATTCAAAAACTTACTTAAAACAAAAAGTCATCTAGAGAAGTGATAAGAAGTTCAAAGCTTTTGACACAACACATGAAGGATTTTTGTGCTGATATTTGGGTTTCTTTATTCTTCATTCTGAGTCTTTAATTCCATCTTCCTTTTCTAGGTTGATATTGGCAAACTGGATTAACATAGAATTAACAAAGCTGCAACATGAAAAGAGAGAGTGTGTAGTGTACTCAGTTCAGGTGGTTATATTTTTTCTTTCAATTAAACAAAGCAGTAAAATGCATCACTTCCTTGATCAACTATATTTGAAATTGCTATTACAGTTCTCATGAATTCAATACCTTCCCAGGCATTGCTTGCCAAATCGTAACTATCTGGTTTTCTGAATGCATAAGCAGTGGTGGTCAAATACAGGAAAATAATTGAACTTCTTGAAAAATGAAAGTTTTAACTTTTCATGAATTCCGTTAATTTCCCAAGATAACCTAATTTTATAATGTTATATAGAATTGTAATTATATTAAAATAAGGTGTTTTAAATTCATTCAAATAATATTGTTGTTTATCTGTTTATTTAGCAGTACCTAAAATGTTGGTTTTATTTGTAAGCTTCATTCTTAGAATATATAATTAGAGACTTTTACTTCTTTATTCAGAGTGTTTCTGGCACTTTCACCACTTACTAATGTCCCCTCACTAGCTCATTGTTCACAATTAGATTGCTTCTTTTATTAATAATGAGTGGTAATATCAGGTAACTTTTATGTCTGTTACACAGATGTATAAATAGTAACCACTTCGCCATTCCCGTAATGAGATGATGGGTGAGGTGCAGATAGATTTGTGTGAAGATATCAAATAGCAGCAAACGTAGACTAGCCAGCTAAACCTCAAGGTTGAGAGGAAATAGGATTGAATTTAAAGTAATTTTATATAAGATTGTTAACCTATCCATGCTTATTATGTGGCAGAAGAATTGTCTTCCTTGAAAAAATAAAAGGTGTTTAGCACCCTATGGATAGGTTAAAAACAGAGGGGTTTTACTGCCAAAGGAAAATAAAAAGTAATGCTCCCACAAGATGTAAGGGGCATCTTGTTCATAGATGCAGTGACTCTTTAGCTGAACCTTACAATATTTGTTTAAGGATTAATACTTGACAAAGGTAGGGGTTTTTTTGTTTTACATAAAAGTCGTATCTCTTTCAAGTCTGGAACATTATCAGAAAGATCTCTTTCTTTGTGGACGCACTTTCAGTGTTTACTGTTTGTCAACTGTATTATCCACCAGATAAATGACTTCCAGTTCTTTTAGTTATCACAGTAAGAGCTTCTATCAAGTAATTTATAAAAAGCACAAATTCTTATATGAAATTTTCAAAAAGAAACCCTAAACCCAAATAATGTAGTACGTAAGAAGACAGCAGACATAGGAAACTTCATTTTACTATCTATGTAGGAATACTTGATTGTCCTTCGACATTTGCATGTTGTCTTTGAATTATAGAAAACAAAATATTTGTAGGACACATTCAAATAGTCAACACATCTTATTAAAAAAAGTAACCAAGAAGCATAAGCAGATAATTGAAAGAATACCCTAAAATAATTGAAGGCATCAAGAATTTTGTAATGAAAAAAGAGTGTTTTCAGGCTTTGTATCTGGTTAGGAACAGGTATTTGAATGCAAGTTCTTGTCTACTAAAGAGACATTTTCCTGCTTTTTTGGTGGGTACTGAGGGAAGGGTTATTTTTAGCTTCTGGTGGAACACATTGTTATAAACTTCCAACATGAGAGAATTACTGATCAATTCTATAACATCATGGTCGTGCTCTTCAGCTACTGATGTTTTTATCATGTTCTTTCAAATGAGTAGGATGTGGAGGTATAATACACTGAAGAACATAAATGAGCATGTGTGAGAATTTCAGAGACTTTTGATGTTTTCTAAATGTTTCATTTTGCCAGCTGCATTAATGAATTATAGCAGACAAATTCGAGGTCATTTTTTTCAAAATTAAAAATTTATTTTCATCTGAAAGTTACCATCTCCTTCTTAGCAACAATGATCTCATTTTGACAAAATCCTGGTATATTTAAGCTAGAATGTTTCCAATGCAGACAGTAGTTATGTTATTCTAATATGCACAATCCCAGTCAGGAATATATAAAACTTTTTTGATCAAACATGCTAGAAATAACATTTTTCTGAATATTGAGTTAGAAACGTATTATGAGCATAATTGAATTTATTAGTATTCTCAAGAGACAATTACTGTTTCAGTAAGAACAAAACAGAGTCTTATTAGAGACATGAAAATACCATGTATCTGTTTGCCAAATATACCACTAAGCTGTACACAAAAGAGCTGAATACTTATTAATAGCAGCAAAAGAATTGAATGCTAAGTATGGTTATTGATGTGAAGTCAAAAAAATGTAACTGGCTAGTATGAACACATTGATATGAAATGAGTTTTTAAAATCCCTTAGAGCTGATCTAACTGTGGTTTTACTGAAGCATAATGTAGGATAGTGGTTAATGAGCAAAGACTTGAAAAATTTTGAAGTTAAAAATAAAACTTTGCTGGCCTAAATATCTGTTCTTTTTTTCTATTTTGTTTTTTAGGTTCGGTTAGGGGTTTATTTTCAATATCACATTCAAAAATGTCACAAAGTGGCAAAACTCCTGTAGTTTGAATCTAATCACAGTTATTTTATTGGTTTTATTAATAGAGAGATTCACCAGCAATGAGTGAACTCTCCATTCACGGTCATTATCAGCCATGCAGCAGATAAACCGCAACATTAGATGCCACTAAGTTGTTAATATATACATACAAATATCTAAACAGTCTTCTACACACAATGACATTTTCTAATGTTAAGACTCATGTTGCTGTCTGTGCTTTTCATAGAATCCTAGAATGGTTTGGATCAGAAGGTACCTTAAAGATCATCTAGTTCCAATTCCATGGCCATGGGCAAGGAATTAGACCAGGTTGCTCAAAGCCAAATCCAACCTGGCCTTGAACACTTTGAGAGATGGGACATCCACAACTTTGGGCAACCTGTTCTAGTGCCTCACAACTCTCATAATGAAGAACCACTTTTTTCTTACTAATTCACCATTATGGACCACATGTATCTTATTTATTTATTTTAAGGAACTGCAGTAATTTCATTGTGTTATCAATAGTTTTTGAATGTGTATATCTTTTTTTTTTCTTCTCCTTGCCTTTATACCTGGTCACTAATCACTATTAAAAATCAGAATTTCTTTTCCACAGGAAGTTTTGTGAAAAAAGATCATGTTTTGAATACAAAAATGGAAATTCTGGAAAAGTTTGGAAAGGCAAAAACCAGATAGTATGTATTTAGATATGAAACATTTAGATTATTCCTAAGCTTTCTCTTAGATGTCAAGTTTTGAGTCTTACTAGAACACCTAGTTTGTCATCAATATGCATATCCTGAAATTACAAATTAAAAATCCCAAACTCTCCAGAAGTTAGATGTGAAACTAGGCCAGTTTCTAATGAAAAGCATTGCCTTTCATTCTCTCTTAAGAATATTCCCCAAATGCTTTCTTAGAACATCCTGGTTCCTCTAAATCAGATTGGTTTTTTATATCACAAAGCAGCTCTAGTGGCCAAGCATGCATGGTCAACATGGCCAAAAGAAAGCTGTGTTTCCCTTTTTTAGCTTTTCTTTCCCTATATTTAGCCATTGTCTCTCCCCATTTTTTTTTGTTTGTTTTTTACTTCTTAGTTCAATTTTGTGCAGTCTCCCATTTTATGAGCTGGTCCGTGTGGAGTCTCTAGTTGGAGAATAAGATTTTTCCTCCTCGTGATTTCTCAGGATCTCAGATTCGACTATTGGCTTCCAGCTCCATGCTGTGCCTCTCGTACAGTGCTCTACCTGCTACGTTCTATAGTCTCTGATCCATCTTTGGGAAGAAAATGGCCTGTTCAGGGCAAAAAAAGCTTTCAAACAGCCAAACCTGCATGGTAATGAAAACAGAAACTTGCAAGGAATTAGAGAGGGTTGTGCAGAGCTTGCTGCAACTCTGAATGTCACTGTCCTATTTCAAACCAAGTCTGAAAGCGAGGGCCTGTGTTCAAGTTGCTATGGGCAGGGGGGGATTGCAGAAAAAGGGGTTTTTAATCTATGTTCTGTCTTTCTTGGTCAATTTGAAGCTTTTCTATTAAAAAGAAAGAAAAAAGAACTTAGTCTCATTTTTACGCTAAAGACATAAATTCTATTTTAGTTTTAAAATCTTCTGGTTTTTTCTGGAAAGCTCATTATGAGGAAAATGTCTACATAAGACTATGTCAAAGCTATGGCCAGCTCAGGGTCTTGTTGCACCATTGCTCTGTGCAAGCTCACTACCTCCTTTTCCTTAGGCCCCATTTGCAGATATTATCATCAGCTCAGGTCTTGCTCCTGAGGCCTGCCCACAAAGACTGTTCCTGTTTTGCTGTTTTCTCCCATAGCATAATTTAAAATCTGTTGTTCTTATCTTTCCAGATTTTTTCTTGAGTGATGCATGTCTCACACAGTAAAATATTTTCTTATTTAGTCTGAATTACACCTCTGTTTCTCTGCTCATTTCTGTTCAAAATGTTGCTGTTAATATTATCTCCCTGAATGCTTTTTATAGTCTGTCTCTTGAGTTCCTCCACTGGTTCTTTCCTCTATCTGCAAAGAAGACAATAAAAGTGAAGTAAAAAAAAAGCAGAATATTGTAAGCAATTTATGAAATTTATGAAGGTTTATATACGAACGAGACTGTTAATTCAGCATCCAGATTTGTTTTAGTTGGAGAGGGAATGAAGTAAAAAAGCAGGCAAGCAATGAATGAGAAATTCTGAAACATCAACATTTTTGTGAAGTTCTTCAGATTTTTTTTCTCCTGGTCTTGACAAACAAGTTGGCTGAGATTATGATATCTAAATAACTTTGTCTTTTTTATGTATATGCATTTTTAGGTCCGAACTTGGATTCTTACGGTGGGATACACAACTGCATTTGGAGCAATGTTTGCAAAAACATGGAGAGTCCATGCAATTTTCAAAAATGTAAAAATGAAGAAAAAGGTGAGGGGAAATAGACCCTTTTCTTGTTGCCCTGTTAATACAGTTTTGTAATTGTTTTGCTACCTGGCCTGGATGGCCATAGCCATGCTGACTGTTCATGTGCCACATTCAAAGATCCTGAATGGTTTGGTATTAGGGCTTTTTGGTTTCTTGTTTAGTCTCTTGAGTGTTGGAGTCAAGCATCAGCCCTCCAGTCTTTATGATAAGAGGTGGACAGTGGAGTGGGCTGTAAAATGTCAAAGTGAATTTGGATCCCTGCTTCCTCTTAGTATGTCACTCCAGCATCCAGAGGTCTCCTTCTGGTAGATTCACAGCTTTTATGAAATATTTTCTGATTATGTCTGAGACACAGCTATTACATACAGATTTCTCATGAATTGGTAGGAGGAGGCAAGAGAAAGTGCTGCTTATAGCTTCCTATTTCTAATTATTATTGAAATTGCATAAGTTTACTCTAATGCTAATCAGAATTGAGCCACAATTGTTGTCTCTGTCGTTTTTGGTACAGCAAATTTTCTGTAAAGGATTAGTCTCAGCTTAGGGGTATTGCAGCTCTTCATGATATTTTTCCCATGACACATCTTTTCATACATGAAGTACTTTTTATCAGATGGTTTTATTAAAGAATTGGAAAATAGAAAGCATTTTGCTGGTAAAAACGTTAAGAGAAATGTGTATGAAACAGAAAAACAAAATTAATATTTTTATAGAGTGAGCAGATGTGCCAAATGCAGTTCCTATATGCATGAATAGTTTTATTCTAATAACCAATAAAGACTCATCTATAGCCAAATTAAGTAGAACAATGTTCCAAAACCTTGTCATATTCCTCTGTTTCCCTCTACCTGGGGTCATGGTGGAGCTCTATTATTATTTTTTTTTCTTAGCACTGTGTTATTTTTTTCCACAATTGCAATGTGCAGGGAGTCTGTCACAATGGGATACATCATTCCCTTAAAAGCAATGGACTTCAGAGAGATAGGCAGAGAGTTAACTCAGTTTTTAAGAGGATTTATGTCTGAGGTTATTAAGGAATTACATGCTGTGTCTGGAACTGGATCTGTTACTCTGGCACCATAACAACACAACCACCTAGTACTTCCCCCTCCTATTCAGTCATGTCAGGTTGGTTCAAATATTTAATTATCATTCATTGTAAAATACAATGATGAGTAAATACAAAATATCTTAAAACTAACTAAAATTACAAAAAAATTCTGTACCAAACACAGGATACTCTGGGTGCAGTGAACTGGAAACCACCCTTTCTGCACCTGTGCCAAGAGTCCACTGTAACATACAAGTTTATACTACCAGAGTCTTATATTTATATATATTTTTCAAGAGTCTTACACTTCCTATATTAAAGGTTTTTTTAATCAATGATGAGCCAGCATTTTACTTTCCTGAGAAATGAAATTTTATATTGCAAATGTGTTTTCAGCTATATTGGTACAAATCTTTTTAAATTAATGAAGTTACACAAGACATTGAAAGTCTGACACATAAAAGCATTTACTTCATAACCTTTATTATCCTCAGAATTTTATAATTTCTCCAATACATACTATTTCAAATAGGAGTGAACAGGTACTGCAATGGACTGTCCCTGAGCTCTTGCTTCATTTTCTTTTAAACATTACATTTTAGATCTTTAAGTTGGTACTCAATATTAAATTTCACTGTCTGTTAATTAAACATAATCCTCAAATTCTTTATTGCCCCTGTTCTTCAAGGGTCTCATCAAAAACTGCAAATTGCAATTGTTCATGCATAACTGGATGTTAAGAATTATTTAAGATCAGTTAAAAAGGCACTGACCAGTATAAGGGAGATAAACTTTCAGACATCTGGATGATGACCAATTGGCTGCTTTGCCCTGAGTGATACTGGAAACATCAAGGCTATTAGCCCACCATCTTTAATATTCTGGTATTAAGTGAAAAACACATTTTGTTCTGTAAACTTTAAAGAATTCTTCATTTAGATATCCCACTCCAAATCACAAGCTTGAATCATGAAGTACACCAATTTTCTTAATGTAAAACAAATCAGCTATGCATGATAAATGTTTACTAGTCATATATTTTCTGTCTTTGATTTGCCAGGATAGATAAAAGCATTTTTAGGAGATGACTGGAAAACATGCCATTCTTTACTCATGTCTTGCAAAAATGACATTTCCATTTTCTGCAGATGTAGTTTACAGCCAAAGTATTTTCTATCTATGGATGAACAGAAAATAGAAATTTTCTCAAACACTTTCTAAACTGACAAATGCACAAATGTAGTGCTGCATGAAAAAGCACATTAATGTTTTCTGAATTAGGAGTGCCATGACAGAGCAGACTGGCGTTACAATCAGAGGAGTACAAAGTTCCAAAATTATTTAAGTACTGTGGATCCTATTCATTTGTGATTGCTTCAGTTGCTACCTGTATATGACACTAAAATCTGCTTGACTTTTAGGCATACCACCTTTGCCTGTCATCCTCAATATTTTCAACAGGAAAATGTTTCCCAACAGTGAAATTTCTTCACAGGGTGAAAGAATCTCTGTGTGGCTTTTGAAAATATTGGTTAATTCATTTCGTGAAAGTGGGTGTTGAGTAAGGGAGAGAATATGATGAGTAAATCTGTTTATCTTCATCAAATAGGGCAAGCTTGCTTCTGTACGTTTATTGTACACTTTAGTGTGCAACATGGCTTTTTGAAGAGATGAATGGATATCTATCTGAGTGTGAGCAAATACACAGAATTTTAAATAGTAATAATAATTATACACTCCATATTAGTGCAGTGGAGAGTGGAACGAAGTGAGTTAAAGTGTCTTGAATTAGTTGAAGATTCTCGTTAACTGCTGTTTATAAAGCTTTCAAAAGTCTATTTTATTTTCACCATTTTATATATCCACTCCTCTGTTACTGGAAATTAATAAACAGTATAATTCAGAATACACTCATTCTCTTATTAGAGTACTAACGATAAATTTTGCAAAATTCCCTGAGCTCTGTTACCATCTTTGATCTTGCTAGGGCTCGAAGGAAGCAAATTAAAAATGCATTAATTTTAGCTGGATCTGAAACAGAGGGGTGCAAGGGAATCAATTTTTGTCAAATGGAAATGACAAAACCAGTAGGGGAAAATAAATTATTTTTGAATTTTGAAGAGGTTACCGGAGATAATGAAAAGTATAATAGAGTTAAAAATAACTGTAACAGTTATAATTGAGGTGCAATTCTGGTTTTCATATGTCTCCTTTCTGTTGTTTTGGGCTGCAGAATGTCTTCTGGTCAGAGGGAGGTGGGCACTGATTTTTTGTTTTCCTTGGCAGCAGGAGGGCTGTCAGTGGATAAGAGGAGAGAGAGGAGATTATCAGTGGCAGGAGAGCATGTGGTGTCCTGGGGAAGCTTTAGTTAGCGGAACCGTTTACAGAAGCCAGCCCTTCTGGTAAATTTAGAAGGGTGAAAAGCTGTCTCTTTTGATGGGATCTGCACTATCTTGGGTTTTCGGGGGTGTTGAAACAGTCCTGCACAGTGACTGCTCCTGCACAACTCCTGCATGCCAAATAAAGCCCATCCACTTTTGATAAATACCAGAATAGTGAGAAATTCAGAGCAGTGGTATGTAAAGCTTCCATACATTTTACAGATTCTGCTCCTACAAAGACAAGCATTTGGCCATTTGTACATGGCTACGGTAAAGCATGAAGATGATCTAGGTCACAATGTTGCCTTGCTGCATTTGTTGTATTTGAAAGTACAATACATCTCTGTTGACGCTGCTGTGATAAGCTTGTCTCGCCCTTAACAGAGTATATTCTGGCTTTGTCTATTTGGACTTAATTCTTCAGCTGTGGCATCAGAGAAGGGATGTTTTATCTCCAATTTTTACTGAAAACATTATCATTGTACTCAGTTATTATTACCGCTGTAGACTTCTGGTGGCGTATGTCTTTATGTTGACAAAGTTGTTACAAGATAAATGCTGAATATGATGACAAAAGAGACGTATAACAGCCTCTTTTCTTGAGGCTTGTGCTGCTGTTGTTTTGCCAACATTATTCTACTCCTTCACGATAATTCATGAGCTATTCTCTATATTGGTAATATCACAGGGTAAGAAAGCTATAACCAACCAGAACAGACAAAAATGGCTTATCAGTCTAACCTGACTTAGCTACACCTGCTGGGCTGCCATCTAGCAAACTTGTATTCATCCACTTGGCCTACTAGGTCCTTGTAAGAGCCCTGAAAAGAGCTGAGGTCTTCATGCCTTGCAGAGATGGGTAGGAGCTTGTACAGATTACGTTGTTGACAGTAGAATGGGGAAAGTAGGCTGGCGGTGCAAGGGAACTTCAGGGCCAAGAAATCGGGAGCAAAAAAGAGACTGAAGATGAGAAATCAGGTTTGCTGTTAATGACTTCAACAGAGAAGCCTGTCCAGATTAAAAAAAAAAAGAGGAAAAACTTGGGATTTTATGCTGGGAGAAGATGTTAAAGAGGGAGACAGAATTTGGATTAAAATTCCCTTGGAAACTAAGTTTCAAAGACAGGAAAGACAGGGAAGTCTGTAAGAAGTGATCAAAAAAGCTGAGTATGATGGAATGCAGAGCCTGAGTATGGTATTTAAGTGGCAAACTCTAACTGAAGGACTAGGTCTGGTTTAAAATTAGATTAAGATTGAAATTTAGAGCCAGAATGGGAGGCCTGAAAAGTAGGGATGTAGTCTGGGAAAGGAAAGCAGGAATGAGAAAGGAGAAAGAGGCAAGAAAGAAGTTGAAATTAGGACTGGCCAAAATGATTGTACAAGAAGTGTGGGCAGAGCATAAAATTTGAGCACAAGATTTCTGAATTTTACTATTCTTTTTTCTATTACTATGTATCTATAAAACCTACAGGCAAAATATTTGCCTTGTCTTCCTGTTATGCAGTTGAACAGATCATGATAGCTACTAGTGAGTTTTTCAGCTCAAGCTGATGAGGTGTGCAAAGATGTAAAGGCTCCTCTTGCTGATGCATGCAGCTCTTTCTATAATTGAATTCTCTTTCCATTTTCTTTATGAAGAATGGGCTAATGAAAACATTAAAAGTTTTATGTTGTGGCTAGAAAGTCAATAATTGCAAAACTACAGCTTGCTAGGATCTCTACAATGTACATTTCTTCCCCTGTGTGGATTATTAGGACACCAGTGGAGCCTTGGCTTTCTGCAGGATGCCACTGTCACGGAGCAAATGCAGTGAGTCTGCTCTGGGCATGCAATAGGACTGTGCAGTAAAAGAGACAGTTTATGTTACAATCTTTTACATTTAAACCAGAAAAAAATGCGTAATGAAAAAGGCAGTAGGAGTTTTGAGAAAGGTGGTCTCATGTATAAGACAGTTAAGTGCCAAATGAAGAAAAGTAACTACTTTCCAGAATGATTTGTTATGCTATAGAAATCTCTCTGAGCATATTTTTAAGAAATTATTTTTTTGTTTCATTTTTCATTTGTTTCATTTGCTTCACTGAGAAGCAAATTTATTGCTCAAGTGAAGCAGCCTGTGAATTCTCGGACATTTTAGCTCGTTGCTTTCACACTCCATTTTTTAACACAAATCTGGCCACCCCAACTCCATACTTTGTATATTTAATGGTTCATAAACAGGTGATAGAAAACTGGGAGGGGTGAGAGATCATCCAGGCTCTTTCTGGGGATCAGGGCACATGAGCTACTCTGAGCAGTCTGCTGTCCTCATCCCGCAGGTCGTGGTGGGCAGCAGCTGGCTGTGTGCTCCTGCCCTGCGTGGTGCCAGCTGCAGGGAAGCTGCCAGTTCCTGTGATTGCACAGTGTCCCTGGTGGGGGGGAAGTAGGGAGAAGAAAGCAGCTGGAGGCTACACAGTTATGAATTTGTGTGCTGCTGCCTTCTCTTCTCAAGTTATGTCTGTTGATTGCTGTCCCCATCCCTCACTTGAAAACCTCTATGAGAAAGTTTATAGAACGAGTGTGAACTCTAGCTGTAAACTTTTTGGCAAGTTTTTCAAGCCATCTATGGAATTTTGAATTTATTGCAATCTATATTTTTTCCCACTAAAGTTCTGAAGAGGTTTAAAAAACAGTTACCCATTAGCTTAATCTTTTAGAGATAGATGAAGCAAAGTTCTTAAGATTACATTGACAGAGAGTTTAGGTCAGAACCTCACAGGCCACATCTCATTTATTCACTTAAATCCCATGTAGATGAAGTTCTGAATTAGCATAAATGTAGTTTGTGTTATCTAATCATTTTTTTCTGTAAATTCTTTTATAAAATATTTTTCCAGGTCAGTTTCTAGACTGCAAATACTTATACTTTTCCAGGACTTTTTAAAAATCTAGCTAAAGCTTTTTTTGTTTGTAACAAAAAGCTATATGATGGATCTCCCCTAGGATACACTTTTATTCTGCAAAATATATGTGAGCGATCATAAGTCTGGGGAAGAGATGTGTCAAGATCCAAAAATTTACTTTGGGTAACCATACCAACAGTACAACAATCTATTAGGGACCATCTGCTGAAAATGAACCAGCATATGGATACCTAAAGAAGTGTTCAGTGTTATTGTTCAGTCTTTGAGAGTAACAAAGAAGACAGCAGTTTGAAATTTGCTTAAGTTTAGGATTTTTTTTTCATTATGAATATTTACGACTGGACCAAGTAATCGCTGATATTTACAGTGCAGTGTAAATTATTCAGGTATGGCTTCATGGTTTATTAATATATAGACACAGTCCTTCCTAAAGTGATGTAGGTGGAAACCAAATTATTTCAATTTTTTCTCCCCAAACAGCTACAACTATAAATTTTAAGTCCAAAGCTTTAAAAATAGTGTAATCTTAGAATCCAAACTTAGATGTAAAATAAGCATCCTGGTTTTCACAAGGGCTGATCAGCCAAAATGCCAACCAAGGAACAACAGGAATCACGTTTCTAAAATTTACATTCATATAAATATGGAATGTGGAGCTAAATCTCAAGCTCCTGTCACAGAAAGAAGCTGAGCTAATGAACTGTACATCTAGGAGAAAAATCTGCTTTTCAAGTAATTTATGTATGGAAATTTCTTCATGGTACAGTTTGATAAGGCTAAACCTCAGTAGTGACAAAAACAACGAAAACTCCGTGTGAAATGTAAGTGCTCATAAATGGTGCTACAACCATAATTTCTATGTATTATGAGACTATCGGATGACAGAGAAATAAAGAACATGTCGCTATACAGTATGAGGCAATTTATTCCTGAATAGCTTGAAATTGGATTGTAAATGTAATCAAGTGCATTGATGTTCCCAGCTATTTGGTGATGTTGTAGTGTGCTTTCCCACAGAATTTTTCATTAAGGAAAATATTAAAGTCTAGATATTTTAATGTTATATCAAATAAAATCGGAATATTTCTTCCAGAACATTCAAATCCTTCATGCACCTTTTTTTTTTCCTGAAGATTTGGGTTCCTTTTATCACCAAAGATGAGAATTCACAGCTCTTGTAGAAATTCCTTTACATTTATGGCCTATGTGATCTTGGGCTTAACAAAAGCATTTCTCTCAAAAGTGGATTTGACCTGCTGTGTTGGTGGGATATGCAGGTCTCTCAAGGCAGCACGTCTTGCTTTACTTATGGTTGTGAGCAGAAGTTAACACCATGTTGAGGCTTGTTTCTAAGAGTCTTCTCCAGAACACCAGCAAGAATGGTTGGTTCTAATACTGTTAAGTGGGACTTCTTTGTCCTATTTTTAGGCTAAAATGGGTTTTATTTTTGTGCTTTCAAAAGACTTTTGCGAAAAATGGTTATTTTGTATCACTCTGTGGGCTCGTTATGGTAGGATTAGTAATGTTACTAAAACAATCACTTCTCCAATTCTCTAGTGCACTGTAGTCATAACTGAGTCTTGGGCTTTCAAAAATGAGGCTTTTTGTAACTCTTTTTTAACCCGTAGCTTAATGTCTCTCCATCTTTAACCTCTGAGAAGTTTTCATCTCCTGCTTCCCCTAGGGAAAGGGGACACCACTAGGATGTTCCCACTTTCTTTTATATGAGTTGGAAAAGAGGAAAGGTGTCTCCTAATTGGATAGCTTCTCCTGGCACCAGGTCATACAGTCAACACATCCACATTTGCAATACCATTACTGGGAGGGTGAATCTGCGCAATGATGCAATTATCCTAAACAGGAGTCACCAAAGAAAATACACCTTAGAAATATGTGCTTTAGCAGGCTAGTGATGGTAGCTATTGAATTCTCAAAACCAAGGTTTTTGATCATATCCAATTGTCCATTATTGTCAGGAGTACCACACATTCCACTGTCCTGGAAGGTAGACATCAGGTTCTCGGACTACAGGTGTCACAGCAGACCCTTGTCGCAGTTGAGACAGACACGACACTCGAGAATCACACACACTAACTCCATTCCGAAGGCGAAAGACTCACTTTATTCTACAAAGTCTACTTTTATACATTCCCTTGGCAGGCGTGTTGTGTCCCCATTGGTTTCTACGTTGACACCCTTCAAAAGTATTGGTTGCTTGCAACCACCACCCATTAGAAAACAAATCTAAGCTAAAAACAGCATCCCCTGAGCAGCTGCAGTTCTTGAACCGTTGCTTTGGTTTCTTTGTTTCTGTCGATACTAAAGTTCTCATGGGTACAAGCCGAATTCTCAAGGGTACAAAGGGCTTGTGCCCAAGTCAAGCTCTGTGAAACATTTCAGAGCAGCTGTTGGTTTCCATAGATCCTCACAGGAAACAGAAGTGTACTTTTTAAAATTTATAAGTAGATATACAAATCTTCCATGAAATCAGTCAAAATACCTCTAAGAGAATTTACTCCCAGTGACTTACTGGTCAAAAAACATTATTAATATGACACATGTTTTTTAAAATGTTAGCATTCACTCATTAAAACTAATGTAATTGATGTAATTGCAGCTTGAGGTATTGCCAATAATAATAATAGAATCTATTATAGGAAGTACTCATAATAGCTGTTGAAAAAAACATTGTGGAATTTCTGAGAACAGTGCATAATGTGTTTTCAATAGTCCTTTTTTCTCATTCCATTACACAATAGAAAATAAGAATGTATTACAGTATAGTTCTCTAAAATATTAATGGCTTTAATAACTCTGAGATAGAATCTCCCTCAGCGCACATATGGTAAAGTTCACCCACCCACCACTGACTTTGCATCACCAACCCCCTGGCACCACCCCACTTGCGCCAACCCACTTAACATAGGGGAGCAAGCCAAAGGTGTCCCTTAACCATCCTGAGAGAAATGAAAGGATAGTTTATGCAGTGGAGAGAGTATCCTGAAGGCAAGTCCACGGGTGGTTTTATGACCCCTTTTGCAGGTTTGCAGACTTTACAATTTTTTTCCCTGCAAACTCTATTTTCTTTCTTTCCCCTCCAGTTCAGAGGGAGCACTCTGATCAGCAGGATTTCTGTATGTACCAGGAAGAGGAATATTTGGTTTCAGATTTCTGAGGGCTTTTGTAATTGATGTCAGTGATACTCATTTAATTGAATAAGGTCTGGGAAGCTTCAGAGAGGGATCCTTTAAACAGAGTTTCTCTCTACAGATTCCATCCCAGGAGTCTGGGGAAGAGACAACTGAAAAAAAAAAGTTAATTAATAACATTAAGTGTTTATCCAGCTAGTGCCAGAAGGCAAGGGACTGCTCTGTCAGCTAGACTAGAAAAGGTTGATCTACATAAGAGAAACCAGAATTGCCTTCTTAAACAGAAAAAAACCCTACATTTCAAATTAAAAAGAAAAAAAAAATTTATATAAAAACCTATGAATAAATGCAAAAGCACTCCCAGTCTTTCTCTGTTTCTGTAAATTCAATTAAAAACCCAACAAGCAAACCACAAAGATCTAGCTAATGTAGCTTTAAATTTAAAGATATTTTATTCTGACAAAGGGAGGTGACCTGGTAACAAGGAAACTAACTCTGAAGAATTAAAGGAGTAAATTAACTCTTCAGTCATGCTGGAAAGCTGTTTGTGGAACTCAGAGAGTACAAAACTAGTGTTGCATCCTGGAGAAAAGGGTAAGTCTTCGTATGCAAGACTATCTTTTCCTGGTTTAGAATGGAGTTCAGCTTTAAGGTCTATATAATGAACATTTTCAGAGTTGGTTTCTAGTATGGTAAGAAATAACAAAAAGTTTTCCCTAGCCCTAACTATAAAAAACAAACCTAATGTTTAGTTACTGTTGATTGCCAAATCACCAGGTGATCCCACAAACTGGTGGATGATAGGGTCCTCCAGGACACAATGGATATGCTTTAGAAAGCAAGTGAAAAAAAGCCCCGCAAAAGGTTTGTGCAGCCAATGAACAGCTGAAGTTACCGTGGCAGGTGGTACAGCCTGTGATAGTTCTAGAAAATCCTCAAGAGTTTCCATGAGCAGAAACTTTATCCCAGAGCTTTAGACAGATTTTATATCTCCTGTGATCAGACGGCAATGTCTGTGGAGAGTAAGAACTTTGATCTCTCTTCGTGGTCATGAGTCTTCAGAATAATTTTGATCTGCTCGTACAGCAATGTTGCTGAGAAGAAAATGGCCTACCAGCTTTAGTTCTGAGTGAATTTGTTTTGAGGACAGATCGCTTCATATCCAGATATACAGTCCAGACTGGTGGCAATAGCATTTATAATAGTGTGCAGATCTGCCAGGATGAGACAGATTCACCTATCCAATCACAGATGGTAGAAAATATGACTCACAGATGCTGCTGTGTGAGAGCCTGGCTTCAGCAAGGATTCAGGAGCACTTGTAAAAATGGATTTTATTAGCTACCATATATTTCTCTAGGATGATTTACTGTATGCTAGAAGGAAAATAAAAAGGGAAAAATTGAGAACCTTCCTCTTAAAGAAGTGTTACATTTTTGATTGTGAGGAGCTTCAGTTGCTCGTGACTTTCTTTTGTCAGACAGAGAATTTGTTGGATTCACAAGATCTGAGTCAAGACTCCTTCAGTGCATCTGGTGTTTCCCAAGGAGTGAATGTACTGAACTTAAGGAGTTCTAGTGGGTGGGAGTGACGGTTGGGGAGAGGAAAAGCTGGGCTTCCTGCAGGTGGCAGGGGGAGAGCAGCAAGCCTTTTAGAAGTGCTATTAGTGATATACCAGTGACATTTCTCAGGGCAGGTCTCTTTTAGGACAATCTGCTAATGACTGGCTGAAGTGAAAAATAATTGACCCTCAGTGTTTTGTTCTGAAAGCTGGCAGGTGGAGAGTTCTGCTTCAGAGCTGTATTTCAGCAATGGTTTTGCCAAGGACAGGCCAGTGCCGTGATAGGTACGAGAGGCAGCCCCAGGTGCCCTGCATTCATCCTTCTCACCCTGCAGCAGCACCAGTACCATTGTGTTTTACAGAGCTCATCACTGTGGTGCAGGTCAGCTAGGTTATCTTATGGGCTTTCTTTTGCTGGCCTTCCTCCTGGCTGTCTGGCACAAGTAAGGGATGAATAATACCTGCTGCCAGTGACAGCTGCTGTTATACAACTCCCCTTCTGTCCAGAAAAGGGCAGAGTAATGCAGGAAAAATTACTCCAAGAGGTATCCAAGAAAGAGCTCCACTGCTTGCTGTACTCTTTTTCTTATAACTACCTGTCCAAAAAAAGGTTACCAAATTTACAAGTGAACTAAAATACTGATCTGCAGTAGTGCAAGGTCAGCTACAAATGAAAGAGGTACAAGAGCAAGGAGAAGTGATGTGATCACGTTAGCAATGTGATCATGAATAAGAAGTATTTATTTTGATCCTGTGAGTGGATTATTAGTATTACTAGTTTTAATAATATCCTTTCACTCTTTTGCTTCTGGCATTGCTGTACCAGTGTGGTTAATATTGCCAGGGGTTGGTAAATCTGCATCCAATGCCATCTTACTTTCAATAAGAATACAGTCCGTACAAACACAGAGGACGTTGGGCTGCTTACCCATCCTAGGTAAAATGTGCACTATTTTCATTAGAACGATAAGATATTTTGGGGATATTTTTCAAGGAACCTTTTTGGCTTAGGAGAGCAGAGGGAGACATTTCTGGCAAGATGCTTTCACATACCTTTAAGTTTGTCAAATGCATATTTTAGCTCAAGTTAATTGTCTTCACCTCCACTTGGGGGGTGGGGAGTGAGGAAGGGAGGGACATGTTTCAGAACACTAGTTTTTATGACCCTGAGTTGTACCCAAGATAGGTGGGATGAATTGTCTTTTAAAGGCTTCTGTCCCTGCCCATTGGCTACTGAGAAATGCTAAACACATAATAGCTCAACAGCCAACTTCGGTAAAATAAACTCAATCAGTTAAAAAGAAAGACCAGCTAAAATATGCCAATACAATAAATTCCCTAGCTATTTAAGAGGGAGGAAAAGAAATTTGAGTTGAGGTGTCTACGTTTCATCTAAATCCAAATTCTCTTTGGACTTGACTCCCCCTTGTTTTCTCTTCCATGTCTCCACTCATATTAGGAGCAGTACTGGGTATGTTTCACCCAAGGCCTGTTTGCAGGCATTAGAAAAGAGATTAAAAAACCCATAGGCTGTTTTAACAAATGCTAACCTGTTCCTTTTCAGCTTTGATTGCCACTTGATAAACAGCTAAAAGGTCAGACATAGTTCTGTTTTCCCAGAGAGTACAAGGGACCAAGCTGTGTCTGAGAATCTTTGCTTAATATCTGCTTTCGTTATCTATGAGGAGATGGATGTACTGCTCCATTACTGCCACACACATGTGGAAAGCATCATTTTCCAGTCCTTCATGGTGATGGTAGCTACATGGATTTACATAACTGATCTCAGGAAATGAAAATAAAGTATCGAGTCCTTTAGCTCATTCTGATTTTTAGCCTTTATTTTACTCTTAGTTTATTCCAAATTATTTATAAAACAAACCAGCTGATTAACAAAAAGTGGTTCACAATGCTGCCAAAACATCTTTTAAAATAAAAAATGTATGACACCAAGCAATATGAAGACCAGACTTCCTAAAGTTCTTTTTCCATTATTTCAAATTTTCTTCATTTTTATCTTTTCCTTCAGCTTGATAAGAATTTAATGCAAATACAATTTATTCTACGCAGGAATACTAGGCTTGCCTCTATTAAGATTAGCTGACACTTCTGGCTTTTTAATGCATTTTCAAAATCCTAATAATTTCATCAAATTGAACTGAAATAATCACAACTTTATTAAGCTTCTCAGGCTTAATATTTTTGAATATTTCATTTGGATTAAGTCAACTGTTTCCAAGAATGAAAGCTTGGAAAAAAAATATGTGGGTTTATTCATGTTAAAGCAATTTGGCAATAACTTTTGACTATTGGATGAGTGTTCTTAGTAATAGAGGTACGTATTAATTAAGAAACCGTGACCATAGACTCAAGAGCACTGAAATAAAATTAATTTAAGCCTGATATTTCAACATGCTTACAACCTTGCAACTGAAATAATGTAGTTGCAGTGTACTTCTTCTGTGTTGCTATGTGTACAACAGTAGAAATTACACAGAGATTGCATGCAGTTATAAAAGACTCTAATACATAGTTTGGCCTGCTATTTTTATCAGCAACCCTTGTTTTTCTTTTTTGAACCAAAACCCCAAGCAAAATTAAAAGCATGTTTTGCACTAGATATGCATTAAAGCCCCTGACCTTTGTAATATAGAAAAAATACATCGTTCCCTTCTGCTTCCTGGGTAACAGAGGCAAATATTAAGCACATGGACACACAAAACCTCCAAAATAATCTTTTGATACCATCTGTGTTTTCCACATCCAAGAAGGTTATGAAGAAGTGAGCACTGAATCTTAGTGAAAACTACCTTAACTTCTGCTACTCTGAGAGGCTGAGGAACATTTTTCCACATTTACATGCATAAACACAGTAGTGGCTCCCTGGAATATATTTTTCTCATTTTCCAGGAGTTAATATTAAACTTGGATTTCAATATTAATGTTTAAGAGTCCTCCCAAAGTCTTTCTAGAAGTTGGAAAGCACTTCAAATACTTCTAATAACCGTGAAATGACCTAAAATAATGTCTTGCTTTCATCTTTCTATATTTCTTTTCTTTGTTCATTGTTAAAAACCTTTGTTATTAGCAACCTGTGTTTTTCTCCCTATATAGGAATAAAGCTGTACAGGGTCTATTTATGGCTCATGGGAATCTCCCTGCTTCTTTTTTTTTTTTTTTTTTTNTTTTTTTTTTTTTTGTCTCTCCAGATCATTAAAGACCAGAAGCTACTGGGGATAGTTGGAGGGATGCTACTGATTGATCTTTGCATCCTGATTTGCTGGCAGGTTGTGGATCCTTTGAGGAGGACAGTGGAAAAGTATAACATGGAGGTATGTCCTCAAGCCCAAGTAATACTTATGGTTGCATATCAGTATCTACAGCTTTCCATAAGATGAAGCTAAAGATGCACTAGGTAAAATGAAAGCAAGTCAAGATTTGTATTTTGGGGGAGGAAGGGTTCCGGTTTTTAAAACCAAATAGAAAAGAAACAGCAGCAACTGAAAGAAATTATGTATGTAGTTGCAGGTGCCACATTTCTGTCACTTGTGAGAGATTTTATTTGCAAGGGTTGTAAACACCAGAGAGTCCTCTGCTAAGATTCTCTATTAGAGTCTTTTGCAATAAATAATAGATTATCAGAACCCATTAGTGGATTTCAGTAAGAGCTCATTCAAGATAAGTGCAGGAGAGGTCACTGCTTAGACTGCATTCTTTGTGGAGATGGTCAGGAATTATGTTACCTACCGCTATATCTATTTTCAGTAATTTTATGTGCATGCACCCATACTGTTTGTTGCTCTTTTAATAAAGGTCACACGGGCAGTTTTGATAGGCGGGAGGTAATAGGTTAATGCCAGCTGTAGACACTTTCCAGCACTCTGGTTGGTTTCTAGAAGTGGAGCTGAAGTAGAGCTTTCTGGACAAAATGACAGCAAGAAACATGGCAGCAACAATTCATGCTGAGGAAAAAAACATCTATCTGTATGTAGATTTGCAGTGTTTGAGAGTTTATTGCCTCCAACTTGGAAACTGGTGATATCTGAAATCTACATTGTATGAGGACAATCTAGAAGTGTTAGTCTCTTCTCCAATACTTGGCAATCAGTAAGAAGAACAGTAGTTTTCTGATGTTAACATTTGCAAGGAAAGATACACTATTTTACTCTGCTGCTTTTACTTTGTTCTTACTTTGCAACGTAGCTCTGGAATTTTATCAGGAGAAGATTTTACTTTTTATTTGAGTATAATTTGTAGAAGATACCCTAGAACAATGCCTCTTAAACTGCAAGGGATGCCTTTGAAGAAATAATTTTAAGAGTCTGGAAAGATTTCTCTCAGTCATTCCCTAGAGTCTGAAAGACTTCCCAATTAATACAGTTGTCAATAAAAAATTGAAAATGTAACTGAATTTTGTCTTCTGGAGACACTTCTGGTCCATGTGTGTATAGCTTGAAGCCATAGCAGTTTCTTGAGAGCCTTGTTTACTTCATTTTGCTCCAACTCCATTGTAACTGATATTTCAGTTGTCAGTATTGTTAACAGTTTCTCTGCTCATCTAAACACAAACACATTATGACAAATAGTTACAAAATCCAATTAAAATAATCTCAGATAGAAGGAATTTTACTTTTTACTTTAGTTATAACTAAAGATCCTGATATCTACTAGATTCACTTGAGTAAAATGTCCATGGACAGCAGCAGTAACTGTGAAGTTAAACCATAAATACCATATATTTGAAAAATATTGTTTATTGTTTTAAAGGATTGCAATTTCCATCTGAACTTTTCAGCATATATTCTTTGATTCTCTAATGTATAACACTAAAAACTTAGTGTGTTTTTTCCACATTTGGAGCGTTCCAGACCATGGGTCTGCACACAAGTTGCCTGAACTTTGTGTAAGAGCTGAAATTCTCCTGGAATTACATAAGCCCATGAAAAGTGACATTCCCTGAATGCACACATGGCAATGTTTAATATTTTGATCCGTCAGCATAGAATTGACTTGAACTTACTGCTAGAGCTCTTAGCTACTACTGTAAGTTGCGCAGAATATTTTTTAAGCTAATGGATTTGGGCTGGGAAGGAAATAAAAGTATTGTGCTAGCAAATGTAGTCATTAAACTATTGTATGTGCATAAAATATGTTATTATAAAAGCAGTGAGGTGAACTGCAATTTGCTTTCCTGAAGCACACCTTTTCAGGTCTCAAAAACTCCTGTGTAAAAGTAAATTACAATTGTCTTTGCTGGTATTATTATTATTATTGTTGTTGTTGTTTTGTTCTTTTTTAATTTTTTAGGTTTTTAAAGTGTAATGGTGAATTCTTTAGTTGAGTTTGATTGAGCACATATTATCTTTTCTGTGTTTGAAAAATACTTGCCACATAGTAAACACTACTGGTGGCAAGTTTCTGTTTTATTTCGGAAATATTTTGTAGTGGATATCTCTTGTCCCACTTGATTCTGTGAAATAATTTTAAAGAGATTATTTCTGTCAGTTAATGCTAATCCAAGTGATAAAGATTAAACTAAATGTAGGCTCCAAAGTCATGAATGCAATCAGTCATTCTAGCTAATGAACCGTTTGAGTGCTGTTTATGAATACTCATCAGCTTCCTACGTGATAGTTCTGCATTTGGCTTCTATCAGGTGGCCCTCTGTATAGCTGTGTCTTCATAAACACGTCAATCAAAGGAACCAAGACGAGAAGCCTAAAGACTGGTAATGTCCTGTGCTCTTTGCTATTATTCACAAAATAGTTCATTTCAATGCAAGAACAGCAATAAATTATCAAGAACTTTTTAAAAGAGTTCTTAAACCCAGAACTTAAAAATCCATGCTCCTTTTCTGGAGTTGTTTGCAATCCATGCATTATAAACTGAGGATAGGCAGTCTAAACCTGAAAATACAAAGGGAAGTAAAGGCATTTGTGGAGATTCTCTGCCTCTTACAGAAGGCAGAAGTCATGTGGGATGTTGGGTCTGTCAGTTTTCAGTCTGGTTTCTGGCATCCTGACCCCACAGGTATGGTTTCTTTAGGAAAAGCACATCGATGGCAGCCATAAGGCACTGTGTTAAAAGTTTTGATGACTGAACCATAAAGCATCCAGATTCTCCAGTCATCAGCAGGGGAAGTAATTTATGGTATATGGACAATAAAATTGCTGGATAAAAGCAAACAGGTTAAAGACCAAGGCAGGGATGACTTTAAAACTTGCCTAACTGTATGCTGATCTGCAGAAGAACTGTAAGGGTGTTCCTGTGTACATTTCCTAAGCTTGATTTTCACGTAACACAACAGCATTTACTGACACAAAGGGCTTCTCAACTTCAAGCAGCAGTGTGAAAAAAAGGAATTAATCCATAATGTTACCTCTATTCATCTGTTTTCCTAGTTGCACTGGCTGTAACATTTCTCCTTTTGCTAATTTTTCAGACCAGTGGAGAGACCCATCACGTTTTTCCTCACTAAGTTCTTCCTAGGCTGAACTGGGAATTTGCTTTTTTCATCATAATTCACCTCTTTTGTCATAATCAAAATGCTCTAAAGTTATGCTCAGATCTGAGCTAGGCTCCTGCCAGACTGTTTCTTCCAGTCATATGAACTGAAGTGCATCCTTCCTGCACTGTCTCACTGGCTGGGCTCTTGGCTCTACTGCCCATGAGGAATTACGGTGCTTCTGTGGATGCGGCTGTGGAAGAGCTTCGCAACGCTCTACCATTTTTCTTCTTTTTGACCTGCTTTCTTAAGAAGGCAATGTTTATGTGCTAAGGTGGTCTGTGTGGTTTTTTCCTACTGCCCAACAAACTTTGACTGTTTCAGTGAAATCTGACAAATTTGAGTGGATACAGCTCTTAAGGACATAGGACTGCAACAGATTTGCTGGAAACAGCCAGCTATGTGGAGGAGAGGTTTTAGTAGTGTCTCCTCTAAGAGAAGGGTGACAGAATGAGTTTATCCTTTTGTCTAAAGACAGATGTTTTAAACGACCCACTGCAGGGGAGCATCACTCAGCCAAAGAGAATCCAGCCACAAGACAAAAAATACTTAGGAAACCAGCTTGCTCTAATTTCAGTTGCTCAGCTGCATGGGAATGAAACCACAGCCTGAAATAGCAAAATCCTTTAGAAAGTGGAGTCTGTGCAATAGCCATATCATAATTCAATTATGTACTTATTACAGCTGAAAGGGTCTGTGTGTACACATGCACTCACACTCACATCTTCCTCATAATTAGCTCAGTTGGTCAGAGCATGGTACTATAATGCCAAGGTCATGTGTTCAGTCCCTGTATGGGCCATTCGCCTAAGAGCTGGACTCAATCTGTGTGGGTCTTTTCCGACTCTGAATGTTCTGTGATTCTATGGTGTAGTAACTCTTTCGCTTTAGAGTTTATCTTGAAAGCCTCCGACTGGCTTATCTTCTCCCAACACAAGTATCTATGAAACAGAGATTGTATCTCTGTGGCCTTGGAAGGTAGGCAGTGATAATGTTTAATAAATAATAACTTGTAGGGGAAATGGACTGCATTTTATAATTCCCAAGGTAAAAAGATCTTGCCTTAGTGTTAGATTCATAAAAGTAATAACTTGCATGCTGGATGCCAATATTTCTTGTAAAATTTTAAAGCATGTTTATCCTGGGCAGCATCCTTTGCAGTACCAATTAAGTAGTTATTTCTGTGATGTTTCCTCTTATACATTCTTATGATAGCATTATCAATATTTAAAAATAAACTTCACTCTGGTATCTAGAATACCAGTATTTAAGGTTTCACCCTAATTTTTCCTGGGATGGTAATAAATGTGAAATAGAGGAAAAAATCTGAACAATGTGCCATTTTAGAACGCACAGAAGAGAAAAAGAGATCAATGAGACATGATGTATTTGGGCTTCTAGCATTGATACAGATGTAAAATTCAGAAACCAGTATGAGGAAACCTTACATGAGGTTGTTGCAATAACAAAAATACCAATATGCAGGAAAGATTAGTAGGCCATGCCAGCGTCAAAGCAGTGCAGTATGTTAAAGGAAAGTCAATTCATATTGCCAAATTAATGATTTCAGTGAATGAGACAGAACTCCTATGTATTACAAGTGTATAACTATGCTGCCAGACACATATTACTACACAACAGAAGGTCAGCTTTGACTGATCTGGTGAGGGACTCAAACCAACAAAATGGCTATGTAAACTGGACAAATATGCTGCTCAGACTAACTCATTTCTAATTCAACAGATTAGAGAACCCACAGAGAGAGAATTAACTCTTGATTTTATTCTGAATAGCACACAGAATCTGTTCCAAAATCTTGGTATCTGAAAGAGTTTTCCATAGTTACAAATACGTTGTTCTTAGTTTTGATATCTTTGAAGAAGCAACAGCCAAAAAAGATCTGTAAAGTGCTACTCAACTTCAGAAAGCAGAACAACATCAAATTGAAGAAGCCTCTTAAGGAGAGGGTAAAGAGAAAACTGTAGAGAATTGAATCTCTGCAGGTGGTTTAGAGAGTATCAAGAACTTCATATTTGAGACACAGAGTAAATTCATACAACACATCAAGTAAGACTTGAAAAAGAAATGACTCAGTATGACAAAACTGCAGGAAGGCATCCTTCAGAAAAATAAAATTGTATCCAAATGGGGAAAATATACAGGATCATAAAGTCTGGTAAGTTAAATGTAGCGGACAATAAAGCAGCCTAAAAAAAAATCTTACAATGAATGAAAAACGAACAATAAATCTCTCTGTAAATACCAGTAGCAGGAAGTTTGCCACAGAATCCTGGGAATAACATTTAAGCAGAATAGAAGACCATTGCTTGCAGAAAATAAGACTATATAGAATGATTAAATTATTACTTTGCTTCTTTGTTCAGCAAAATTCTTTGTGGAAAGATTTGTGGAGATTGCTGTGCTAGAGCCCTGTTGAAGAAATCACTGAGGAGTGACTGGAGTTGCTGGCAGGAATAGAGAAACTGATCAGAAGTAAATCAGTATAAAAAAGATTCTATTCTCCCAGGCTTTCTAAAGCAATTCAGAGAATAATAGTCAAACTACTGACAACAGTATGTAATCATTAGCTCAGAACTGCTTTGATAGCTGAGCAAAATGTTGCAAATATCTTGCCATGTTTTCAAGACAGAGTAGAAACCTTAAACTTGTAATTTAACATAGTAGGCCAACTTATAAAAATTATAATCAGTAGAAGAATTAGAAATTTATATGCTACATTGAAGAGGAGTTGACATCACACTTGTGAAGGAACAAGTCATTAAAACTTAGTGAAGTCGTTTGAAGAAGCCAGCAGACGTGAATAGAAGCTGACACAGCCAGCTACGTCTCCAAAAAAGGACTCATCAATTTCTTTCATCAAAGGCTCTTACAGAAAGGAAATAGACATGGAATAAGAGAGAAGCCCTCAAATGGGTATGAAGTTCTTTAGAATAAGGAAACAGAACTAAGAAATAAATAAAAGGTTTTTTTCTAGTAAGGAGAGATGTAGCCAGTAGAGTCCTTCAGGACAAGACCCAGTCTTTGTGCTGGTACCTGTACTGTTCAGTGGAAGAGGTTACACCAAGTTATGTCAGAAAATATAAATGAGAGCTGATTGTGAAGAATTTGGGACAGACGTTGAAAAGCTCAACATAAAATGAAATGCTCTTTCCTTACTGCAGCTGCAGCAGCAAACCTAAATGTTGTCTCGTTTGTGATGTAAAGTCTTTCTGATATAGATGAAGATGGAATTATAGATGTGATTTTTAGTTCAGCTACAGAAAACCCATAAATAGATTAAATATACTGAGTATATCTTACATCTTTTTGAATAAGACAGAAAAGCCTGACTTAAAACAATTACTGTTGCCTAAGGTTTTCATTTAAATAACTAACTGTTGGGGTTTGAGGCTGGCTAAGTGCCAGGCACCTCCAAAAACCTACTCACATATTTTCCTCTGCTATAGCTGAGCAGAGGAGGGCAAATTAAAATGAAGATTTCATGAGTTGAGATAAGGATTAGGGGAAAAACACTTTAAGGCAAAACAGGTTCAAAACTTAAACAGTGTAGAGAAAATTTATTATTAACAGAATTAAAAGTAAAAAGGGTAGTAAGAAATAAAATAAACTTTTAGAACATTTATTTTCTTCCCAGTCCCCTCCTTCTTTCCCTCCGACAGCTCAAGGAGACAAAACATGGGGTTTTGGTCAGTCTTTCTAAGAATCTTTCTTCAATTCATTCGGGGAAAGGAGTTATTCTGTTGCACTGTGGGGTCCTTCCCATGGGAGGCAGTTCTCTGTGAATTTCTGTGGTGTGGTTCTACTTTTCATGNACAGAATTAAAAGTAAAAAGGGTAGTAAGAAATAAAATAAACTTTTAGAACATTTATTTTCTTCCCAGTCCCCTCCTTCTTTCCCTCCGACAGCTCAAGGAGACAAAACATGGGGTTTTGGTCAGTCTTTCTAAGAATCTTTCTTCAATTCATTCGGGGAAAGGAGTTATTCTGTTGCACTGTGGGGTCCTTCCCATGGGAGGCAGTTCTCTGTGAATTTCTGTGGTGTGGTTCTACTTTTCATGAAATAGCAGTCCTGCCCAACCTGCTGTAAGGGCCAAGCAGTCTTCCCACAACTGCCCAGCATGGGTCGTTTTATTTCATGGGGGTTTTGTCTTTTAAAAATAAGCTGTTCTAGTTTGGAAGCAAGGGTTCTCTATCTCTAGAAGCAAAGGTCCTCTCTCTCTGTTTGAGATCCTCACTAGATTACAGCTTTTCAGCATCCACGCGCTCCAGCGTGGGCACTTTTCCTCACGGGCCACACATGGATCCCTGCATCCCCCCATGCCCCTCATGGATTATAGGGAAACAGTTTGTTGTATTATAGTCCTCACCACAGCTTGTAGAAAAATCTCAGCTCCAATGCTCAGAGCACCTCCTCCCTCTCCTTCTTTTCAGTGACTTCAGTGCCACCGTGTTGTTCTCCTCACGTGTCCTCACTTCTTCATTTTCTCTGACTTGGAGGAAAATTGTTGTCCATAGTTATTATTGTTCTCAGGTTCTATCAATTGAAAAGTTCTTATAGAGCTTCGCTGCGCTGAAAAGGTTGATCTTGTCTGTGCTCCGTGTCGGGGAATTGTTTGCCATGTTTTCGTTGCTGGACACAAGGTCCCCGCCGGCACCACACAGGCGGCCCCGGCCTCGGGAGAGCCCCGGCCTCGGGAGAGCCCCGGCCTCGGGAGGGCCCCGGCCATGCAGCCCCAGTGGCCCACCGCTGGGATAGGCCCTGGCAGCTGCGTCACCAACCCTCAGAAGAAGAAAGAGAGCTTCCCGCGGTTTTTCCTTTCTTAAATATCACAGAGGCATTACCAGCTTGTCTAATTGGGTTAGTAACCTGCCCGTTGTCAGAGCCTTCAGAGACTGGCTCTGTGCTAGACATGGTAGAAGTTTCAAGCAGCTTTTCTCCCACCCACTAAAACCAGGCTGTGTTAAACCAACACACTAACCCGGAACAAAATCACGTTAGCTGGCTTCACACAGCTCTCTTAGCACCCAGATATGTGAGTATGTTCTCAGTAGATGGATTTAAGTGCAACAGGACAGGAGGAAAAAATATTGTTCTTTCTGCTCCTAGAACCTGAAGAAATTCATACAACTGAGCTGTTATTTGCACTGTACATGAATTCAACTATGTATAGATATACAATTCTAAAAGTTACTCACAATAATGTAATGCAAGGTCACTGATAAGTGAGACTTGTGCAAAAATAACTGAGATGTGATGTAAAGAATACTCAGGAAGCAGTGAATATATTAGGTGTGAAAGTCCAAGGTGAGCATGGTGCTACACTCTGAAGGACTAGTTAACTAAGTAAGCTGTGGCCACCAAATATAAAACTTTTCCTTAGGACAGACTTTGGTCTTGTAAAATTGCTTAATCTCTACATTTTTTAAAGTGAAAGTTATGTGAAAATTTGGATTCAACAGCACAGATACAGATTATTTTTCTTTAATATCGTTTTTCATCAATAACACTGCTGTTTTAGGGACTGGTAAATATTTGGTCCAAAATTATACACAGAGGAGTGTGGGGTGGGCTGGGGTAGGGGCGGGTGTTTGTATTCACATGATAATATGGGAGTAATATAGGTATGGAATTGGTGAAGATGTCTGGTTCAAATTCATGCGCTCAAGTAGATTTATGTAAATTATTTGACATTTTCAAAAAATCGGATCACGTTCTTTTCTCTTTCCCCATATGTATACATGCAGAAAGAGATGTGTTTGTGGGATTTTGTTTACATTGTGCTGTTCAGTCAGCTAACAGCTGGATTAGAGAGAACTTTTTCAAATGTGCGATATGAAATGAAGAATTTAATTGGCTGAAGTATTTTCTGGGGGTGTTCAGCCTAATGCAGGTCAGAGCTTGTTAGTCAATTTGTTCTCTAAATATCATTACACCCATCTGTTTCCCCTACTATTTTTTAAATAAATTTAATTTCTTTCTTTCCAATTTGAAATATTACAGACTGTGGGAGCCAAATGTCTCCTGAAATCTGTAGCTTGCTTTCAAACCCTGCCATTGTAGCTCTCAGCAGGCGGCCCGCCAGGAGTAGCTGAAACTGAGAACTCTTACTTGCATCTGCTGGAACACTCAGGTGGCTGGCAGATGCTGCAGAGAGAAGGAAAATGAATGGCCATTAAAGTCATCTGTAAACCTTCCACCGGCCCAGAGGATCTAGCGCAGGTCCAAAGAAAGAGTAAATACTAAAGAGTAAAAGCTGGTTTACTTCTCTCTTTCGTTTGACATCAGTTTCCAAGGAAACAGAACAAAACGTGAGAACTGGGAGCCAGCAGCTGAGATTGACTCAGCTGGTGGCTAGTCCTGCTTCTGTTCCCATGGAAACATGTATCAAATTGGCAAAAATGAGGAAACAGGGCAGGACAGTTCCAAAATGGCAGGATGAATGGCTGCCGCTTAACAACAGCCACTTAACAAGATGAGGCTTGCTGGTATATATTCCTCTTCAATAAACAATTCCAATTTTAGTTCTGCCTCACAAAAAACAGTACTTCACCACCTCAGGAATGTAGGAACCACTGTCACTGATGAAACTTGTAACTCCTCTTGTCCAGCACCTTGTTTAAAACAATGACTGGCCCAAATTCTTCCAGAGGTGGATGCCAAAAATGTGTAGTGCACATCTGAAAGTTCATCTGTCACACTTGAAAATTTCAGCCATGATTCATAATGAGTGGTAACTTGAAAAGAGCAGTTGTGTATAGCTCTTATACTCTCGCACTCTCACTAATTGAAAACCTTTGTTATTCCCATAGATGTCAGGGGGTTTTGACTCTTGCAAACTGTGCGCAGTTCAGTGTAATTGCTGACTAGACACTGTGTGAAGAACTTCATTTCTCAGTTTTGGAAATGTTGCTTTTCAGTCTCATTGAACATACATTATTTTTCTTTTAGGGAGGAAAAAGAGAATTGAATCTTCCACATCTCCTTTGGCAGCACAATCGTTACTATGCATCTGTGTGTTTACAACTTTATTTTCCTCTTTTCTCTTTGGTAGACAGTCCCAATCTTATTAAGTTCTTTTTCATGTGACATAGAAACTCTAAAGCATCCTTTTTTAGTTAGGATGACTAATATTGCATATTTTACAAGATCTGTGTAATGTGTTTTATCTATTATTCATCCTCTTCCATATATTTAGTGTATTATTTTTCACTGTTGCACACCATTGAGCAAAATTTTGGGCTTCACTGTCAAAACGATTCCCAGATCATTTCCATGAACTAATTACGACTCTGAGAAAGTGTATAAGCAGTTCCACTGTTTTTACAGTGGATTTACAGTTACTGAAATCAAATTCCACTTGTCATCATATGGCCCACTCAGTTACTCTCCTCACACATTTTTAGACTCAATTAACCTCAGTATTTGTGTCTGGATATTTTCATGCTCATATTGTTGGGCAACACTGATTTTAATATGGAATTGTGGTTCTTAGAGCAGAAGTATTATTCTGGAGTATGGAAGCATGTTAGTGGAGGGGTTATATTACATAATTATTGTTAGTTATGCTACTGTTATGTAGTCACCCTTCCAGCATGTCACTGCTACTTTGCTGTTGCTCCTTCAGTTCTGAGGGCTCTGCTGCCAGCAGTACCCAACAGGACCCATCCTCTCAAGTGCATTTGGAAATCCAAACTATTATTCCCCCTTTGGGATTTTTAGGCATAATCCCTAGTCCATAGTGAATCAGTCTGCTGGAGGAAAGGAAATCAGATGTCAGACATCTAACTCCAATAAGTCAACACAGGGACCGAAGCAGCCATTTACTACTTACGATAGCAACGCTGCTGAGATTGCTGCGTGAGGCAACCAGTGAGTGATTCACCACCTAACCACCGTTAAAAGCAGCAGACACATCATATATCAGGGATACCTGGCTGCTTCCCACAGAAGGCACTTTGGCAGTTTTGTTCATTCACCGAGGAGGCTCATTATATGATAGACGCAGTGGACCTTCCTCACTTTAAACTTCGAATACATAGGGTACAATCATTCAGATTTATTTCTCTAAAACCTGACACTAGAGCCAACCTTAACACTGATTTTATGCTCCTTTATAAGACTACAGTGTTGGTATAGGATACTTTTTTGGCAGTTAGGAACTGCCTACCAAATAGAAGCATACCTAGCTTTAGGATGTCTCAGCATTTATTAAGCAGTACCTCATTAGCAAGGTCATAGGAGCTCTTTTCCTCACATGCTTATCTTCTTCTTTCAGAAATAAGTCTCTGTGAGATCTCTGGACACATTTTTGCTTGAACTGCATATTGAGTGTCAAGATTTACAGGCTTTATAACCCAGACAGGAATATTTTTTGCTCTTTTTTTCCAGTGATTTGAGTTGTTGTTAATATCAGAATCAAAAAAAGAAAAGAAAACTCTTGTCTCCATCAAACACCAAAAACTGATGAGGAAACACTTCTAGAAAACAGAGTCTAGGAACTGATTCATCTTCCTTGCTGCATTTTATCCTGGGTATTCAATGTTCAACCCTGTAGCATCTCTCTTGTTTTCTGGAAGGAACCACCGCGGTATAAAGAAAGACAGACTTTAATGCTTATGTCCAAAAACAGGTGCCGATACGGACGAAAAGAGCTATAATGAATTACTCCAAGAATATGCTAAGGCTGCACTAGAGACCAATAAAATCTTTCCACCAGACATCTCTGGAAATAGATAATTCTGTATTAAAATAGCTATTTAGGATAGCAGATTGTCTAATGTAATTAATATTTCTTTGGGGGAAGAATATTCCCTTGTTCCTTCAAATGTTTAAATAGGCTGATACTGAAAAGATACAATCTGGATATCCTGGTGCTTCTTTAAAACCGTTCTTTCAATCATAAGTAATTTTATGGAAAAGGCACGCCTCAGCTTGTATTATAGGTAGTTATAGATAGTACTGTTTGCCTAGAATGTCCTGAGTTCTGGCCAAGAAATTGTACTGAGACTGATTAATGGCAGTGATTAGTCCTGTTGTCAATTTGGAAAAGCAAGCCATCGAGTCACTTAGCTCAAGATTTTTATGCAGTGCTTGCCCATGAAGTAATGCTGTCTCACTCAAAAGGTGCACCTCGGCTTTGCACTAAAACCACTTCAGGGCTGCTCCAACTTAACAGGAACTGATGTACTTCTCCTTCGAGGTGAAGTGCCAGGTGGGGCACTTCTGTTTGTAAGCACACCCAGGGAGAGCTGGCTGGACAGCAAGGTCACCCACACAGGCGATAAGCAGATGGCAGAGTGCTGCAAACTCAACCCAGACTTCGTGCTGGTGGGCAGAGGGCCTGAAGAGGAGCTTCCTTGAACAAAGCCGTTCTCTTTATGGCTATGCCGTACAGGGGTCATTTCACTTCTGTATTTAGTTCTCCTGGATTCCTCCTCCTGACTGTGCTCTCTTACAGAGCAGCATCTGTAAGCAATGGACTGTATTTTTACCCAAACCTTGAAGATTCTGTCCTTCCTTAGCAAAGCAATGCAATCATATTTTGATAACTATTTTTTTTAAAAGTGCTAGTAACAGCACAGGACATTTTCTGGAAGTGCCTTGGGCCATTCTCTGCTGGAGTTTCCCATATGGTAGGAAATCAAAGCCTTTATATGACTATATTTTAGGTATGTAAAATTGTTTTGCTTTAGAGGGTAAAATTGTTTCTTCTCTGATAAGCATACTCTAAAATTTAAATGTATATTTCATATGCAAGTGAGAAAAAACTTTTTTCTAGCTCTGACAAACACTAGAATGAACTTCTCTACAAAAACTGCAGATTTTCACAAATCTCAGCTGTGCAAAAGCGAACATTGTTTCTCAATTAGCTTTCTCCTGCATTAATATCCAGCAGAATGTGTTTATGCCTATGCATTTGTATTTTAAAATACTCTCCTGCATAGAGTTCTCTCCCTGGATAAAAGAGAAGAAACGCATAATAGCTGTTAACCACATTATTAATGGGGCCAATATGCAATGCTTCAGTTGCGTATGTATTTTTTAAAGCTATAAAACAGAGGGCATCTTGCTTTTTAAAGACCTGAATCACCCTGAAGTCTACTTTCCAAGCTGTCTTTGTTCTTAGACCTTCAGCAGCTCTATTCTGGGAAGTGCGTTCCTTCCTTCCATGCTTCTCTCCTCTCCTATAATGCTTTCTCCTGCCTGTGTCCAAGAACTCTCATGCTTAACAAATCTTACATCATGCTCACTTTCGCTACCATAATGTGCAGGTCATTCATAAAACTGACCTTGTGAAAGGACAGCAAACTTATGGCTTAGGTCAGCTGAGCTTTAGATCACTACCCACACTTGAGCGACTATTAAAGGCTGGTGATGACCTGACTGTAGGTAACCATTGGTCAGGAAGAAGAAAGAATGAAGACTGGATGCAGATTAGACAATTTCCCAAAAGAGGTACTCACTTCTGGTTTTGTTAAGAATGCTGAGATTGCTCAAATTTAACCATTCATAATTTTCTTGAAAGAAAGAGTTATGAATCAACCATGAGCTACACAGATAGGTATGGACATACTTCTGGACAGTTGGTGTAAGGCTTCCTAGTAAGACCTGATTTAATGGTTTGTAATTAAGACTCAAAGATAAATGCTTACTAATTAGTTATGTGGCAGCGGAATGAGTTCCTAGTGCATGAGGGTGCCTCATAAAGGGAGACCCAGTCCCCACAGCTGTAGCTGCCCGGCAGCCCTCCTTGTTGTTTCTTTTTTTTTTTCTAGGTGGTAGTCAACAGTCTTTTCAACAGAAAATTCTGAGTTTTCATTCTATTGTCATCATTACTTCTCACCTTAACACTAATGTCATCAATCCATTTTTTTGATTTTTGGGTACATTAAAAAAAAAAAATTAGTGCTGCCTTTTAGCTGCTTGTTCTTGTAAACTTGTATTAACCATCCTAATTTTTCTTGCAAAATTTCTGCTGTAATATATAACTTCCTTATTATGACTATGCTATAAAGGACTCCTGGTTATCTCAAATAGCATTTTGGATTTAAGTGATTGGTGTACTTATTTCTTTAGAATTCCCATTTTGTTCAGCACTTTCTATTGATTCTGTGGTATTTATATCGCTTTCTCATGAAGCATCTCTGACCCAAGTGAGAATTTTAGAGATCTAAGAATCTTTCTAAGCAGTTGATAATTCCTTTATCACTTTGTATCGGGTTAGAGTTTACGAAGCTAGAATCCTCATTTTATGGAAATACTTCGCTTGTATTTTAAAATTATTATGTCTTCTCTTTTCATTAAAAAATTAAATATTATGTAATTCTTACCAGTGTGGAAGAGTCTCTTCTAATCTATTCAGAATTAGATGCTCCAAAAGGCACATACTTGTGAAAAAATGCTTCTCTAAATATTTAATTTCAGTGTGTTGCATATAGATGTATATGTATATGTATGAATGTGTGTTAATATGTACATATATATAATATCTTGACTGTTGATATTTCAGTTCTGGTATTTGGTCAGGGATAACTCCGGTGACCAAATGCTGCTTAAAGTTTTTGTGGGTTTTTTTATACTTTCTGAACCTTGATGCACATATGTTTTTCCAAGGGAGTCTTGGAAAAACATCTTGTTTTATGGCAGTCTTGAATATGTGAGCTCTTAGCTTATGTGAATTTCCAATAATCTCTTACGTAATGGTAGAAGACCTAAACATAATTGAAACAACCCATGGTTTGGATTCTGGTAGGCAAAAGTTGGATATTCTCTCATTTATTTCTGTGTGCTGGTTACTTCTCTGCAGAAAAGGAATTTTTAATCTGAATGCTCTGATTGGTTCGCTCGCATTTTGTGGGGCTGTTGCAAATAAAAGTGGAACAGTACACATACATCTTAAATTTGTAGAGCTATTGGTAGAAAGTTCCATTCACTATGGAATTTTCTGTTTGCAATAATACCATTGAGCCAGCACATAGCTTTGTGCAGCAGATGAAAGCAAAATGGGTAATTCTTGCTTCCAGAATGGAGGTGTTCTTCAGCTTTGCTATATAGGTTGAAGACACACATCTTTAATGCTTTCAGTGGGATCTAATCTTACAGTAATGCTGTAAGCAGTTTAAACCAAAGGTTTTTTAGGTTTTTTTTATATTTTTCATTTGCATACGTTAATATAGAAAAAAGAACAGCCAGTTAAAGTACTCTGGAGGCACATTCAGGATGGAAATGTGTGTGTGATGGCAAACCATCAAACAACATTATAATAAATGGCATTACAAAAGAATTGGGCTGGAATAAGATGGGAAAGATCACTGTGGAGGCAAGAGTGGGATAATTTGGAATTTTTTCCCTCTTTTCCAGCATTTGGAGTTTTTTTAATAAATTAATAAAATTTTAATTATTATGAAATGAGATCCATATCGGAAATGATCAAAGTAATTATTTAAGCAGTTAAAATGATGAACTTTGACAAGTTGTTTCCACAAGTCACTATGACACTGATTTCATAGATTGAAATGCCAGGCAAGATTTCTGGTTTAAGGGAAAATGACACGGTAGGTGAAACTGCATGTAAATAAATGTCAGGTGATGGTTAGATTGTGATACAATAGCACTTAGTTATAAGAAAATATCATCTTAATATACAGTAGGAGTCAAAAGGCAAACCAGGTGTAAGAATTTATAAGAAAAGAAGTAGGGGAAAAAATACAAAGGAATATTATGCCAGTGTTTAAATCCAGAGTGGAATTATACCTATACCTGTGTACAGCCCAGCACAGTTCCTTACCTCCAGGAGATGGAAAACTTGAAGAGCTATGTAGAGCCTTGAGAAGTGTGGAATAGCCCGCATCCAAGGAATAGGCTGGGCTCACTTCTGTCTGGGAAAGTGATGGATGAGGACAGGGAAGAATAAAATCTTCAGTGGCATAGAAAATGTGATTAGAAGTGATCACACATAGTCTATTCCTACACAAGAGCTAAGGAGCATGAAGTGGAACTGGCAGGTTCAAAGAACAGACAACACATACTGCAGATGGAGAACTTTTCTGCAAAATACTGTCCATCCTAAAAGCTTACGTGGGATTAATATAGCAACTGGGCACACTGATGAAAGAAAAAGCTATAAGGTGTTAAATAAGCAGATGTGACCTCACTCTGAAGAAATCATCGTGTGACAGACGATAGAAAATTCTAGAGAGTTGTTTCTATAATCTTGGCCTCTTTCAGGTTCTTCCCCAGGGGAGGCATAGTTTGGTAGGACTTGAGACATGCATTGGGCTAGATAGATTTTTCTGAGTACATCTGTCTTTATATGCATCATTTATGGAGAGAGGGGATACCCCTGCATTTTTTAATTCTCTTTGCATTTGATTTTATTTCTATTCTTTATAATGTTTTCATAGAATAAATAGAGCAATTCTGACAAATTGCAGATAACATTTCTGAACATAGATGAAGAATGTTCAGAATTTAATTCTCAACACCAGGTGTCCTGCATTCTTTTCCATGTCACAATATCATATTTTTAGAGTACTTGACAGTTGTGCTATGATGGGAAAACATATTCTTCTAATATGTCATAAAGAAGAAGAGATTTCCAGTGTTTACCCAATTTTTATTTAATTCATACTGACTGACTCTTGAAAAAGAAACTGAAGTTAAGAAATGAAATATAGAATTATAAAATCTTTGAGGCCGGAGGGGATCTCTGGCTATTCTCTAGTCCCGTGCCCCTGCTCAAAACAGAGCCACTGATAGTACATTTTTCAAGACCATGTCCAATCACATTTTGAATATATTCAAGTGTGGACTCTCTACAACCTCTCTGGGCAACATGCTACAGTGTTCAACCCCCTCATCATCAAAAAAGTGTGCTTTTTTCTCATGTTTAAATGGTACTTCCTGCATTTCAATTTGTGCCTTTTTTTCTTTCACCGAATACCACTGAAAAAAGTCTGGCTTCATCTTCTTTATTCCGTCCCATTCTATTTTCATTCACTGGGTAAAATGCTCAGTTTCTCCTGAGCCTTCTTGTCTAAGGCAAAACCTCAGCTCTCAGCCTCTTCTCATGTCAGATGCTCCAGTATCTTGAGCATTTTAACGTTCTGTTCCTGAACTCAAGCCAGTATGTCCTTCTTGTTCTCTCACTAGAGAGCCCAGACTTGGACACAGTACTCCAAATATGAACTCACCAGGGCTGAGTAGAAAAGAATCACGTCCTTTGACCTGCTGGTGACACTCTTCCTAATGCAGAGGCACACTCCTAGCTCACATGCCACCTGGTCTCTGCCAGGATCCCCAGGACATTTTCTGCAAAGCTGCTTTCCAGTCGAACACCACGCAGCCTGTATGTGGTTCTTCATTCCCAGGGGCAGGAGTTGATATTTCCATTTCCTCTGCTCAGGAGATTCCTGTCAGCCCAGATCTCCAGCCTGTCATCGTCCCGCTGAATAGCAGCACAGCCTTCTGGTTTATCAATGCCTCCTACTTCTCATCTACAAACTTGCTGAGGAAGCACTCTGTCCTACTGTTAACATCACTAACATATTCAACATCATTGGACAGTGCCAGTGTTGATCACTAGGAAGAATCACTTGTGACTGGACTCCTGTTGAACATCATTCTGCTGAATAACACAATCCCTTGAGTCTAGCAGTTTAGTCAGATTTCAGTCCCTCTCCACTTGTCTTGTCCCTACTGTTTGTTGAGGAAATTATGGCAGTGTTAAAAGCCTTGCTCAAGTGAAGATAGTACCAGCTGCTCTCCCCTCATCCACCCAGTTAGGTATTTTGTCACAGAAGGCTATCAGGTTGGTCAGGAAGGATTTCCCCATTATAAATCCTTGCTGACTACTTCCAATTGCATTTTTGTCCTCAATGTGTGTGAAAATGGCTCCCAGTGGGATTTGCTTCTTCACTATCACTGGCGTTAAGGTGTGGTTGACTGGCCTGTGGTCCTCTAGATCCCTCTACTTGCCCATATCAATGCTCTTTGGATTTTACAGTTCTCATTCACCACAGTCTTCAAAAGAGCAGCTTCACAAAGACATCAACCAGTTCCCTTAGTCCTCATGGATGCATTCAGTTGGGCCCCACAGATTTGTGTACGTCCACTTGGTTTACTGTTCCCTAACTTGATCCTCCTAACTCAGCATAAAACTTCATTTCTCCAGACCTTCCCACTACTTTCAGGGGCTGCAGCTCCTCAGGATAAATGTTATGCGTAAAGTCTGAGGTGGACAAGGCATTGAGTGCCTCTTCCATGTCTTTTGTCACCAGGTTCCCAGCCCCATTCATATTCATCCAATGAGGGAAGGCGTTCATTTTCCATAATGTCCCTTTTGCTGAGGAAGAATTTGTAGAAATCCTTCAGGCTGCCCTTCCTGTCTCTCACAAGATTCAACTGCAGGTGGACTTTCCTGTACATTCACTTATCACACAATCGTAGAATTATAGAATATGCTGAGTTGAAAGGAACCCATCAGGAACAGGATTCCAACTCCTGGCCCTACACAGGACACTGCAAGAATCACACCATGTGCCTGAGAGTGTTGTCCAAACACTTGAACTCAGAAGTGTTTGATTCTGTGGCCAAAATCTCTGGCCTGTAGTCCAGTGTTGTTATCGTGCTGTTTGCCTTCTTTCCTCCTTTCAGAATCACAAACCTTACCATCTTGTGGTCACAGCAGCCAAGGCTGCCACCAGCCTTCTCCTTCACCACATCTGCTTTTTTCCTGGGTCCAGAAGGGTGCTTTCTGTCATCAGATTATCTATCACCTGTGTCAGGAAGTTCTCATCAATATAATCCACAGATTCCCAGATCTGCAGTTTCTTGTGTTATATTTCTAGGATATATCAGGGTGCTAAGTTCCCTATGAGAAGCAGGATCTGCAAAAATGAGACTTTTTCCCTGTGTCTGAATGGAAACTCAGCAACTTCTTCCTGAACAGGTAGTCAGTAGTAAACACTGACCACAACATACATAACTTTGTTCTGCCCTCTAATTTTGACCTCAAGGCAGAGCCTAATGTACTCCTGCAGCTATCTCATGTAACAAGCAACTTTTCTTTTTCCTTCCCCAGCCTGTTCCTTCCAATTTTTTTGTTGCAGCACTGAAGTCATGGAAGCCTTCTCACCACAGCTCTGTGACTCCAATGATTATGCAGCCCTGCAACTGCATACATACCTCTGATTGCACTGAGGTTTACTCCATGCTGCATGCGTACATTTATGTTCAGGCACTTCAAAGGGATATTTGCTACATCATGCTGACTTCTCAGAAGAAGTGTGAATGCTTCCTTCAGTTTCACCCCTGTCCACCTGGCATATCCATACACTTCATTTGGACTTCCCTCCATGCTGTATTGTTGTTTTAAGGCCTTTTCTTGTCTACCTCACTCTGCTTAGCTTTTCATTGTTCAAGAAAAAATCAGTGACCTATTGCGTGTATCTGGTGAAATTATCAAATACTTCTATTTCTGGTAACTGTTCAGTGCTTCACTGAACTTCGCTGTACTTCATTGGCTTACAGAAACAGAAGTGCTGTGAAAGCAAAAGGCTTCCAAGGTTAAGTAAAAATACGAACAAGGTCTTATTGCTCTCTGCAGCTACCTGTAGCAAGGCAGGGGTCAGTCTCCTCTCCCAAGCAACAATCAATAGGACAAGAGAAATGAGCTCAAGTTGAGCCAGGGGAAGTTTAAATTGGATATTGGGAGAGGTTTCTTAACTGAAAGGGTTTTCATGTACTGGAACAGGCTGCTCAGGGAAGTTGTTGAGTCATTATCCCTGGAAGTGTTCAAAAAGTGTGTGCATGTGGCCCTATGGTTTGGTGGTGGACTTGGCAGTCCTGGGTTAATGGTTATACTCATTGACCTTAGAGGTCTTTCCCAACCTAAATGATTCGATGATTCTATGATTCTAATCATTAGACACAAAATCTGATTTCCACAAATTTTGTTAATAAATTCTGAATAATGGTATTCGCTTTAAATTTGTTCCCCTCTGATGAAAAAAAAAAAAGAAAAAAAAGAAGTGCATAAAGGAATAGGTGCCTGCAAGAATAGTTGGGTTGATAAAAAACCTGAAAACCCCTGTTATTAGAGAAGTCTAAAAATTTTGGCTTGCCTAATTTTACAGGAATTATTCCAGGAGGATATATGATTACTATATCTAAATTTCATGGATATTAAAGACCAGGAGGAGAGATGAACTATCCAAACTGTGTCAGTGCTGACACGTGAGAAAAAATAGTTAAAAATTGATCATAATTAAAGAGACATTGGAGTGAGACTATATTTCTAAGGCACTAGATTTGTTGAAGATCTAGAATTGTCTTCTTTTAGGGGCATAATGATTCAACTTGAATTCCAGAGTTTAATAACGGTATGAAAGAGGTTATGTAATCCGTAGACTGCCCCCATGTTTATGTGTTTAGGAATTGGTCCCCAGATTTTTACAAAGACCTTGTGAGAACTGCTTTCATTCCTGCTATTTTCCAGCTAGAGGTTGGCTAGCTTATTCTGGATTTTGAGATATTTTTTTCAGCTGCAAGTGGCTAACACAAGAGACAGAATACCACAGCTATCACTGCATCTCCTTTAAAATGATTCATTTGCCTCAGGCTTTAGGATTTAGCTGTAATGAAGATGAAAGATTGATGGCTGACTGCTGACCTACTTTGAGGAAATGAAAGAGCAGGTGGCATGCTGCTGACTAGGAAAGTAAAAGACTGTACTAAATGCAGAGAAATAAAGCATGGCTGAATAAAGTCTCTTTTAGATCACAGCTTCTTTTCAGTAGCCCAGTACAGAATAATACACATCTGGAAACCTCAAAAACTCTTTTATATCTCTGCATGTGTAAATATATTTAACCTATTTGAAATAGTTATTTTTATTTTATGTACGAAGGCTCTATCAGTTACTGCTAGGGCTTTGAATCTATCCAACTGTCACAGTGTATTGTAAATACTAATAGGAAAAGCTAGATGAGGCAAATTACAAAAAATGTAAGGCTTAAAGTGTGACAGATGTGTCAGTGATTGCAACAAACCGTTCTCCAAATTTTGTTTAACCTTTGGTGAAAGAGAGGCATGTTCACCCAAACTCAGAATTAAGGTGCTCCCAGCTGTGTGAAAGTGTTTAATAGGTATTGTGAACCAGCCCTTCAGGAAAGAGCTGCTGCCTTTCAGCTGGGAGCAGCGTACTCTACTTTGTGTCAGGAACTTCACACATGAAGCATGAGAAGCGACTAAAGGAAAACATTTTCAGTTTCTTGGTAGCAGTCTTGTGTTTGAAGCACACCGGTAATACATTGGCAAATGCAGCCAATGTTGACCACCAAATACTGGAGCATGTTTCTCCATGTTTAGGAGCAGGTACAGAAGAAAAGAGCTATATTGCCTACGTAATGGGAAATGGACTGAGCTGCAAGCCCAGAGACTGAGTTGTAAGCAATCATTCTCCCCTTACATCTTGCATGTCTGCACTTGCAACAGCCCTCATTGATAATCACAGTGTCATGCTGACATCCTGAAGTGAAAGGAAATTATACAAACTATGTAGATCCCTCTGTCTTCAGCTTCAGATGGCAACAGGACCCTAGGATGTCATTTAAGACATCCAATTCTCATTCCTTTGGAGAAGAGTCAAAGAGGTGTGCCATTTAGAGAACAGTGAAAGGTGTGTTGCTCTGAGTTTCCCTTCAGTAAGTTATTTTAAAGGTCCAAGTATGTTACAAAAGGTATCTTTGTGTATCTTTACACTCTTTTCCTTGAACGTGGAGAGTTTTTAGTTTATTCTTTGGGCACAAGACATGGGAGATACCAAGCTGTTAAGCTGTCAATTCTGTAACTACTCCCAAGAAATTTACTTTCTTAAAGTCCGGGAATAAAAATCTGGTTTTATCATCTGACATTCAGCCCATATTCTAAAACAACTTAGTAACTCATGGTTATTTTTTTACTGTCTTCCTTTGTTCTCCATCTTTGAAAGAGGAGACAGCTAGAGGAAGTGGGTGTTTACTATTTTGGTGTTATTCAAAGCCTGAGAGTGATTTAGAGGGATAAAGCGGGAAAAACAACTGTGTGTGTATCACAGAATGTGCCGGGTTTAGGTGCCGAATCTTTTTTTTTCCTTCCCATCTTGTAAAACATTCTAGTTAGGAGAAAACTTACCTTGGGTTTTGTTTTGTTTTGTTTTTTTGTATTTTTAGTGGGTACAGGGCAGTTGCAGGAACTTTTTCCTGTGTGTACAAATAGTAAGAAGCATTATGAATATCTATCCTGTAAAGGACAAAATTTAATTTCATAAATCTTTTCTCTCAAAATAAGTCTGCTTTCCAAGTTGTTGTATTAATGCTTCTGGGTCTGGCTGTCTTAGGTGTAGGAATTGTGCCATCAAGACTTCCTTTTCTCTGGTTTTGGTCTATCTCACCAGGTGTCTGGTTGTGGGAATTAACAACAGGTCAGAAAACCTGTCTGAGTCTAACATTGGTCTCAACACAGTCCATTTCTACCTGTGAGAAATCCAGTCAAGAGAAGCAAGAAATTCAAAACAATAGAGGGAGTAAACAGCAATAAAGCTGCAGCTGGTGTTTTGTTTGGATTCTTGAGATGTCTATGTTGTAGATAACTAATAATAGTATGGTGTAGTTAAAATAGCCAATGAATCTACTGTAGTAGTTGAGCAACCAATAGACAACTAACATGAATGATAAACCTACAAATGTGTATATATATGACACTGGCTCTTGGAATAAACGCTTTTTGCCTGCACTTTATGTTAGAATTAGTGTGTGTCGTGCGTCCGCCTCAACTGCAACATCTGGTAGCTATTCATACAAAGCCAACTTGTTTGTTTGCGCTCCTAGAACCCACCTGATAGATTCTCCATCATTTGTTTGCACCATATACAGCTCACTGAGAACAGATCCTTATTGAAGCTTTGAATAAAAGCTCTAGAAAGGACAAAAAGACTACTTACTTTTATAATGCTGGATTTAACCCGTAAACCAAATTGAGACCTACATATTAAGCTTTAAAAAATAATTTGATGTTAGGATGATTTAGAATCTTTCAATCTTTCCTGAATAATAAGGCTGCCTATAAACAATAGTGATATGGAAAAAGGAGAAGCCCTTTTTCTGTTGCTTTTGCTTGACAAAAACCATGAGAAACAGGAGTGAAGGTGAGGGTGACCTGAAGGAGAAAGGTAAGAGGAGCAGAAGGTTATTCTTTTGAACTGGTGTCCCACAAGCCAGCAAAGAAAAAAACCAAGGCAAAAAACGCATGTCTACCAGTGAAAATGCATGTGACTGGGCATTGCTAGGAAACATCTATAAAGAAAATACCAAGATAATTCTTTTATTGTCTTAAACACAGACTGCAAAGTGGTAATTGAATAGATTATTTTGTAAAGGTTAATGAATTATAGCCATTAAAACTGTGAGGCTTGGAGGGTTTTAGAAGTTAGGACTATTTTAGTGCAGTTTGTAAACATAAATTAAAAAGAAGACTGTAGCCTTAAAAGATCTATTCAGCATATTCTGTGGTGAAGGGATGTCAATATTCTTCTGTGTTAGAAATCATAGAATCATGGTATCATAGAATGGTTTGGGCTGGAGAGGACTTTAAAGATCATCTAGTTCCAAAACCCTGCCATGGGGAGGAACGTCTTCCGTGAGACTAGGTTTCTCAGACCCTATATTTCCCCTAGGTGAAACAGATCCAATTTTCCTTTTGTATAACCATTAGAATCCAGGGAAATTTACTGCCATTGCTACTGAAAGATTTAAAATGTGTCTATCGCTAGTTGTGATTCGCATACGAAGCTGAGGTGGTTAAAGTAAAGGTGAATGCTAAGATGCACATATTTTGTGACACTTCTAAATTGATTTTGAACTAACTTACAGCCATTTAATTTACATCAGAACTCTTTCTGGTGTACAGTTATTAATGTAAAACCTTTTTCTAATTCTACAATTTTTTTGCCAGTTTACCTGACATATTTTTGACTTCTGTAAATTAAGCCAGTGATGTTTATTATGCAGGCAAGATACCACTTTCCAAGCTATCAGGCTACCTGTCACGAAAACATATTCACTCTAGGTGGTACAAATTGAAGGACAGGAATCTTGTCTATTAGGCATTTGAATACTTAGATTAGGTCTATTAGCAGCTTGTGTACAAATAGATAACAGTATGACTTGTGAAAATTTATTTTACTTTGGGATTCAGATTTTACTTGATGTTGTCAATGGAATTATTCAACATAAACAATTTGTGGGATTTATGATAGGAGTGGTCTGTAAAAAAACGTTCGGTAGTAATTTGATTCCTGTTTGCCCACATTTTCAGTCATGACACTCCTTTTTCTTTTCCTCCATGTTTTCCTGATTCTTTCAATGAACAGAACTGTATCTTTTTCTCTTTGATGTATGTCCCTTTTGATTAGGAGATCATCAATTATTTAGATTGTTCCAAACCTTGCAGCCTAATACTTTGAACATAGGACTGTAAGTAGAGCATTTTGAAGATCAGTGTTTAAAAATAGGTCATGTTTTTCAAGAGACCAGCCAATTCAGTGCTTGAAAATTTGGAAAATCTCCTGATTAACATTCAATATTTTCTAACCTAATATGGACATGTTTTTAAAACATTAGCTGTATTATTTTCTCTATTTAGAAAAGTCACCTAGCTTATGCACCGCCTTTAATGCTAGTTGTATTATTAACAGTATCTGTTAAAAAACAAGTACAATGGTATTCAAGGGGTTTTGCTGAAGGAAAATAAGGTATTTTCTTAACTTCCTTTTAACATCCATTTCATACTGTTTGGGAACCTTATAAAGTTATCAGTGTTGTTTTGCTATGATAATTATTTGATGCATGTGCTTTATTTTTATTATTAATATTAATAATAATATTTTGCATTTCTGAAGCACTTTTCATCTGCCGACCTCACTTCTTTTTGCAAACAGCTAATTAGACTTCAAAACACAGTAAGTGGTGCTATACCCACTTTTCTGCAGGGCAGTACTAGAGGGCAAACCATGCTGCCTCTCAGTAGGCAGTCCAGGATGCTTGAGAGGATGAGTAGGACCCCCCATGAATATGAATTGTGAATTAATATGCCATGAGGCAAGTTTTCCTACTTATTCCAACTAATTAGCTCATGGCCTGATAATGAAAAGGACAGAAATTTCAGACTGTTCCCTGCAACTGTGCGTTTAAAGTTTTCCCTTTAGCTCATTATATGGCAGTGAAAACATGACAAACCGCAGAGCTTTTCACAGTAGTTTCATACACCAGAGAGAAGTTCAGATGAAACCAACTGCTTACACATACTTATTGATTAAATGGTATTTTCCATCCTAACCTGTTTAAATGGTGACAGTACTATTTCTTCCAGCTTTGCTTCTTTCGTTTTGTTGTTTTTCAGATGAGTCCTGGCCAAGTGCTTTCAACAATGTATCTACTGATACTTGTCTAGTTTTGGTGGCTCTCCAAGCACTGGCTGTCACACTCGAGTATATTAGAAATGTTCACTGCACATAAATCCTGAGAGAGAACCAGTTATATAATCAAACCACAGATTCAGTTTAACATTCTCCTTTTAAACAAGGAGGGTAAGAGCAGTGGATACTATCTGTTTACCTCAACTTTAGTAGGGCTTTTGACACTGTCCACCATATCCTCATAGAGAAACTGTTGCTGACGATGCGCGGGCAGAGAATTGGAAGCTGAGTGGCTGAGACCAGAAGGTGGTGATCAGCGGCACAAAGTCCAGCTGGAGCCCACTAGGTAGTGGTGTACCCTGGGCTCAGTCCTGGGTCCTGTCCTGTTCAACATCTTCACTGATGATCTGCAGGATGGAGCAGAGGGTGCCCTCAGCAGGGCTGCTGGTGGTGTGTAACTGGGAGGGATGGCCAGTACATAAGAGGGGTGTGCTGCCATCCAGAGGGTCCTTGGAAGTCTGGAGAAATGGACTGACAGGAAGCTCAGGCATTCAGCACAGAGAAATGCCAAGTCCTTCACCCAGGGAGGACAAAGCCTGAGCACCGTGGGGGCTGACCAGCTGGAAGTTGTTCAGCAGAAAAGGACCAGGGCTTCTGGTAGACACCACATCAAACATAAACCAATGATGTGTCCTCGCCACAAAGGTGGCCAATGGGACCCTGGGCTGCATCAGACAGAGCATCAGCAGCAGGTGAAAGGAGGATCCTTCCCCTCTACTTGCCACTGGTGAGGCCACATCTAGAGTGCTGTGTCCTGTTCTGGCTCCCTAATACAGGAGAGACAAGGACATACAGCAGAGTCCGGTGAAGGGCCATGAGATTAAGAGACTGGAGCATTTCTCCTATGAGGAAAGGCTGAGAGAGCTGGGACTGCATGTAAGTAAATTATATACATGTATATATGATATACATATATATGGACATATGCCACATGATATACATATAGCTGTGTATATAAATACCTGAAGGGAGGGGGCAAAGATTATGGAGCCAGGCACTTTTTAAAGGCACTCAGTGACAGGAACAGAGGCAGTGGGAGCAACCCGAAACACAGGAGGTTTTATATGAACATTAAGGAAAAACATTTTCACTCTGAGGGTGACTGAGCCCCGGCACAGGTCACCCAGAGACATGGAGGAGGTGTTCTCATCCTTGGAAATATTCAAAAGCCGCCTGGATATAGTCCTGGAAAACTTGCTCTAGGTGACCGTGGCTGAGCAAATGGGTTGAACAAGATGACTTCTGGAGATCCCTTGCTACCATAGCCAGTCTGTGTTTCTTTGATTCTGTAAAATAAAAAAGGTGAATTTCCTAAGATTCTACCTCAGTGTTACTTGGGATTTCCTCTCTGCTACTAATTTTACCTTGGTTTCCATGGAACCAAAGGCAGAGGAGCAGAAGAAATCAAGTAATGAAGCCTACAAGTAGTTTCTCAAGGGAATGAGGAGCTGAATAAGGTAAATTGATATGAAATAAAACAGAAACTATTGCTCACTTCAATGAATGCTTGAGAAAATAAAAGAAGTATGTCTTTGAATGCAGTACTCTCTGGATGGGTATGTTGCATCATTTTTTAATATCTATAATTTTTTCCCTATTATATTTATTACTAGTATCATTTTTAAACAATAACACCATTTAATGCTTTCTGAAATGTGCAATGGACACAGAGGATATTAATAAGACCAGTGAAACAATCTATCATTTAATCTTGTCTTAAGATCAAGCCAAGACTTAGATGGCTGTCCTACACACAAGTGAATTTCTGTGTAATTTTTTACTTACATTTTAAAAAGAAAGTATTCTCCATTCACATACATTTGTCCTAGAGACTGGGTGAAGGATCACTGTGATGTGAGATGAAATACATCATTAACATAGTCAGCAAAAACTGTGAAGTTTATTGTACCTAACGTTTAGTGTTTGAAAAAGAGTAGGGTAAAAATACTGGTAGAATTTCCTGTTCTTAACAACCGGAGTACAGAATGTCATTTTGTCATCTGTGTCTCATGAAACAGCTTATCATAACACATGCCATAGATATTTGGTCTCTGTCTTTTTTTCTTACCAGCTATACTGCTGATTCAGGCCCTGACTCTGCAAGCTGTTGTGCACAGCTACCAGCATGTGCTCACTGCCTGAACGGAGGCTTTTCTGAACACATGCAGTATTCATTTTCCCACCAGATTCTACATTAAGATAGTGGAGATTATTTAGGGAGTGGGGGGGGGGGGGGTTTTTTCTTTTTTTCCTTTTTTTCTCTCCCCTTTCTCCTTTTTTTCTTTTTTTTTTTTTTTTTTTTTCTATTTGGTTTTGTTTGGCTTTTTTGGTTTTTATTGTATTGCTTCTCATCAAAGAAAATAAATATTTAGTGGAGATGGTCCAGGTGAAAGAGTGCTGCTGTAGTGCTCCGAGGGTCAAATACTGTTACAGAGGGCTAAAACATTAAGGTGGCATGTTGTGAAGTCAGTAACTACTGGGAAAATTTCAGTGAGAGGCTGTTTATCAGAGACTGTAATGCATTATTAGGAAAAGCATTAGGAAACTGGCAAGCAGACGAACTAATTTATTAAAAAGATGTTAAGAACTCAGAAACCACAAAGAACCACAGTAACTGAAAATTACATGTATCATCAAATACAGATGACAGACTAAGTGAAAACCGGTATTCTGCTGATTCCTTATGGACTTACATGAAATTTGGGTGAAAATAATTTACTTTTCAACACTAGAAAGAGTGACTTATCTCAAGATAATGGCTCCAAGGTCTTCAAGCTACAGAATAATGTGACCTATTTTATGTGTTTTGGCTGGTACTGCTGAACAGCTGCAGTCACTCTGTTTGATCTCCTCTGTTAGTTTTGCAGAGGAGGAGTGTTGGGTTTGTAGGGATGACCATTTATCAGGCTATCCCTAAGGTGCCCCAGAGGTAATTCTGATGGAATAAGGGCTATAGCAGTAAGTGATATCACTCCCTGAAAGAACAAGCCCTGAGTAATAGAAGTGATCAGAGAGTTTTGTTTAGGAAAGCTACAAATCCATCTTTTTCTTCTCTTGCTTGTTGTTTTCATTTAACATATCTCTGTTATCAGGAATTCTGCCCAATGTCCAGCAATATTACCAATTGGAAACAAAAATATACTACTGTGTATTTTGACTTTTTAAAATTTTGAAAAGCATTTTCTGCATGTCCATGTTTTGGCAAGAAAGAGTATATATTTTCTTTTTCTTTCTATTTAGGATTATGGCCATACCTGTGGATGTCCTGGCTGGGACACTAGAATGATTAACACATAAACTTTTGCTAACTTGGCTAAGAAGTTATCTCGTGTTACCGAGCCATAAAATACACTAGGTATATACTGGCGTAATTTTTACCTCAAAATTCCTCTGATTGCAAATGTGTCTGCTGAATTACTTCCTGTAGTGTAAAGCAAGTGCAATGGCACTCAGTGCAGGAGCTCAGACCGGTCACTGCTCCTCCCAGAAACCCCCAGGCTGTGTGCTGTAGCTCTTCTGAGGCCAAAATAGATGCTGTCCTGAGAAAGTGTTTTGAAACAACTTGCGGAAGACTTTTATCTTCTTACACATATTAATATACTACAGGTTTTTTAAGTTTCCAGTAAGTGCTTTTATTGTAAGAAGTCTAGCCTGTGCTTGTGGTCTTCCCACATTCTTTTTTGATTCAACCATTCAGCAATTTATTATGGACCCTGGCAGCTTTCAGATCAGATGTCTCCTATCTGCTCTCCCCCTTTCTCCTGTTTCCCTCCTAAACACCGACTCCTCAGGCCTGTATCAAAGTTTTGGCTCTTTCACTGTTACCATAAACTACGTCTGCTCCTGAGTTAGGTTCTCTGTGGTTGTGGACTTTGGTGAGCCAACGTAATAAGCCTCTTTTAAACGTCTCAGAAAAGGTAATTTGGCCTTTAGATGGTTTGATTATTTGATTTCATCTAGAAGGAAGGTGAAATTTGAAGCTTTCTTGCCTGGATTTTGTTTGCTTCTTTGAGTAGAAAAAAAACCCCATAAAAATACCTGTCACTAAACCAAAGGAACTATGGATATACTATATGCATATGTAAGTCCTGAAAAGGCCCTGGTTTCCAAGCCTTTCTTCACTTCATAACACTTACAGCATACATTTCCATCTCAGTATACATCTACTCCTTTTGTACTGTAGGTATTTGATGAAATTGTACCAGAATTATCTGCTATTTCTTGCTTCCCTCCCAGATCCAGCTTGTCCTAAATGAACTTCTATTCCAAAAAAATACAACTACTAAAGGAGCAGTGTGGTGTCTATTCACCACATCTGCACAGACTTTCCAACTGAACCCACATGAAACACAGATAAACCTAGAATATGCTCTGAGCCATTTTATTGTTTATGTAAACAGAAATGTTTTCCCCCGGACTTGTCAGCCCAGCATTCCTGTTTATTTTGGAACAACCAGATCCTGCAATTTTTTTCCTTTTGCTGCATGCAGTTGCATGTTTAACAGAAATATGAACTCAAGTATAACCCTGAGTCAATTCATGTTGAAGCTGATGGGAAAGTATTGCAGAAATTAGTGGCTTTGAACTGACCCAGATAAGTATTTAAATGTTCTTCTTTCCTCCCCCTCATTCGCTGGGTGCCTCTCTCTCTCATTTTCTCTTTTCATTCTTTCAGCTGCCTCCTTTCCAGATTACTCCTTTTGTTTCCATTCACTCATTTTTAACCTACTAAATCTCTTAACTCAGCTTTTGCCGTTGAAAGCTTCCTCTTTCAAGGAAAGATGTTTGTTTTTCTCTCCTCTGCTGTGGATATACCTGTTCTTGATTAACTAGAGTACTTCCTTTTCTGCTACTGTGCCTCTATAATTAGCCAGGCGCACACAAATTTTGCCCAGCTGAGTGTTCTGTAATGTGCTTCTACAGCAAAAATATTAGGATTACTGCTACTCTTTCTTCCTGCTGTTGGAGTTTTGAGGTTGACCATGTTGCTGCAAAACAAGCTTTAAAGCACACCTCCTGTTTTGTCCCTGGAATATATATAATCTATATCCCATACAGATCAAATCTTTATCAACCTCTGATTTTTCCCTTGTCTTTAGTGGGTAACAATGAGGCATATAGATGTGCAGCTGCAAAGTCACTGTCCTCACAAAAATTTTAAGTCTTAACAATAAAAGAAATTAAAAAGCTAAGAAAAGAAATTAATCTTTGGCTAGATAACAATACATTTTCTTAGTAGAACTCCATCATAAATGTTCATACATGCAAAAAATGCTTGTTCGGAGAGAATTATAAGAGGGCAGTCTTTCAATAGATGCAGCATCAAAAGTGCATTTTTGGTGTTGGAGCAAACAAAGCACTTGTTTCTCCAGACTGCTCTGCTCAGTACACTGGTTCATTCAGATTAAAACACTACTATTACCCTTCTCTAAGGCACTTTGCCTGAAAGCTTTTCCAGCCATTGACAGTTGTCTGACCCAATCGTCACTTCAACTTAATCTTTTATACAAGCTTAGCACCTTCCCTGGGCCCTTGATTCATGTGTCAGCCTTCAAATATGTCTTCTTGTGCTTGAAAAAACAAAATACAAAATATTTTATCTCCTTCAAACTGAGAACCCCAAAATAAACAGCAGAAAGAAATGCTTCATATGACAGCCTATCTCCTACAGAAAACAGAGCTGTGAAGTGCATAGACAGATGGCTTCTGCAGGCAAAGCATATTCTCAATGTGCGATAAATCAGATTTTTTATAAATATTCTTGTCTCTTTTTTTTAAATTGCTGTTATATAAAGATTATTATTAACTCTTGAAGAATGGGCTATCAATTTCATCCTCAGTGCTGAATGGGAAAAGATCATCATTCACTTGAGACTCCTCACTGGCAAGGCTCTCCTGAGAGACAATCAAGAGTGGTTTGTTCTCAAAAAAATATTCTAGTTTTGGAAGTGACACACAGATTATACATTTTTAGAGTCAACCACCTTTGACAGTTCTGTCTCCATTCTTTCCATTAATATATATATGATTACTATTAGAGTACAAACACCTGACACATAAGGAAAAGTTCTTCCCTGGAATACAGAATTTCCACTTCTCACTGTTATCTGCTCATCCCAACTATAGTGAGACTTCTGAACCAATGATATTTTAGGGTATGATATTTTATAGTGCTTGTCTTCTTCCCTTTACTCAAGTCTCCTCTATTACTGCTGCATATTTTCCATCTATCAATCTTAACTGTTCAGAGTATCAAACAAACACATACTCTCCCTTTGGTGTGAAATTTTGAGCAACTGTGTCTAATAATTTAATAGTTGAGTTGAGAAACATGGAAAATTCATACTGTAAAAAGCTGAATTACCTGGACAACTATGCTCTGTAATTATGAATGCGAGAGAACCTAACATTTGCATTTGCCCACAAGCAGTTCGCTTTTCTGTTTGGTCTTCCAAACTTAGGACATGCATTGTTTTATCCCACACTGCATGCTCAGAAAGTGGAATCCAGTGGACTGTTTTGCCTTATTTTTCTGTTCTTAATAGTCCCCTTGGCACTCTAAAACATTTTGAAAGAGCCATGTCTGCTTCTGTAGCTGGGGGGAACTGTCAGACATGATAGACTGGTGAGCTTCTTCCCTTTAGCAAGCCAAGCCAGGTCATAGGCTGGAGGGAAAAAAAGAAAAATAAAAAAAAACAAACCACATTTGGGAAAACGTGTTGCTGAGACTTCACCCTGGCAAAGAGGAATCCTGAGCCAGGTCTAAGTGAGAAGCCAGGAAGAAATGGGTCATAGAGAGCAGTGTAAAACAGAAGTGCTGTTAAATCAGTTGTGGTGAACACAGTTAATGACCATGGTCAAGCAAGGTCAGTGTTTTTCAGCACTGTTCAGTAGCTCAAGATGAAAAGCCTCTCACCAAAGACAGAAGCAGTTTCTGACCTACAAGTCTAACCTGGAAGGGAAAGGACCTGTCCACTACTGTTGCAAATGTAAGGGGTTTTGTTAATAGTGCTCTCCATTCTCCTGGGGTATTAGTTTTGTGTCTGCCTTTGCATCATCTTTTGTATGAGCTAATTAATCATTAAGCATCCACCTGATTTCAGCTGTAAGTGTTTGAGCAGTGCTTGTATTTAAGCTTTAAATCATGACTTTTCAACTAGTCAAAGGCAAGCTTGCTGCAATACTCAAGCTGTTGCAGGAATCCAAATCCCAGCTGTAATCTTTCACACAGATAAAAGTCCTATCCTTTAAATACTACTTCACAACTTCATTGGTCTTTTATAATGCAGCAGGGGTTGTACATAAGGTGTATGTAGTAGCATTGTACACTAAAATAGAATCTGCCTAACATCAGCTATGTCATTCTGCCGTGAGGCTGAATTCCTTTCCTTATCTTCTTATTTCTGTTTTATTGTTAAGATCTGGGAATATTATGAGAAGGACAGTGCCTTTCTGGTTTTTGGTGCTCACAAGGAGAAAAGCAGTCAGGACCATAGAAGTGAGAACCAGGAGAAATATAGACAAAGAAGAGCAGCAGTGGTGCTGGTTGGTTATTGTAACTAGCAAAAGTGAATGAATGACATCTACAAATTACAATTTCTTACCTTGAGTGAAACACGTATTTCAGTGTGTGGTTTAGATTTTTTAATAGGCTTATCTCTTAGAAAGCAAGAATAGTATTCTGTCTGTGCATGAAGGACTTTTCTCAGTGGCATTTAGTCCTGTACCAGTTTTCTGAAGCACTATCATAACCAAAATAGGGATTTTTTTTTTGCAATTACTTTATTTTATGGTTTTGCATTATGTTTTGTCTTACTCTTTTAATGTTACAATATTTGCTCTGCAACCTTTGAGGGCGGGCTCTGGTGGCCTGTGTGGCTAGTATATTTGTCTAATTCACACTTCTCATGTAAATTACACCACAGTTTGTACCTCTGACATTTAAGGAAAAAATCAAAATTATTTTTCATTGTTTGCTTGGTATTTCCTTCAGTTCTGTCCCTTCTTATTTTTCAATTTCGTCTTCTGAGAAGACAAAAGACTTGTACTTTTTCTGGGGAAATTTAGCAGTATTTATACTTCATTTAGAAATCCCTTCCCATTGGTCTGCAGACACTTAGGTTTTACTGGTTAGCTCCCTCACACCTGAAATTCTGCATCTGGGCATACTCCATGTAAGTTGATGTTCACCACCATGCTGTACCTCAGGCCCTTCTGTACATCTGTCTGTTTAGGCATTTGGTCTAGTGTCTTGTTTTAAGAGCAAGTCTAATACATACAAGCAGAATAAGTTCATCTGAAAGCTTGACAGTGTCAGATGATTTGGTTAAAAAAGTAGAGGAACAGTTCTTGGTTCAGCCTGCCTTTTGTATTGTGCTGCCTTTTTCTTTCTCCTTGCAGCCCAGCGTATCCAAGATGGTTTCTGTTAGGACCAACAGTAGTTTTTGCAGCTAGGACTGCAGGCGTCATGGTGGTTCAGCATCTTGACATCTACAGTTCCCTGTGTCCTCAACAAGACATGTACTATACAACTGGGGGCTCCTACAGCTGCCCTGTCTGGATGTCCCAGTCCAAAAATGTTAAACTCTCCACAGACTTAGCCTGAAGCTAGGAAGCTGGTTTTCTGTACTGGAGAGACTCTGGTGTGTGAGTTCCTAGCATAACTTATCCTTTTCTGGGAGTCCAAAGCTGAAGGAGGGTGTGATTTCAGACACACCTCTCTTGTTAGTTTTTTTCTTGGAGTAGTGTTTGTGGCTCACTGCTCAGCACGCTGCTGCTTTGAATCTCATTCAGAAGAGTGCTGAGGAGAGTGCAGACAGCTGACACGGCGTGGTGGATTGCACTTCAGAAGAAGATGCCAACCACTTCAAAGTCAGACACCACAATGCCAGGTCCCACACTGTGTCTGCATCCTTTTGCACAACACACCTTTACAGTTTTAATTTTAATCTTTTAATCTGCCACCAACAGAAAGCACTTAAATAATCTCTTTCATCTATTGTGCGTTGCAGGAATGCACTTTCCTGCTAAATGACTTCACTCAGTCCATTTCTGCACACAGCCTGCCCAGTCCTCGGCTCAGTAATCAGGCAGGCTGGCAAAAGATAGGGCAGGTCTGGGCTGCCTTTGGATAAGCAGCTTGGGCAAGCCAACGGGCTCCAGGATGTTGAATTCCCTGACTGGAATGCTATTTTCTTGTTTGGTCATGGTGTTGTTAATTGTCCCTTCCCACCTCTGCTCCCTCAGTGTGTTGGGTCTTTCCTTTGCATACTGGTCCTCAGAAATGTCAAAGATGGCAATGGTAACCCCATACAGTGACAAATATCCTCCCAGACCACTCCACAGCTCGAGACATGACACTTTTCATAAAGTGTCTACTTTCAGCAATCTGCATCTTCCCTTGTTTTAGTTTACTTTTAAATAGCTCTTAGACATACTATTAATATAGATTTAAAAAAAAAAAAAAAAGAGCAAACACTTTATTGAAATTTAATCCTTTTAAGTTCTTGAAGGCAGGTATCCAGGACACACATCATATAACTGTGCTGATGTCTTAGGCTACAATGTAAGATGTAACCAAAAGTTTGTGTTCTATAACCATCTGTAAACCGAGGTGGGGCAGTGTTCTTTGTCTCTTCCATGACACGTCCCTGGTAACTCCCTCAGAGGGATACCTTCTGTTACTGGGCCATCCAGCCTCACTGCACGACTCATAAAATTACATCATCCCATTGGGAGATGCTGTGCCCAGGGGGAGGAACCAAGCATTCCCACCTGGATATAATCTGAGGTTTGGAACACCACAGGCAGCCCTTACCTACTGGATTCCTAGAGGTCAAGAGCTACATAACCACCACTGGACCTTCAGAGGAAGACCAGACCCTTCTACAGGATCACTGCTTCAACAGAACCCCATCCATCACTCCAGGAGGACTGCAGCCACCATTTAATGGGACTGCTACCATTAACCTGACTAACAGGGTGTCAGGTTGTATCCTGACTCTGTCAGGTTAAGCCAGTGTTTCTGTATTATTGCCTTGTTATATATATAAGTAAAGAACTGTTATTCCTGTTTCTCAAATCTTTGCCTGAAAGCCCCTTAATTTCAAAATTATTATAATTCAGAGGGAAGGGGGTTACATTTTCCATTCCAAGGGAGACTCCTGCCTTCCTTAGCAGACTCCTGTCTTTTCAAACCAAGACAGCTAATTAGGTTTATTTCTAGATTCATTACTACAGGTCTGTCCATCTTAGGATCCTTTCTCTTGTTACACTGCTCTTCCTATCTCATCCACTGTTCTGGCTCTGAACAGGGAAAACCATTAGCTGAAGATCTCATCATGACTCTTCTAGAAAGTCTGTTGTCCCCATTAAACCAAGCAGAGGATTGAATATTTTGTTAATATTTCACTATAAAATTTCATCCACTGAGTTCATTCTCTCCAGAGGTCTCTTCTTAACATTATGAGTTTCAGAGCTGCAGAATTTTTATGGGCATTGGTATTACAGGTATCCTGAGCATAGTTTTCCTTTCTATCCCCCTGTATTTCATGCCTCTAATCATCCTCTACAAGTCCCTTGAGTCTGCTTTCTCTTTCCCTTTTTGTGTATACTAACACTTCGCAACCTTATCGCAGCTCCAGATTTGGTACAAATTTTTCTGTAAAACCATTAAGGAGTACATTATTAATTCAAACCATTTTAATTTTCTGTGACAGGCGATACTGCACACTTCAGAAGACTCTGTGAAATTTTCACTCACACACACACACACATAAAGCTGTTGTGTACCCACAGTGAAAGTTTGTTTCTTTGCTACAGCAATCTGTGGCCGATGTATGGCTGCAGTGTCCTGTCACAGGTCCTGTGTCTATTCCTGCTGAACTTGAAAATGGGTCACCTGAAAGTGTTTAGTTCCCAAGTCTTACTGAAGACCAGTGATGGTTGTGTTCCTTCTTCCTTTAAACTCTCAGTGTTCTGTCATTTCAGTAACTTCTTCTAGTAGATTTTTCTTCTTCCCCGCCCCAGCACCCCACACACCTACTTGTGAAATTGCACACTTTGCTGCAGAGATTTTAATGTCATTTTGACAGTGTAATTGCTGGGTTATGAATAAGGATACTAATATTTTGTGGGAAATTTACTGGATTTCTCTATTCTCTGCACGGAACCATACTTGACCACACAGTAACAAAAGTTAAAGGGCACCTCTGAACCATTTCAGCCATCTTTCACCACAAAAAAACCAAAACAAACCCAAAAAAACCCAAAAAACCAAACCCCAAAACAAAACACAAAAAGAACAAAAACAGAAAAACCACCACATTATTTAAAAGGAGGATAAGTACCAAAATCTCTTTTTTTCCTAGGAATGAAAAAGCCACAAAGATCAATAGTTACTGGTCAAAGGGAGTACCAACTGAAGAAAAGGGTTAAACATGAATCAGATTTTTGCTAATAGTGTCTAAGGGACCGTTTTTTTCATATAACCTACAAATCAAAGACTGCCTGTGCTAAAAATAGCAAATTTACTCTTTCAAATTCAGCAATTAAATTATATTAATGGAATGATGAGTATGTGTTATACTAAAAAGACCCTGTCAGTTCTAGTACAGACCAGATAACCTTGTGGTATTTTGAATGTTAACTGCCATAAAAATAAAATGCAGGGGTTTTGGTTTTGGTTTACCTCAAACTATATTGTTTTTCAAAGACTAACACTTTTATTTTTAATTTTCAAAAGACAAAGATTTTAAATTCTCATCAAAGCAGTGAAAAATAGGAGACAATTACAGATTTTAAAATCTTGATATTATTTATAAACATTCTTTTCATATGGGAAGTACGCTTCTTAACTGTGAGTGTATTTATTTGTATTAGCATTCTAAAGAAAAAATGGTAACAATTATTATTCCAGATATTTTAAGGCCAAAAATGTATTCCCAATGCTGACTTACATTTCTTTGAAAGGCTAAAATACAAATAGCGTGAAGCAGTAGACTGTGAACCAAACTCAGCCATTTAAATGCATGTGCTAGAGAAATGTTATTTGATTTAACAGCTAAAGATGTTTCTTTACCAGAGATAGATCTAATAAGACCTTAAAGGAAGTGAGGCTAAATTCAGATAATGCTTATGTTCTGTGGGTAAGATGTCTTTGTGAGCAGCAATCTCTGGTAATAACACCAAATTCATTGGATGGAAAACGGGAAGATGAAGGTTGCCTCATGGTGCAGGGAAGGGAGGCAGCTCCAATTCCTGGTGTTTCACTCAGACACTGCTGAGGTCACCCCCTAGCACCCCACTGATCTGCTGTCTTCTGAGTGGATCATATCCTTCCTCACCAACAAAAACCACTGTAGCTGTAGATGGGTTTAGGTAGGGGCAGATTAGTCCTCACATAACTCTAACCAACGACTCTGAGCTGAATTTTTTTAGTAAGATAGTAGTACAGAAAATGAGATCAATATGCATTTAGTTGGATCCTTTCACTTAACAAACCCAGCTTTCTTTGCTTCCATGTAGATAATGGTAGAGATGGCTCAATATATTTTCTAGCAGTTTAAAAAAACAACCCCAAAACCTGAAAAATCCTGTATGTATGCTACTCACTATATAAGTTAGTGGCCACCATCACTGCAACACATCACTAGCAACCGAACCTACATTTTACAGTTTTCTCACCAATTGGCATCTATTGTTTCGGTAATTACTTTCTCGAATAACAAAAGGCTAATTAACACCCAGTGTTCTTCACAGAAGCATTTTGCAAATGTTATTGAATGAGTTCCTACAAAACCAATAAAAGAAAACAATGCATTATTTCCAGAAGGGTGTATTTATGGACAGAGAATTTTGGTGGTTTGTCTCAGACCTTAAAGAATTGGCTGCAACATCCTAGTTACGTAAGGCTGGATGGGTTATTTTGGTTCAGAATCCAGCTGCCTATTAGTTACATACAACACCTTTCACTATTGTTGTGTCCAAGTTGTTGCTGGGATCCTGTCTATTGCCTGCCTAAAAATGTCCCTAGCCGGCTAAGGAGCATATGACTTTAGTGTTTACCTGATATACTGTCTACCCAGAATTGTACAGATACAGCGCTTTTGCCCTGGGTTATCAACCTCTGAAAATGAAGGTCTAAAATAAAACTGATGATGTAGCCTTAGCTACAGGAGAACTCAAAGTCATTTCTCTTACAGCACAAAGTGGGGACATTTTCTTTGCCTCTGCAGCATTATGGCATGCTCGGACTGAGTCATTTCTTTGATGTGTAAATGCACCTTAAGAAGGACATTAAATATTTCAAGTAATTGGTATGAACATGAAATCTCTCATTAGTGTCTGCTAGACAGCTGTAAAGTGCAGATAAGAAACTGCATGTGCTAGTAGAAGAAAATACTCCGAAATTCTTGAGAGAAGCTTCTGCATTTTCTTGTCTAGAAATGCCCCACTTCTTTTTGCCTACAGTCTATGTCTGTGCAATCTGTGTCTACTGTAAAAATTCTGGTTATGTGGAAAAGTAAAGAACTGTGTCTGTTAATCTCCTTGCCACAAAGGCTTTTCCTTAGAGTGACATGACATCCAGGATCTAGGCTGCAGACCAAAATTATTTTCCCACCTATTTGCAGAATTGAATTTGAATGGTGCTTATTTAAAACACTTTAATTTGTCTCATGTTTGATTTTGAAATGTGTTTTCAGTAACATTCCATGAAGTCCATTCTAAAGTTGATATGACTATCTAAAATAAAATGACAACAGTAATTAACATTCCACTTCATGGTTAATTAAAATAGATTATATACTAAGAAAACACAAACTTCATATTATTAAACTAGTTAATTAGTCTTCTCAAAGCTGCTTTTATGAGGTCTGTTGTTTTCACAGGCTCTAAATCTGTCTGTTAATATAGTATGGATGTAAAGAATTCCTCTGGACTGTTTCTGTGGAAGGAGGAAGTTTACTGTCCCACATGTACTTCTAGCACTTTCTGAGAAAGTCTGGATTTACAAATTCATCCTTCCTGAGACTGAGCAAGATGTCATTGGGAATTAAGGAAGAACCATGGAAGTGAAAGGAATTTTATAAAAGGCTGATGTTCAGCATTCATTGTGGTTCCTTACTGCACTGAGGAGAGAAGGGCAGTCAAGTGTGTACTGCCAGTATAACCACGTAGAATAATCTAGTTTACTGGAGAGACCAGAGATGAAGGCTGGAAAGAGAACTTGAGTCCTTCAGAGAGCTGGATGTTTTCCAGATACACGACAGGGTAGAGTTGCTCTAGTGAAAATCTGATCTTTTTTTAGTGCTGCTCTGAAAGCGGGTTAGGATGATGTCCTTGCTAGTGCAGAATACCAAGGTACTGAGAGCAGCTCTCCCTGTTACCTAATGTTGTGACCTGCACTATGCATTAACCATTAATTATTTTACAGATTTTTATAAATAAATTTACAGATTTCTCCAAAGATTGCCTTCTTTCCTATAAACTCACAAATGATGAAAGAATACCACTTGGTAGTTTTGATGTATGAAGCTTTATGTTTACAGACTGGGATTAAGGCAATCTTTTCTCAGACAGTGGTCTGCAAACAAACTAAAACCAGAATGGAGAAGGAACTTCTTCTGTAGGTAACAGAATTTTCAATCACAATGATTTGTGCAGCTCTGACTTTCCAGTAAGCATGCAGGCTATGCTGGTGGACAGGGAAGCTGGATCCAACAGCCAACATCACCTCGTCAGTCTTTTAAGCAAGAACCTCTCCAGCATCCTAATGAACAGGGCTGCAGTGCAGTAGATATTATACAGAGGAAATGTTCTGTTGCCAGTGAGGCCAAAGGAGAAAATTCTAGATTAGTTTTGCTTATAAATAAAGTAAACTTTAAAAGACCACAATAGATATCATCAGGTAATCAAATTATAGAGCAATGCTTGACCTATGCTTGAGCTACTTCTTGGTCAATCTTCTTGCATTCGTGTGTCTTATATCCTGGGACATAAATAGTTTTTCCACTTTTGGATGTCTCTGATATTGAGAACAAATATTTTCCTTTAGTGGTGTAAGAAGAACCATAGCACAGTGCCTCATAGGAAATACAATCATAAATGATGCTGAAACAGTACATTAGATACTTGATACTTGGCTTGTCTTCCACAATCCAGGAACAAGCAAGTGATAAAAATACCTGGTTTAGCCATTGTTGCTAATTCTCCATGTGTCTCGAGTTTTCTTAAGTGCATAACAAAGTTTAACTTGGAACAATTTTTTTCTTCATTCATTAGTTTGAAGTTTTGCTTTCTTTTCAACCCTGATGATGAGATTATAAATAAATGAGCTCATCATAAAGAAATAAATTTTATTCTTCCAGTCAATCTAACAAATCACCTGCTCCTAAAAAACATGCATTTCTATGTCATTAAGGCACTGAAGCTGGAAAAACACTAATATTGCATATCTTTTAGAATACTGTTCTGTGGCGCAGCAAGGGAAAATATTTGTAGCTGTTTCATTAAAAACCTGTGTTTCATGCTCAGCTCTGCCTAAAATATCCTTATGTAACCTCATGAGTGAAATGCATGATACGTACTTACTCCTGAACAATAGCACTAAGAGGCCTCGACTGATGCTAAGGGGTTTGAATGTTCAGAAATATTACCATTTGTAAGTGGGAGAGCTGGGACTGCAGAGCTCAGTGAATATTCCTCCGAGCTATAAACAGCTTTTGAAAAAGGTATCAAATGCAATTTAAAAATGCCTAAGTGCCCACAATTCATAGCCCTGTTATCTTGTGTTACTGAGTATTTTTGTTCTGTTTAGAGTCTGATCTGGTTTTTGTGCAAGGTACTACAATCTGGGTTGCTTATTTTCCAATATAATATTAAGGCAAATTCAGAAATACCTATACAGAGAGAAAAGATGCAAGTTACCTAGCCCTTTGATCTGGCAAACAAAAAAGCATGATCTACTGAGTGACAATCAAAATTATCGCTGCCCACATTAAGAAGCAACATGGAACATTTTAAATACATCAGTAATGAGCCATGAGGCCATCCTAATTGTGTAGTAAATTCCTCTTTCTTTGCAACCCTTAATTCAGCAGTGCTCTGTAGCATTCAAACTGCAAAAAGCATAGTGATCCAATTTTGTATTACTGTGAATTAATTTCCTTCTAGGTGTCCCAGAATATAGAAGTTGTCTTGCTATTTTTGTGATCCCTTTCTTTTTCATCTTCCCAATTACATTAATAATTATGTTCTATTTTTTTTTTATCCTGACACAATCTGTAAATCTTTCACATTATGAACTTCACACCATTTCAGGTCTCTAGAAGAAGGATCTATCTTGTTTCTAGCTTTGGTTTCAGACCAAGTTACTAATTCAGTATGTTGTACACCTTCAGCATATGGGTACTCATCTAGAAGTCAACAGGTGACTCATACTTAGAGAGAAGCATATGGCTAAGTAGTGGGGTTTTTTCTTTTTTTCCAGATTTGGATCTAAAACCATGCTGAAAAAGCTTGAATATAACAAAACTGCTCTTCTTCCACCATGTGGAAGAGCAGGACACCTAAAATATTTCCACATTTCCTGTCTGTGTGCCACGAAGCTATATTTTGCGGGATTTCTTTCTATATAAGTGTGTGAGGTTAGAGGAAAAGCTGATGTAGCATGATCCTGTACAACCACAAGCAAATTATGTAGACTTCATTATGTAACTGGAGGGCTGGATGAGCAGCTCTGCTAATTCTTTGCAGAGATAATCTATTTGAGTTCTATGAAGACTGACAGCGTAATATCAGGTTTTGGTACCGTAACCAAGGTTTTGTTGCATAGATACTAAACAAGATTGTGTCCTAGCCTGTATTCCAGGTTTATTTCTTTGTACAGCTCTGCACAGAGTTTCTATTCAGATCATGAAGTAGTGCTAGGTTTTCACTGTTCATTCTATTCATTAGCTTTGAAGGGGCTGGATTCGAATGCATCAGTTTGCTGCTTCTCTTTCACATGCATTCCTTATCTGTATTTGCAGTAGATGAATTGTGTTAGAGTAATCCATTTAGTATAATCCATTCATGAAATCTTTTTTTTTATCATTTTATATTGCCCATTTGTGTGATGGAAGGCAGAGAGACTTCTGGGGACAGGGTCAAAACCCAGCTTTCTCTCTCCATCCTGGATTTTAGCTAAGCATTAGTTACTCTCTTTGGCATTTGTGTGGAGACAGATCCATGTTGACACAAGTCCTGAGAATTCCTCTTTTTTGGTGAGTTAGCTGTTACTCACGAATAGTCCTTACCATATAGTCAGTCTTTCTCCCGTTTGAAAGGAGAGGAGGCAGCTGCAGAGGAGGATTCTCAGTTCTGGATCTGAGCAGACTGAAGTGCCTACCATGTGACCTTCATTCACAGGCTGAAGCATCTGGGAGAGGTCAGTGGTGAGGCACAGCTTAGCACTCCTTCTAGGATAACTTCCACTACACAAGAACACTGAAATGCCTTTTAAAAGCTCTTCAGTTGCTGGCAGCTGTGCTCTAGCAGACAACCTCTGGCCAATTTACTGCCACCGAACATCCAAGCCTGATATCTATTAGGGCTCTTCAGATTGCTACCAGAAGTGGCAGAATGACATTTTGGCTGCCATGGAGTGCCACCTAAGTCATTAACCTAAAAGGAAGTCAGCAGTGATTTTAAGTTAATGTGTGAGCACTGAATTGCTGCAAGTAGATCATCCATTCTGCCGTGTCGGCTGCAGTGGCAGTAGCCTGTGCCAGAGGTAAACAGCTCAGACTGGTGACCTCCTGAATCTTCATGAATTCACAGAGACTGCAAAGAGACTATGAATCTGTCATTGACTGCACTGGGAGTTTAAATGTCTAACTTGGATGGTTTGATACTTAAGTATTTTGAATCAATCCTTCTGCAATAGCAGGAAAAAACCCTAAAAAAGCCCATCAAACACCCTCTCCACTCCTCCTCACCCTTCCCCACCAACCCCTACCCTGAGCTTTTGAAGCAGATGTTTGGAATCAGCCCCTTGTGTTAGGTGCATATTGGTATTATCTTTTTGCTGTTCATTGCTGTTGCATTTACTTTGCCCATCCCCTCACAGCTTTGCAGTAACCTCTCCTGTAGAAACTTGGATTTTAAAATGAAATATATTAACTCTTTCTCCCATAGTCACTATTCTATGTACAGTCAGGGAACACTAAGAATCCATGCCAGTTAGATCACATCATCAAGCCTGGTCTCTCAGGTCTCTTTTCATTCTGCTTAATTTATCACTTCAGCCCATTTGCCAAGTTTAGATATATGGTTTAATGCCAAGATCAAGCTCTGGAATTTTTAAAAATACAGACATAACCATGGTTATGCTTAAATAGGGTTTCATTTCTGTGACTATCTTTTAAGTATATCTGTTTCCAAAACAGACTCTTTTCTCCCTAAATTACAGTATTTGAGGGATGTGAAGAAAATATTCTCTGAAGTCCCGGCTGGTAGCAAAGGGGATTAGGCACTGGAATTTCTGAGATTCTTCTGTAGTCTTACCTATACAGTGAAATTCCAGCAGGACAAGGGCTTTGTTATTAAGGTACAAATTATCATATTGAGGCTGACCGTAACATAAATGAAAACTGTGATCTGCCCTTCTAAAAGGTGTTTGCTGAAGAACAATTGATTGTAGAGGATGAATCCTGAGCTTAGCACCCCAATCCCTACAGGATTATGCTGGTTTCATCTCCGTGCTCTGCAACCTGACACATCCTGCCTTTAGGATTTCAAGGGTGCCAGAAGTGCTACCATACTGGAGAGCTCATCTTTGAACAGGGATGTGCCAGCATTTCTGACTCATGTGTAGGTATTGGCGTTGCATTGAGAGTTTTCTTCATTCTGGTGTTCTGCTGAACACAACAGAACCAGTGAATACACCTCCAAGCCCAACGGATGTTTTAACACGTGAAAAATTTATTATCAGAAATGAGTATAAATCACATCATCTCAGGTGCCAAGGTATCACACCACAACAAAAGTCCTTCACGGTGGATTATTCTGTTGCTGTAGTACCATAGGAGCTCCAGACCTGGCTATTTAAATGCTGTCACTGTTGTAAAGGGATATGTGGAAAATATTTAGTGTACGTTGACTGACAATATCTGATTGCAGAACTTTTCCTGCAAGACTTGGCCTATTCAAGTTCACACAACACCAGATCAGGGCTGAGGCTCCTTACTGGGCATAGCTAAAGAACTCCTACCACACTAATGAACAAGCTGAAAACAAATTAATGATGAAATGTTGCAATTAGGACAGTGGGTGTTCTTTCTTTCATGTTTACATCATCTGGCTATTCAAATGCAGGTGATTTTAAAAAAAAACCCTGTCCCTAATCTCAGGTGATCGATAAGGGTTTCTGTGGGAAGACTCTGATGGCCAGGACATAAACCCACACAATATAATATTTGAAATAATTTAATTTAGATGAAGTTTAGGGCTAAGAAAAACCCAGCAATCACTTGCATCTGTTGTTTCTGGTGTAGATCTCGCTGATGAATTTAGCCAGAACTGTCACATTACTTTTGTGGCTTTTGATCCTTGTCTCTGATGTTGGCTCCCTAATATTTTAGCTCAGCTCGTTCTGGGATGCCTATAGCCATTCTCATTATTTGAATAGTTTCCCAATATGTGTCAGTGTTGAATCAGTGAGGTAGATGAACAGCTGTGGCACAAAAGAATAAAAGGGAATCTTTTGCTATGGGTACAAAATGTTTCATGTGTGCAGACCATGAATGCTGCAAATTACTGTCAACAATGTTCCTACATATAATGCACTTTAAAAAAATGAAAGTATTTCTTTTATATTCCTTAAATGTGTAATAAAAACTTGATCTCGATCTCTGTTAACAATATGGCAGAATAGCAGCAAACTTAGGACTATTTATCTCAATTTATCATCATTAAAAAATATAAAATTCCTCCATGTTGTTATGGAGGAATGTTTTTTACTAGCCAATTTAGTGCTCATTCCTTTATCTGATATTGCTTGTGGACCAATATGCCTAGTTTTATTGCTATTTATCTGGACAAATGTCAGTCATATATTTCTCTTGACCTTTTAGTCTATTTAAAGCAAAAAGGAAATAGATATTTATTGTTTGCCAGCCCTTTTTTCTGTCTCATTTCACTGCATATGTTCTGCAATACAGTTTTCTAGGCAAGCTGACTGCATTCATTTCATTCACCATTCTGCCATCTGCGAAGTAATTAACTTTTGACTTATGGGAAAAAAAATCAGGAAGAATGACAATCATTTTGTTTGTTTCTCAGCACCCCTAGAAGATAAGCAGTAATATTGTTTCTATTTAAGCCAGGGGTATGCATGAACATCCAAAATCTGGAAATTGCTCAGAGCTTCTTTTACAGTAGTCATTTTAATTTTACTATAGCTAAAATTTTACTGTCATGGCAATGAAGTCTGCTACTGTGAGCTGTATTTCTGCATCTGGGTTGAGTGTGGCCCTGAAACGTAATATGAGGACTGGACTAAACAGGTTGATACAGATTGACATCCTCCTCTACCAAGCCACAGCACCCCTAGAACCTAGGTTTGCAAAAGCATTTAGAGATTTATAATTTTTAATGTGATTTGGGGTAGGAGAGAAAGATATTATAAATTTACTTTTTTGTCATTTAAAAGCAGATTCATATTACTATAAATGTTAAAAGAAAATGCTGCTGACAATCCTTACATGATACTAGTTTTCATCTTAAAAGGAAGACACTTTACGGGACTGTTACAGTGCTGATCACAGTAGAAGATCGCAAGTCAGGTTCTGTTGTGTGGAGGAGCAGAGATCTGGCAAAAATTCTGTTTACCTATTTTGATTATAACAATTCAGAGCCTGATGAACTAGCCTGAAGAATTCAAGTTCACGCTGTAGAGAAACCATGTGTAGTCATTTGTCCAGGTTGGTGCAACGATTACCTTTCTTCACTTCTGTTTTAAACCACCTGAGTTGACACAGGGAGCATGAACAGATATGGCAGAAGCCCATGTTGTCTTTACCAGTTTTCCCACTCCTTGCCCCAGGTGTCGCCCCTTCCAAAGCAGGGCTGGCTGGATCACACATGAGGTTTGCAACCCAGAAGATGAAAAAAATTATAGTGTCTGGGGAAGCATTTTCTGCAGTTGTTTGGGGACTGCTTCAGGTGTAGTTCAACCATCCTTTGGCATGGTTGTAAATCAGCTTCAGGCATCTTACTGCAATCCTCATTGTGAATCAACAGTATCAGAATTACCATCTTTCCGTCAGAGCTGCTAATGTTTCAGGAAACATTTCCTGGGATGGCAATTTCATGGCCTTTTCCCTGCAGTACTTTCTCTGGAAGAGTCTCCTGTTTCAGTAACAAGCCTGTCAAATATTCTCATGCGACTGCCAGGGATATTTCACCTATCCAGTGAGTGAGCTGAACCGACTGTGTGGAGAATAACCTAGGAAACACAGTTTCAGGCCAGGGTGAGAGGCATAACAGTCTGTCCATAAGATGGCTTTCCTGTTGAACCAAAGGCCATCCTACAAGCTGAAAACATTAAAAGAGATGAACAAAGATTGGGAGGACTGTCAGAGAACAGATGTACTAATCCACAGTCAGGCTCCATCAGGTGGGATTTGAAACTGCTGTGTCTGTAACATGGCTGGAAACAGTGCCAGAGCCACTGCCACGTTCCACTCTGCATATTGTAGAAAGGAAAAGGTTCATATAACCCTCAAAGCACAGAAGCATGCCAGCTGCTCATCTCTCCAGCCTTTGCAAATCATGTAGGGAAATACAGCTAAATTGTTATATGAAAAAGTTTACATATCCTTCTTTTCTATCAGGTTCTCCATCTCAGATGCTCTGTAATTTGTCCAGCTATATTCAGCATTTTTTTTTCTGAGGGGCTGGGAGGGATTTTAATAGAATATATACAGTATACAATTTTTAGTTCGAATAAATATTTTGAATGGCTGGTGGACTATGTCTTTCCCAAAGTTTTTTCTTTTCCAGAGGGCCACAGATTTAGGTCTTGTTAATAAAATTTAGAAATTCAGGTTTGCTTATGTTCATTGTTTCACAGTTCCATCTTGCAATTTCAACTATGCATTCATAGTTGAAATTATAGTTCAACTATAGTTGAACATAGTTCAAATTATAAATATATGGATATGGATAATGCTCTTAAAAAATGTGGATGGGTGCTGTGGTACTGCTGGAATCAAAAATCTGGCACAGTATTAGCTGGCATAATCTTTTGTCTCAGTTTTCCTGTCCAAGCTATGAAATTTTTTTCTTCATAGTCCCGCACAGCCCAAACCCAAGTAAGTTTTTCAGAGATTTAGTCAATGTTGGCATTATGCTTTCAGGAGGCAAAGAGCTCATTTCTGTAACATCTGGTGTGAGACGGTCCAATCTCCCCAATTTGTGCAAATCCTGCTGTAGTTTAAGTCCTTTGTAGTGTTTTAATGTCTGGAACTATTTAGTACAATCAGCAAACTTTAGGAATGCACAGTCCAGTTCTCTCTTCATATGAGTACGTAAAATAAGTATCGCTTACAATAACTCTGAAGGATATAACTTTTTAACCTTTAACCCTCCTGAAGAGTGAGAAAATGGCAGCTTTCTGCTGTTGTGTGCTCTAACCCAGTGTAAAGCTGGATGTATGGTTACTTGATTGACTAATCTGCTCTACTTTGGGCACCCAGGAATGGGATTGGCATTTTGGGTTGAGACTACTGGGGGTTGCTGCAGAGAAAAGTATCGTAGGTACAGGCCCATTTGATGAAGGACAAAATGTGCCAAAGTTCGTGCTGCTTTTCTTCTGCTTATCTGGCAGATCAGATGTTAAATGTAATCATCTCAAATTATATCAGTGTTTTACCAACTTATGAACTAGATTCTCAGACAGTTTCCCTGGCTCTCATTTAAGTTGCTTCTCTCTGTAGATTACAAGGCTGTCTTTTTAGGAGCAGCTTTGCTATCTTTAGGAACAGTTGCTATTTTAAGAATAACTTGCATAAACAGTAGGTTTAATTGCATTGGATTATGCAGAGTGCTTTCTGGATATATGGTAGGGCTAGATCAGTAAGCAAAAGTGCCCAGAAAAAGAAAGGAAACATATTATCTAGCTATTAAATGTTAGGGATTGATTTATTCTTCCATATTTAATCAGTTCTAATTGGCCAGCGTAGCGTGGTTGAAATATATGCACATTCAGTGTAAAATCCTATGTATGCTGCTTGTTGAAGTAGTTGTTACCAGTCTTAAAGGTCTGAATTAATATTCAGATATTGATATCAGTTTCAGACATTCTATCTTTTACCCAGTTAGCCTTTTCGAGTCCTTAGAATTGAATACCAGAATATTGTGCCATACTTTCTGTACAGACTCAGTTCCACTTGTTATTGCCATCAAAAATCCAGGGCTGCTTTGCTCTTCACCATTGGTACAATGACAATTAAAATATCATCCCCCCTAAAGGTTCTTCTCAGATTATTGGGATACATGAAGTATGACATTAAACACTCTGATGCTTCTATAAATTAAAAAATTTATAAAAGGCTTCATTTATATGTTTATTTTTCTTTTCTTTATGTTCATCTAAAGCTTTGTTCCTTGCCAGTGATGACAAGACCCCCATGATAAATTTTGGGCAGACAAAAGAGCAAATGCACAAAACTCAGTCCAGACTCACAGACCATATGAGATCATATGTGTGGTCAACAATAAAGCGTTAATAAAGCATTTATCACTTTACAGAACCAAGGAGAGTTTCAGGGACAATTCAAGGGGAAGAAGTGGGTTTAGCTCAGAAGAATCATACAGCTTTGTCTGGGATGGGGTAGTATTCCCTTGGGTAGTCCTGTAATCCTGCGGCATACCTTTGCTGTGAGAGTTGTGCCTTACTGTTTGCAGATTACACATCAGCCAGTTTGGCCCTTTTTACTGGTACATCTCTTACTAGCCAGAGTTTTGTATTTACTTCATAGATACAACCAATCCAGCTTGAACCACATGGAGTACCTATTTCAAGGAGGAACAAACACAGCGGTTTCTGCATTTCTACTAATTTTGCTATCTGAGATTGTGGTAAAGTTGGAGAGTTTCATCTTGACCTCTTGAAACCATTTTCTCGGTAGAAATCACTCAATATGAAAGTCAAATTTTCTGCAGAGTCCAAATGTGTTGAATTTCAGAGTTACAGTGTAAGACTCATTCTTTTGCTTGGGGAGCAGCAAGGACTCAGAGACCAGAGCTTGCTCTTGTGTCACCAGACACTCAGTGGACAACTGTCAGGGGCTCTTCCGTGTGCTTTTCCTTCTGCTGAGAGTCAAACCTGCCTCTTTGGAAACTGCAGAATAAATATCCTCTTCAGTACACTCTTTCACATTAGTCCTTTCAGTCCTTGAATGAAATACCATCTGGTCCTGATGACTTACTGTAATTGCATCTCTAATTGCTCTGTAACTTCCTCAGAGAGTTCAGTCTCGGGGAAAGATGTATTCGGATTTACCATTAAAATTGCCTTCAGTATAGCAATTCAGTTACCAGGTCTCCTCTTTCTACATCTCACTGTATCCAAATTGTGTAGAATAATAAAGGCTACCATAACGATTTTTCTGGCCTACAGGAATCCCGCTTTGGTTAAATAGAGATGTTTTTCTTGGAAAATGTGTTACAGGTCTGACAAGTAGAGAAATAAGATGAATTTGGAACCCTCTAGCACTGAAAAATCTGATGTTTATTATCAATTCTGTTGATTACATCTCTCTCAGATGACTCAGGATTGACATTATCATTGTCAATCACATTGATATTATACCTTTACTATGAATGCTTTCCTGTATTTAAAGTCTCAGTCCTTATGCTGTTCTGATGCTCTGTTCTGATGTTGCTCCAAGTTACACTTACTTCCCTTATATTTTTAAGAAATCTTTTTGAAGTATTGAAAATTATGAAAAAATATGTACACACATTTTCCATCACTGTGGGTTGCATCTTTCTGGCCCTGTAGTTGTGGTGCAATGCATCACAGCTCATAGGTACAAGTTCTTGAAGCATCCCAGTTAGTGGCAGATGTCACTGAAAGGTTGTCAGTTCTTTTTGAAAGCAAAGCATCTATTCTTTTACAGACTTCGAGCCCACACTTCACTTAAAGGATCAGACAAAGGAAATATTTTTTGATCCACGAATCACTTAGATCCTAATACGAGATCATCCTGCAAACAGGGATGACACAAGACATCTTTTCCTGAGAAAAAGCAGCACATTTAGCTCTTTCTCTTGCTTTCCACATTTTTCTGTTTCCATTTCTTCCTCTCAACATCTGAAATCATTTGCAAATATGTTTTGTAAACCAGTGTCCCTTACAGAAATTACACATCTTGCTTCCATCTCAGAGACACAGAAGAACTTTCTGTTGCTATCTGTATCACTTCCTTCTGCGCATCCAAGAGAAAATGGGAGGATATAACCAATATGGCTCAGTCAGTATTCCCATATGGATCTTTGTTGTAAATGTTTTTAAAGGCGCCCTGGCAGCGGCGTGGCAGGCTGCGTCTTTCCCGGGAGCATCAAAGGCGCTCGGAGCGTTCGCGCCCCGGCAAAGCATCAGCTCCTCGACGCGGCAGTGGAAAAGGAGGCGAGGAGGGTCTTCATATGGGTTCCACAGAAAAAGCTTTATTTAGATGGCATCGGGAATCCTAGGAGCCACGGTCCCAGGTGGAGCCCAGAGGCGAAGACCAAGACACACGAGGGTCGTGGGGTCTTATATGGGGACAGGGAGGGCGGAGAGAGCATGAGAACCAATGGTCTCAGGGCACAGGGGTGGTACGGGGCGGGCTGAGGTACAGGGGCCCATAGGGGAAACCCAAAGGAGTGGCCAGGGGCAGGGGCCAATGGGAGAGCGGGGAGGGGAGAACAACCTGGAAGGGGAGTCACAGGGAAGAAAGGGAAGGGAGAATACAAAATCCATAGCAATAACAAAAAGGGAATACACAATAATGAAAAAACAAAGGACCTTGGGAAGAGCCAATCCATTCACTTTGTCTTTAAGCTACTAATTTATTTACCAGCCACCACAGATCTTCAGCTCAAGACAATGACATCAGCCTTGTTGTGCTCATTAGGATCTCAGGATTTTTTTCCAGGTATTGAGTTGAGTTCCATTCTGTCCTGGGACTGTCCTGGAATCCTGAGCATTTTCAGCAAGATTTCTGGTTAATATCATCAGTATGATCAGCTTAAATCCTTGCATCACAATGTTACTATAATTATTATCCTGTATGGCTTCACTTGCAAGATTTCACCTGGGGCTGCTTCAGAGCTGGGTGCCAGTCCGAAGCAGCATGTGGGCATTTATAGCATCACTTCTCCAGCATTGTCTCCACACAGGAGTGGTAAAAGGATACACAGTCTCAGTGTCATATTTACCTCCCTTCAAATGTATGGTCTTCGCACATGCCTCAACACAAGCAAACAGGAGGCACACGGACCCTCAGCCATCCACTCTTCCTGCAAATGTATTGAAACTCAGACAATCCACTTCTCCTGCAATGATTTTGTCCTCCTAAAAGAGAAGTGACACTTTGCATCCTGACAGGGGTTACATTGGCTATATTCACTGTGTGAGGGAGCATTTTTCACCCTGATAGGTTCAGCATGAAATAGCTTGCAGAGCACTGCAGTTACCAGGTGTAAACAACCACCCACCAGACTGTTTTAAACAGTCAGTAAATCTCCAGGCTGCCAGGTAAGGTGAAAGACCAATCCTCTCTGTACAAGAAGGAAAATGAGTAATGAGTTGAAAACATACCATTTTGTGTTATAAGGGGCCATATTCCTGCCTCTCTCTGAGACACCCTTTGTCATTCTTATTAAAAAAACCTGCTACTAGATTCTGAACCTATTTGCTGTTAAAAATGACAGTAATTCAAAATGGTTTGTCTCTGTGGATCCTATTATCTACTTTACTTTTTCTCTTTTCCATCACCTCACTGTGCTTCTAGGGTCACTCGAAGTGGTAGATGGAATACAAGTTTCTAATGACTCTGAGATGAGACAGTTGAAGCCCTTGAATTACAGTGCCAGTCAGAGAGTATGAGAGATATGGGAGTGTCCCTATGGATAGGGGATATCTAAAGACTAGCATTCAGAAAGCTGTGGTTATAGTAAATTCAGTGACCATGTGAATGTCATCTGCTTTGCTTGGTGGGAGGAGGGGTTATACAGAAATAGCCTGGATTATTTAATTTATTATTGAAGTCGTCCCCCTCTTGTGGAGTTTGTGTGTGTGTGAATCTGAATGTGATCTTGTTGATGACTCCCCCCTTGAGCTTTACTACTACTACAAAGATGTTTATACTGTTGACATTACTATAAGGGTATAAGGTGTTAGCTATTGTATCAGCTAGAAAATCCTTCCCAAACTAGATTATTGTATTCCTGTGATTTTTGAGGTACTTATTCTGGATTTAAGTTTAGAAGACTTAGCAAAATTATTCTCAAATCTAAAAGCATAGTGAAGTTTATGTCAAATTAATACATATTAATAGAACAAATTTGGTTTTCCAGCACAGTGACTGTCCACTATTTGTTTTCCTTCTTGTAAAATATTCATCATCCATGCAGGAAATTCAAACAGTACTCAAGTGATAGGCAATAAATCAGAAAAGACTATTTCTTTGTTGTTTTGATAACTGACTTGCTATTTGTTTTCAGGTTATTTTTGGTATGAGGGAAGGTGCTAGCATTTATCTGGATTTGTTCAGCAAATGTTGGAGTGGAATATTTTACATTAAACTGCTCAACACTATGACAGTTTAAAACCTGTAAAATTTATAAATTATTCATATTTTATAAAGAGTAGGAAAATAATTCATATTTTATAAAGAGAAGGAAATATGTTGGCAGAAGTGTAAGTTGTGGACCCTTTTTCTTAAAATACTGAGACAAAACACATGATTTGTCTTCAGGCAAGAATAATTGAGATGTCATCCAAGATCCATGCACCTTGACCTCTTTTCACTGAGTACCACACCAGTTGCATGACAGGTGCATTTGAAATATTAAATTTTGATGGAACTGGAAAGTACAACTAGAGCTAGATATGTATGTCAGCAGAAATGAAAGACACGGCTAATCTAACCGGAACAAAAAGCTATTCTACCCATTTCAGACACAGCACCTGATCAGACATTGTATCACTGGAATGATCATAGAGTTCAAATCAGTTTCTCTTATAGGGTGATGAATTCTGTCAGATTTTTACAAGCAAATGACATGAACTCACTGGACTGGGATTTGAGGAGAAAAGTGGATTTAATCCAGAAGTAACTGACAGCATGAGAGATGGAAAGGGTCAAAGGGGGGAAAGCAGAGAAGTGCTTTCTTGGAAAAGTAATTTTTTTCAATATAACCAAACTAATATAGATGAGCATTTCAGAGAATCAGACCAGATAAAATATTCAGACAGGCTATTTTAATCTGGTGTCTCTCTATTCTGTATAAATCTGGTTCTAATCTGTGCTCCCTTACCCACTATAAATAAAATAAGATTGTATAGTTGAGATTAAAACGCAAGGCCAGTGGTCTCAAATCCAGCCTAAATTCCTGAATTATGAGGCAACTTTCTAAAACTATTACAAGTCTGCCATCCTACTGGTAGCTCCAGTAGGGAAGTTGAGGAGTTTTCTCTGTACATTACTGTACAAAGAAAAGCCTGACTTGTAAGGCAAAGAGGGACTTTCCCAGAAACCTCTCAGTGGTATACTCTGATTTTCATTGCATTGCCAGAGGCATGTGTTTAACCACACTGTTACTAAAAAGAACAATTATGGACAGTGAAATGCACTGGCCAGAGCAGCTCTGCAGAAGTGAATATAGCAGCAATTCTGGACTGAGAAGCATTTTACCAGCTGACATGATGATCTGTTGCTGCACATTACCAGTATTTGCCTCTTCTGCATCACCTGAAGTCAGTTATCACAGCAAACCAGAATAAAAAGGAGGGTTTCTTTTCCTGTGAGATTACTCTCTTTCAAACCAAAAAGCACACCACTCATTCAGCTGTACTTATCCGCAGTTTATTGGTGCAGACGTATCAGAGATCCTTGCAGGCATTAATTAGTCTTATTTGAAGAAATGTGAGCAGTGACAATGGCCTCTCCATGCTGTGATGGAATAAAGCAGCAGGAAACAGAACCTGAGACTCCATCCCTCCACACCAGAAATCTCAGCAGCCAGAAAGATCAGTTTCTCTCTTTTTCTCGTATCTGCATCAGCCAGTGTTAAACTGCTTAGTTTCATGGTTTTTAAGTTCAGATGTCTTGAAGTATTGTGCATAAACATCAGCCTAGCTGACTTCACAAACATAGTTGTATTAGGGTGGAATAAATTTTGGTTACGACTTGAGGCTCTGTGAAAAGATGTTTGAGCCTACAGAATAGTATTAATGCTTGCCTTCTTTTGTTCTTGGTTTTGCAATGCTGAGCAGATGTGCAACATGAAGAAAAGAGATAGAAGGTTAACAGACAAATTAAAAACTGGAATTAAGATAAAAAGTTCAAGAACCTCAACTGGAACTTCAGCAGAATTATGTGATTAAATTCAAAACTCTGCAGCTGTAACCCAAACCAGTAACACTCCATTTATTGCTTTAAAATCCTCCAGAATGGTAATACACTTGATCAGTTGCCTCAGTCTTGGCAGAATGGATTAAACTCTTACATCATTTTACACCAGTACTTGGAAGGGAAACATCACTCCTCATATTAAGTTTGAGCAGCTTAATCTTTAGGGTTAACACACTGTGACAGACTTCAAAAAACACCAAACAAAAATCTCTGTGACAGTTGCCCCTTCCTTGTAAAACATAACCCTTCAGTTAGCACAAGATGATGGTGAGTTTATTTACCCAAGAACTGGGACACCAGTTTCAATTCCCTGCTCAGTGTTTAAGCTCCCAGTTGCAGGCATTGACTCTTCTTCATGGCCACATTTGTTTGTACCCTGGAAAATTGTCACTTTGCATTATCAGATTGGAGACACAAACTGCCTTTGTAGATGATTAATCCCTAGTCTCAAGGTTACCCTTTTTTTTGGATTTTATTCAATGAATCAGGAAGTGGTTCCCCTCTTCCTGATCAGTGGTCTAAGATACCAGTTTTTATGTGGAAATGGAAAACCACTTATTTTGTTAGTTTTGTTTTTAAAGAAAATCTCAGAAGTATGTTTGAGGCATGGATTTCCTGCTGGAGAAAGAAAAAAATAAAAAAGAGGAATCTGGATGATGTGCCTAAGAGGCAAGATTTAATGATCCTGCCATCCTATTGCCTAGCTCTAGGTAGATTTCCACTCGAGATTCTAACCGTGCTGGTTTCCCTTTGAGGATATCTCTCTATGTCCACATTTCTAATCCAGACACCAAACCTGTGAAGGCAAATGCTTGAAAGATAGCCATCCCTGCCCTTACTTTCTGGATCATCTTATTGGATCCAGGCTTGAGAGCACACTGCTGTTGGGCCGCAGCAAATAAACTTTATGAAATATAGTTTTTTAAATTCCTTCTTATCTATCTAATAAATTGCAACCTTAAAAAAGAAATAATCTGGCCTAGAGACTGAAATTTATCATGGCATTAATCTGACTATGTTTTTACTCTGCCTAAAGTTTAATTTGATTCTTTCCCTCTAATAAATCTCATGTTAATTAAGACAGCCTAAAATGAATTATAGGGATTGTTACTGGATGCTCATTGTTGGATATTTCGAAGACAAGTGAAGCTGACTCCTGCCCTCAAGTGAAGCAAAAACAGCATGAGGGCATGAACACTGATGAGATGGCAAAATGTAACGTGAACAAGACCTATGAGGCTCCTAGCAGCAGATCTTTGCTTGTAGACCCAGTAAAGACAGAGACAAATGTGTAATTTCTATAGGGAGTACATAAGGTGCACTATCAGTTCAGTGTAGCTGTATGGGCTTTTTTTTTGGCAGTGGCCACCAACACAAGTACCCTGTGCCAGACATACGTAGCACAACTGGAATAGTGTGTACAAATTCGTGTACAGAGTCAACAGTATCGCACTGCAGCTGAGCCAGTGAATTTCAACATTTATCTGTAACAGGCTGCCGTCCCAGTCAAGCACTTTTGCTCTCCTTAGAAGAAGGCTATCAGTGATGCCAAACTCTACAAACAGCACTCAGTTCTTCTTTCTAATTTGCATTGGCTTGAAATGTAGTTGTTCAGATATACTTGAAGGTAGAATCGAGCCTATAAAGGCCCCATTCCTGCAAAGTGTGATGTGCATGCAAATAACTCATCTTACAAAGCTTCCCATTGGCAGCATTAACTTTATAGCCAGATGTTTTGTGAAATCAATACCTTTGACAAGGGAATTTTTTTAAACATGAGATGCAGAGCTTTTCACAACCATTAGAAATTAATATTCAGTAAAATTCCCAAATTTGAATTTCAAATATTATGAAAAGCATTATTTCTTTTTCATAAAATATGACTAGTTATTTAGTTATCCTGGTTGACCAGCAGATATTGACAGATGTAAAACAAGAAATATCTTTTACAGTACATGACTTCATATTCTAAAACTGTCTTTTTATTTAAAAGTCTGTTGAGCATAAAAGGATCATGAGTCCTTAAAAAGGTTACTAGACTCTATGAACTACGTAAATGAGATTTCTTTTCCAGTACTGTGCAGCTGGTGGTGTAGATGGTAGTGTAATTAAAATCAGGTACTGAAATGGCAATGAGGTCACAGTTAGTATCTCTTTTAGGATAATAAACTATGTTAACTTTTTTTCCCAAAGGGATGGACTCACAGGATAGGGGGTTTAGATGAAGAGTGCACAAGAGTGTGTATACAGCAGCAGCAAGTGGTAGAATAATCAGTAGAGTTGTGTAAAGAAAAAAGCAGCAGCAACTGATAATGTAACAGGTTGATGCCATCCAGTGGTTCAGCAGAGCACTCAGGGACAGGTTTTAAGTAGTATCTGGTACAAGATACCATTTATAGATCAGGGTACAGAATTGCTCCTCTCTGATATTTTCATTCCAGTTGAACTTGCTTGTGCTTATTAATTGTAAACTTACTTTTGTTCTAACCTACAATTGTGTAATACTCTTCACATATGCTTTGACCTAATTTCATGTGCACAGGTATGTATTGTCTTGCCTATGTCGTGTGTCTGTGTGCACATATAGACAACAATAATGTTATATGGTACAATTTCCATGTGAAAGGCCACGCCTCAGTTATTCAAAGAAAAAACAGCTTATTTTTTCTGTAAATCACGTTGTAAGATATGTGCTCCATAACTGGAGCAATTGCTTTATGTCAGAGCTCTGCACACCAATAAACTTTTTATTTTGCCAAATGCCTGTAAAGGGGAAACATACTAAACGGGCTGCAAGCAATTATGAATGCTTGAAGCAATTATGAATGCTTGCTAGGAGTAACCTGCTGCACCATCAAAAAAATACTGCAATTTAATGTGACCGCCATCTAAAGAACAAGGAAACACCAAAGGACACAGTTTAGTGGGTTTCAGATGGATGCATTTTATTGCCAAGCTGCAGAAAAATTGCCTGTAGACTTAAATTTTACAATGTTCAGTAATCAGAACTGATATTCTGGTTAGTTTCAAATCAGGAAATCAACGAAAATTTAACTCAGGCCCTGACAGGAAATCTTCTTGCTAGTACAAGCATGTTGATTTAGGGGGTTGAAGTAGGTATTGAGAGTTGTTTCTTCCTTTGAGAATGGACATCAGTGCTAAACAGCTCTGAGAGACCAGAAACACCTCACACTACTTTTCCATGCAAAAGCTGCTTCAGGAGTGTTCTGCATTGGAATGCCTGCAATTCCCTGTGAAGTCACAAGGGATGCATCAGCACATGGTAAACATGATAAAACGTTGAAGTACATTAGAGGAATTACTAGATTCTATTGTCCTATGTGAAAATTGCATCTATTTCAAAAGTACAGATTTGAGTGGGAAGGAGTGCACAGTTATGAAGGAGAAAAAAAATATTTCCCTTGTGGCTCCTTTTTTTTTCCTTCTGTAAATAAAAGAAACAGAGAAAGAAAAGGGCTGAGAAATGCAAAATGGCTGACAAATGAAGCTATCCCTCTTCAATTTTGATGGGAGTATAAAAGATATTGAAAACAAGCCAGTTTCCTGGCAGTCTGCTTCGTAGGAATTCCTGTCTGCTAACAACAGTGATTAAAACAGCAACTGAAACTTTAAATATGAGTTACCAAAAAAGCCTTTTGAAAACTTAATTGTTGCCATTTTTCTATCCCCTTGAGTGCCAAGCAGCACGAAGTTAATGTCATGCCAGCCTTCCCCCCCCACAAACTTGTTAAGTCCACAGCATTTCAAATATAGACCTAAGGTTTCTGTGTGTCCGTTAGCAGGGGAAGTGCCTTCTCTCATTTAGCAATTATTACTTTTTTTCCCTAATCTCAGCCACAGGCGGTTTAATTTTACTTTGATCAACTGTCTTGTCTTTCTATCACTTGTCTGAGATCTGAAGAGAGAGAAACATCACTGAGGAAATGCTTGTGAACTGGCATTAATGTGATTTAACTCGTTTGAATAAGTTTTGGATTAAATTTGGCACTTTTTTATCTGTAAGTTTGGATAGTTAATTTTCATAGATGTTGGGATGAGAAAGCATGAACTCAAGGATTCACTGTAATAGTTATAAGTGCCCACAGAGATCTGTGCTTAGTGTGTTAATTTTGAATACATAATCCTGTGCTCTGTTGTATACTTACATTGATTATTCCCCACCTCCTCAAACTTTGATCTTGCGTTTTCCTCTGAAATACAAGAACATTGGTTGTTACAGCATGCTAAAAGTTGACTAATGGCATGGGTGAGGAGAATAAAACTGGAGATTTCTCCAGGCGAAATGCTGGCTGCCTGTCACGTCTCTGCACAGACTCTGCTTCTCTGCTACCCTCGGAGGCTACACTGCAGAATAATGATTTCAGTAGTGGATTTTGGCCATTATTATGTAGATCCTTGTCAGACTATTTAGGGCTTTATAAGCTTAAATTGTCCCTTTCACTTCCACCCAGGAGCTCACTGAAGGCCAGTGCAGTGGTGCTGAGGGTAGTAGTGTAATGGGCTTACCTCCTACTCATCCTTCTATGTAACCAGGTTTCAACATCAGAGGCATCACAGGCAAGCTCCTTCTGAAAACTGTATTACAGTGACCTTATTTTCCCAAATCCTGCAATAGAGAGGAAACAGCATGGAGATGAACTGGTCTCTGCATTAAGAGTGCAGGAGTAGCCTGGACAACAAAAAGAAGGCCCTGACTTACGAAAAGGAGTCTCTCCTGCTTAAAATAAGTTGCCAGTGTAAATTGGGATGATGTTACCTCTGACTTGATTAACTGTGTAGCTCCTGAGTGCTAAGTTAGTGTGAGTATTGGACAATATATTCCACTAGTTCAGCACCTCCAGACAAAGTGAAGCTGTAGCACTGTGTACCACAGGAAACTCTTTATCTTCCTTACTGCATCCAGAGTAATCCTGGGAGTCAAACAGTAAGGGAACACCATTCTGAATAATGACTTAGACCAGACAGTTCACAACATAATTGTCTAGTAAGTCATTCAAAACATCCGGATGTCTTACAGCAACCTAAAGTGTTTTGCTACTGAGTCTTTTTTAAGAATAACAGTTGTAAGCAACATTGTCTCGAGGCTGAAACACTTTCTGGTTTATTATTTCTCACAATCCTCTCGTGCACTGCACTGTACTATTAGCTAATTAAATCTGTTGTCTCTTAGAAATTACAAATTCCTTGTTCTGTGTTTATCTTGTCAGGCTGAACACAAGAAGGAAAAGTTCAGTGGTAAAGGCAGATATAACTGAGATTGATGTAGATAGATTTTACTGGATCTCTTTTTTAGTACCCTCAAGATTCACTGTCCAAACCTTGAAATGATTTGAATTCCTGAACACTTGTAATGTGCAAAAACAATTGGCAAAAGAAGGATATAACATGCAATCAGTGGCTTTGTTTTGCTAATTGTTGTTAGGAGTTTGCAGACAAGCCCATAGTAGACCACTTTTGCTTTGCTAATTCAGTGTAAGGATCATGAAGAAAGACCTTCTTGAGGAAGGCTTTGAAGAAGTGTAAGAAAAGGCGTTTTTGGGGTAATTCAGAGAAGGAATTCAGAAATGTCTCTGTGGAGTCCTCATAACTTACTACAAAGTAAAGAAACAGGCTTGGAGCATGCACAATTGCAGTAGTAGAAGAAACAAAAGGCAAAATCCAGATTCAGAGAGACACAGATAAAGAAGTTCTTCTGCAAATTTGTAATTTAGTTTAAAAAATTCGTAATATTTACAATTACATCATAAACTGTTGACTTGAGCATTCAAGAATGCTTTCACTACAATAGAAAGCATCATTATTTTGTGAAATATTGCCAATGACAAAATACAAATTGTAGAACAGTCACCCTGACTTTGATAGCCAAAAAGCTACCAAAACAAATTTTTAAAATAATCAGTTTATAGGCGCATAGATAATAAAATAGCAAACTTATGTGAAACAGCCAACATCAATTTATCAAGAATAAATCAAGTCAAATCCATCTGTGTTTCTGTTTGACAGTGTAACTGGCCTGGTGGATACAAAGGAAGCAGGGCATGTGATATATTTGGACGTTAATAAGGCTTTTGACACACTACCAGTTACATTCTCTTAAGCAACTTAAGGAAATGTTCTGGATGAAGTTGCCATCTGGTGGGTGCACCCACTGGCTGCAGAAATGTACAAAAAAGTAGTTATTTGACAGTTCACTGTCAAATTGGGAAGACATATTATGTAACATCCTTTGCAGGCTTTTCATGTGTTTTGTTCCAGTTTCATTAATGATCAGAAAACGCTCATCAAAAAATGGAGATTTTTTTTCATCCACTGATAAGATGGGAATATTTTGGAGGATTAAAATTCAAGAGTCATGGTAGTTTGAAGGAGTGGTTTGAAAACCATTAGACATGAAAGAACTGCTACACTTACTAAGAATAAAATACCCAAACAGAAGATTTGAAGTAAGGGTGGTAATACTGTACAAAGGAGCAGGGATAGATCACAGTCTAAATATGAAAATGCAGTTTCATACTGCTGAAAAAAAAAAAAAAAGAGCAGAGGAATTACAATGTTTGTATCTAAAACACGGGAGGTAGGAGGTATTTTGGTTTAGATATGACATTTTAACTAGACCATTATCTCAGATGCTTGGATTTCAGAATAGGTAGACACATTGCTAAGAGTCTAAAAGAAGGTCAAAAGAGGTACGAGAAGTTTAGAAAATGGCTTGCGAGGGAGGGCTGAGAATTTGATTATTTGTTGTGGCTTCTTTGTTCTCAACAAAACAAGTATGAGAAAGCTTGTCATAAAAAGAACCGGGAAATATTAAGATTGTTATAATGACGAGAAATTAAAATTTCCTCTTATCCACTGAGTATAGGACAAAAGTAGAAAGCTGAATTTATCCAAGAGAGAGTTAAGTTAGATGCTAAGAAAATGTAAATGTAGGGACAGATTGTGCTGGAACATGCTAACTGTGCAGTCTCCTTCACTGGAGATTTCTGAGGACACATTAGATGAATGTGTAATCAAGAGTGAGCTGGGTATGCTTCATCCTGTCTCAGAGATTTCTTTCAGCCTTGCTTTGTGTGATTTCTACTTAGTAATGCAAATGTCTGAAATTAGTGCTTAGGTGGATTCTAGAAAATAGCTCTGAGGTGGATTCAGGCAAAAGTATCTCTGCCAACAGACTGGCAGGAAAGCCTCCTGACAAGACCTTGAAGCTAGGAATGAGGGGTTGCAGAGAGATGGTGACCCACAGTCCATTGGGGAAGTGGTGGGCTGCGTGGCGGGAAGGTGCAGTAGACAAGACAGAGCTTAAAAATGACAAAACAGGATGATGGACACCCACTTCAAGCACATGAAGGCAAACAGGGAAGCGCCACAAGAACAGTGGGAGAAGGTCTTATACTTCATGAGAAATCAGCTGGTTGGAGCACCCCTCTGAAATGCCTTTACACTGATGTGTGCATGTAGCATGAGACAAAAGCAGAAGGAATCAAAAGCCTGGGTGCGGGTGCAGGCCTATGACCTTGCATGGACATGGTGGGACAGCTCCCACAGCCAGTGTGCTGCAGTGGGTGGATGCAGGTGGTCGGGAAGGTTGTGGAGTCATTCAGCTTTTTGTGAGAGAATAACAGGCATTAGTGGAGCCTTGCCCTGGAACAGACAATGAGACAGACAGCAGTCCATGGCTCAGGATTAGAGGGCAGACAATGTTGTGGCAGGCATCTGCTACAGACTGCCAGATCAGGAATAGAATGCTGCTATCTTCAGACAAGGGGAAGAAGCCTCATGATCAAAACCTTGCTTCTCATAAGGGGCCTGTTACGTGCTGGACACAGCATTAAACAATCAACCCTGGGGATACATGGATTGAACTGATGACAGCTTCCCAGCAGGGGTGACTGGTGATCCAACAATGGCTGACCCTCCATTAGACTGGATGCTTGCAAACGAGAAAGGGTTGGGGATGTGAAAGTTGGGTACAGTCTTGGCTGCCCATGAGGTGGTGGAGATCCCAATCTCAGCAACAAATAGGAGGAGCATGACACTGGATTACAGAGCAGCAGACTTTGGCCTCTTGAAGGATCTACTTGATAGGAGTAGGAGAGAAGAGCAGACCAGGAACTCTGGCTGATTTTCAGGATGCGTAACAGTGAGCCGTGCCAATGGGCAAAAATCAACCCGAAGTGGCAGGAAGCCTACTCCTCTGTTCAGTTTTGGGCCTCTCACTGCAAGAAGGACATTGAGGTTCTGGAGCATGTCCCAAGAAGGGCAACAGAGCACAAGTCTTATGAGGACCGACTGTGGGAGCGGGGGCCATTTAGCCTGGAGAAAACAAGGCTGAGGGGACACCTTATTGTTCCCTACAACGACCTGAACAGGTTGGAGAGAGATAGGGATATTAGGAAAAATGTCTTTGTGGAAAGGGTGGTCAGGCAATGGAAGAGGCTGCCCACAGAAGTCACCACCCCTTGAAGTGCATGTGGATATGGCACTTGAGGACATAGTTTAGTGATGAATGTGGTGGTGGTGCTGGGTTGACAGTTGGACTTGGTGATCTTAGAGGTCTTTTCCAACCTCAGTGATTCTCTGATGGGTGAGGACAAGCTCCTTACTTAACTCAGACCTAAAAAGGAATAGTAGAAGAGGTGAAAGCCACAGCAGGTGGAACAGAGGAATATAGAGATATTCTCTGACTGTGTAGGAATGGCATTAGGAAGGCTTAAGCCCATCTACAGCTGAATCTTGGAAAAGACAGGAAGGGGAACATGAAGGACTTTTACAGGTCCCTTAACAACAAAAGACAGATCAACAAAAATGAGGGCCTGACAGCGAAAGAGGAGAAAAGACATGGAAAAGGATGAGGTACCCAGTGCCTTCTGCACCTCAGCCTTTACTGATAAAATGCTCCCTGAGGAATCACAGCTCCCTGAGACCTGTGAGAAAGGCTGGAGCAATGAAGTTTTATGCTCAGGAAGATCACATTACAGAACATTAAACTAAGGGCGCATACACGAATCTGTGGGACACAACTGAATGCACCCATGAGGACTAAGGCAGCTGGCTGATGTCATTGTGAGGCCACTCTTGATTATCTTTGGGAAATTGTGGTGACTGGGGGAGGTTTCAGAGGACTGGAAAACCAAAGGTGATACCTTCAATAAGGGCAAGCAGAAGGGTGTAGGGAAATACAGGACAGTCTACCACACCTTAATTGCTGTGATAGTGATGGAGCAAATCCCACTGGAACCATTTCCAAACACATTGTTGTGTTTTAGACATTTTCCAATCCTTTGTAGAAAAATGCAAAACGAGGTTTTTTTATTTTTAGTATGATACAGAGAGGTTAGATGTCTACAATGCTGAGGCTCTCTTCGGTTCAGCAATCTTGCTAGTAAAATGTCACCTGCCTTTTCCTTTTAGAAAGGAAACTTTTAGCATCTCGCAGATGCTGGTGAAGCTCCACGTAGTTAGACAGTATCTTCCAAACAGCACACTCCTACTTTCTGGTAGGGGTCAGATTCGAAAAAAAAATGCCTCTTATTCTGAACTCCCCCATCTCTGCATGGCCATCCTTATGCAACAGCTGAGCATAATAAAGTGGAACCATCTGGGACCAGCAGATATATATGAGAGAGAGTGAGGATGAGATTATCTGGGTGCAGACTGATTGCAGTTGCAAAAGTAATAAATTCATTTTTAAAGGAACAATTTTCAGGAAGTTTAATTTGCAGAGTGAGAAAATTAATTGAGAGCATAGGCAATTTCCATCTTTCCATCCAGCAAGGAGAGAAAACTAAAGGGAAATAGTGAATATAATCAGAATGACAGGAAAAAGAAACAGTCACATATAATTGTTCTTGGTGGCAGCATAATTTTTTCCAGAATACAGCGTTGTCTGAAAATTACTTTCAGTAGCTCTGAAAATATATGAATGATATCCAGTCAACTATTTATTATGACCAAAACACTTACACAGTAAGTCAGATGTTTGGATGGGACAAATCCATATTCCAAAACTTAAAATATTTTAAAAATCAATAATTAAAGTACAAATGAGACACATAATCTCACACAAATTCAATGTCTATGCAAAAAAAAAAAAAAAAGCCCTTTGTAGTTCAGGAAGAAGAACTGTACAGCTTTATTAAGCAAAGCATGGCTGTGAATCTCTATTGAGGCTGTGGGGGAAAAACTGTCTTGAAAAAATTAAGATATTTCAACATTTGCATTTTTTCTGAATTAGCATAAAATTAGAATATCTAATTTTTTCATAGAACAAAATGACTTTTTGTAACAAGCTTGTTTTCACATTCACCATGGTCATGGCTGAGACTGCCTGGTTCCTGATTCTGGGGATGGTTCTGCATGAGCTATGGTGTTGGGAGAATTTAGTGCTGTTCAGAAGACTGCTAATTAGCAACTGGTCTAAAGGAGCTGTTTGCCAAAGTAAGCAGAGTGCAAGAAAACTGCAGCCCTTTCCAACATGTTTCCTTTTCTAGGAATGGAGAGATACTACTGTATTTGTAATTATAATGAACTGTCTTATACTGAAAGGATCCTTAGTTGGCAAATGTGTCTCATTTTTAAATCCTTGATACTGGTTGAGCTGTGAAAAGTAAGTGAAGCAGATCTGATAATCTGACCCACACGACTCCTTTACAAAGTGAACATTATCAATGAACACTTGATTTCCTGAATCCTAAGGAAAATTGCTTTGGAAGAAAAGACTGCTCATGAGTGGCTCTTGATAGCCTCTTTTCAAATGCTTATCTTCCTGGATCAGCAGGCAAGTCTTGTTTATAAGGAGGTCTCCACTCCACCTCCTTGTTTGGGATACCAAGGGTAATTCACACACATCTGTATCTTGGTTTTCATCATGTTCTGCTCTGCTGTAAATATCAGTTTTATTGACAGCTATCAGCCTCTCTGACACTCCTCTGTTGGCTGGAGACGTGAAATTCCCCAGCTCCACTTTTTGTCAGAACATCTCCCAGAGATATAATGAGCAGCAGCAGGGATTGGAAAAAACACTTGATAAGTGCTCAAAACCCAGCTTTGTTTATTCTTTGTGGCAATCTGCTCTAAGGTTTGCTGCCTAATAGTGCTCACACTACAGAACGGTGCTTCCTACATGATTAGCCTTTCCCACTATTAAAATATTGCATCCTTTATGTTTGACCTGATTGTAAGAAGAACTTTCACATCAGGCTGCTGTTGGGATTGTTTTACGTGAAAAACACTGCAACTGTATTTGCATCTGGAGTGCAACTGGCACTCCAGAATCTCTAAAAACAATACAAAATAAAGCTGTCACTGTCAAGGACAAAAAACAAGTGCTGTCATGGAAAAGATGCCATTTCTTCACATTTGGCGTATTCGTGTAATCTTTGCTGCATAGCACAATTATTCTGAAAATTGCAATGCTTTTATTTTTTAAAGCATAATGTCTTTAATCGCTAAAAATAGCTTTCTGCCTAATGTTCTGTGCTTCTGCCCTACAGATTTAGCCCTGCAGAAAAATGCCTCAAGTCAAAAAGAGGCAAGTCTGAACTTGACCCACATCCAGAGATTTTTGTGAACACCAACCCCATGGGCTGTTGAGTTGGTAATGATTAGAATTGCAGAAAGTTTATTTCTAATTCTGTTCTTCCTCGTGGCAATGCAAAGCAACAAGAAGAATGAATGCAGAAACTATGTTAGTGCAAATTCAAAAGCACTAAAAAAGTAGAAAGGGGAGAAATTATATTCTGGCTTCAGAAATAATACTAGGTTATATTTAAAAGGGGTAGGTATGTATCTGTAAGTCCAGTTGGATTTTAGAAAATAGGAAAGATCAGCTTACTGCCTTGCAGTTTCCATGATGATATCAAGAGCTTCATGGTTTCGAGGGTTGTCTTGGCTTTCTTATCTCCTCTCTTGAAAAAATTTGCCTTTATTCAAAATTGTTTGTTTGTCCTGTTAATTTTAAGAGAACACTTCTCATGATTAACATATCTGTCACAGCCATACGTCTTTGAAATTAAAAGTGAACTCATTGCTGACATTACACAATCTGCACTTCATTACATCTTTTAAACAATGGTGAAATGCTGTTTTGCTCATTGTCCCCTTAATTATCTTTAGGACATGTGTAGCCTTCTAATAAAAAAAAAAATTAAACATATTTAAACTTTTGTTTAAGTGCCTGTGAAGTCAATGCCACTTATATTTTACAAATACATGAACTAGAAGTAGAGATAAACTAGGGACATAAGTGAAGTTTTCATATGCTGTGTTTTGCTATGTCACTTGGACCTTGAGGTAGAATAGAGTATTGGGAGGTCATTTTTGTATTTAAAAATCCTGTCAATTGCAATTCTATAGACTGGGCTCAGGTGTATGTGTGGAAACACAGTTGGCTGCAGGCAGAAAGCAGCCGTGGGTCGCCCGTGCTACCACCATCTGTGGCATATGCGCACTTGGCAGAGGGATTTCTCTGTATTTCCTAGGAGGCAGGCCCCATCCATCCCTTTGCTGTTGCCATGGCCACATTCCCTCTCTTAGCATCCTTGAGTGGAGAAGAATGTGATGGTGTTGCTTCCCCAGGAGATTGCCTGTGTACTTTCCCCTTCCTTGTGTTCAACCTCAGCATGGCAGAATGATGGGTTTTGGTGATGCACCTGGTGAAACATAGCGAGATGGGGAGACTTTAACCACGGAAGTGGGCAAACCAGAACCAGGTCTTCAGCTGCAGGCAGTTTGTGCTCCTCATTTCAGCACTGAATTCAGAAGTCTTCTTAAATTAATAAATAAATAAATTTGTATGTATATATATATTTAGGAAGATAAACTCTCTCTAAATACAGTTATTATGTAACATAGGATAGACAGCATAACACAGGATAGGTTCCAGTTTTCCTGGATTATCAAATTTGGGGTCAAATTTTGAGAAAAGAGTAGCACCTGTGATCTGGTTCAGGGATTATCTCTTCATATACTCACCACTTTAGATTATTTCACAGGCTTTCCATATCAGTCAATATTCCTATTTTTGTAAGAATAGCTTCCATTTCTCAGTAAACAAATTTCTTTTTGCTAGCTTGCTTTGGTGATAACATTTTACATTACCAGCAGCTGCTCTGTAAAGATTGAAATGAGGACTAAGTGTTAGTACCCTAAAGAAGCAACACCAGGCTGCAAAGTGCCCTTTCATTGCCCAGGTGCCAGCACTACGAAGAATCAATACAAAATGAAAAATTAGGATGAGAAAGAAAACAAGCATAACTCTGTCCCCATTGCTTCTTTCTCAATGTTAAAAACCTTGTTGTTAAACAGGCAGAGGGGGAAAGATGATGAAATGCTGTGAGATATGAAAAAATTAAGCCCTCAGAATTTAGGACTTTGTCTTCCTCTAAAATGGCAAGGAAGACCAAGGTCATATAAAGTCAGTGAAACAGGAGCCATTCTGCTGTGTCCTTCAATTAAAGCAGAGTGTGCATAAAGATAATTTTCTCTGCTGCATCCTTTTCAGACTCTGACCCAGTAATGACAACCCAGTTTAGCATGATGACTTTGATAATCATTGTTATCTCAGGTGTGCAGAGGTGGTGAGGAAAAAACCATCTTATAAATGCCTGCCACCATAATAAAGTGACAATATATTTGATTATTAAGGAAGGGCATCTTTATTTCGGAGAACTTCTGGAAAAAATTTAAGCAGTCATGGGTAGAACTAGAAAATATTTAAAGGGAGAGGAGCTCCAGACGATGAGCAAAGTCACATTTCAAAGGATAGATTTCATGAGCCTTTAATTGGGATTTTAATGGTGCACAGGACTTTTGCTGTATTTTTCTTTACAGTAACCAGCCATCCAGCAAACTCAGACATACATCCCACTTGCAGGTACTAAGGAGTTGAGAAAGCAGGAAAAAATCCTTCCAGATGCAGAGCAATAATTCAGAAATAAAAGCCTAAAGTAAACAGAAGAATTGAGTGTGAGGCTTTCACACCATTTCCTAGGCTGAGCATCTGTTCAGCAGCTGAGGTGGATATTTAGATTCAGAAGCAAATCTTAGTATTTTTGCGTAAGCACAAGCCCCTTCCTCCTATGAGAAAGGATTTTCCGAACTGCTATGCTCCAGCGTGGAGAGCCACCTGGTGGGGGTTGGCAGCAGTGCCTTGCTGGGTTCACCTACACAGCCCAAAATACTCTCTGTGATGTATTCCTTCGGTTATTATTCTTGGGATTTCTGCTTGCAAAATCTTCATAGCCTCCTAAGTTTTTCTGCTGTTTTTTCTTCTTTTTGTTTTAGTGTTTGTGCAATTGTAGTTATTCTCTGCCAAACAGGATTCACCAAGAAGACTTGTTGTGAGCCATTTCATAGTTGGACAAAAGGTTTTAGCAAAAAAAAAAAATAAATTACTTCGAAGTACAAATTCACAATATCTTACAGATGTAAACCAGATTCGTCAAATAATTTCATGTGGGGGGAAAAAAAGGTGCCTCATTCAGATGCATGCTTGAGCTAGACAAAGGGAATTAGTTTCTGTCTGCCTGCTGTCTCAGGCAGAGACAGCACTTAGAGCTGTCTTAGAGCACTGTGGAAGGCTGGAAGGGGCTTGATTCAGTTCTATTAAAATCCATCCTCTGTAAGACTGAAGGCTGGATATGGGCTGAGGAGGAGGTGCCAATAATTGGATCACAAGATGTTCTAAACAAGGGCTTCCTCTTTCTTCCCCTTTGAGATTGTTTCATTATTTATTAAATATTGGCATAACTACACATCCCCCCCCCAAAAAAAAAAAAATGGAATGAAAGAGCTGTCTGAGAATGATTCTCCAGCCATATGCAGGGACTTTTGCTGGGGAGAGAGTATATTAATGCACTGGGGTGCACTACAGGGCTAGCAGGGGTTGGACCAGATGACCTTTAAAGGTACCCCTGCAACACAAACTAATCTGTGGTTCTATGATTCGAAGCACAGCAGTGTTCACACAAGTTACTGTCGAGTTACACAGAGAAAGTTCTTCCACAGGAGAAATGCAGAGTGGACTGCCCAGTGTGGCACCAGGGTATTGCACTTTCCAGGGAGGTAAGAACTGGGAATTCAGATCCTCTCAAGAAAAGGAGACATCTGAGCTTTGAGCTCCTAAACTGTAAATCCCTGAATGGCTGAATGAACCCATCATTTCTTTTTGGTTTGGCAATTCCAGGCTTTCTTTAGCACTGTTCTTTTAACTAGTGGAGAAAAAGATTTTTTTTTTCCCAGTAGGAGAAAATGAGGGAAAAATCTATATGAGCCACATCAAATGTGGGTGTTTGATCCAAATCAACAATTTGATTCAGCTAAAAAAAGTCTCACAGACTTGATTCCAAATGCAGGATATTTTATTAAGTACTCATATTCCCACTGATATTTCAAAATACATTCAGAAAGCGATCCACCTATGTTTTGCATCACAGTTTAAAGAGACCATTGGAAACTCAGGCAGTGAATTTCCTAATTTCCAAGTATTACAGGAAAACAGAGGCTTCTTTCAGAATGTTGAGCATCCTTTAGCCTGAGAAATATCTGGGACATTTTATCTCACTGCAGGAAACAATGGCAAGTACAATTACTCTCTTTCCGGTTGTTTTAAATTGCCACCTTTATGTAATTAATTAAATATGCAACACAGAACTGTTATGAGAGGGTTGAGTGTGCTAGACAGTGTAGCTCTTATCTTGGAAGAGAGGTTGGAAAACCACTTATCTACATCCTTCAGCAGGGCATTCCGCGTTTCTTGCAGGGTTGGGGTGAGCTGTGTATAACAGCCTGCCCCCATCTCACCTGATCCCTTTCTTGCAGCTCAGTTGCATTAAATTGAGTGTAGGTCTGCATAACAACCCCCACACCTCTTTCCTGCAGCGTCAGGTGGACCCCATATCCTCAGATCAATCACACTGCTCACGTCTGGCTGCTCTGACATTGCTGCTCAGTCACCATAAAGGTCTAATGAACATTTTCTGTCTGCAGCTGTTTCTTCACTGGTCTCAGGAGCAGGTGTGGGCTGAGTGAGTGCCCTGGCAGGGAATGCTCAGCCTCAGAGGCACAGGCAAAGCACCCAGCCTGTAGGACAAACGTCAGTCCAAACTTTTCAAATTTCTCTATTTTTAAAATACTGTTTCTTTCATATTTCTGGTCCCATTTTTCTTTCCTTCATTTTAAAAAATGCATTTTCATATTAGTATACTTTAGGTCAGAGGCATTTCTAGTTTGAATGTCAGAGCAACAGAGTGGCTGTAGTTCCTCTGCTTAGTACATGAGCTGCTGTTTTTTCTGGAAGGTCTTTCAACAGCACATCTCATTATCTCAGGGAAAAAAAATGATGGTGCATCCACCATGCCCTTACATCATGCTTCAAATTATTATATAAACTTGTTGCTAACTATTTTCACTGTAAAGACAATGGAACAAAAACAACTGTGTTTGCCAGCAAACACAAAGTCGAACATCAGCTTTTAAAATCTTTGTCCCATATAAAGTACAAACCATGGCATATGCTTCAGAAGAAACTGTACTTCTTTCTACTTTTCACCTGGTTTGTTGCATGCAGAAGCCTTTTATTGCAGCTCTGTTTTACAGAATCAGCTGCTTACCACGAGCATTCAAGTAGAAGTGCTGATTTTACAAACATATACATCCACCTGTCAAAGCCATAATTCACATTATATGGACATTGTAAGATTAGCCTTCTTTCACGAACTAGGTTGCATGTGATCTTAGATCTGATGAAGCAAGAAACTAAGACAGAGCCAGTTTGTGGTCCTAAAATTGCTGCTGTTAATGTCTAAAATGTATATGATTAAAATGATTTAAAATTTATGTGATTTCGATTGATCACATGGGCCACTCAGTTAATACTTGAACTCGATGATCCTTGTGGGTCACTTCTAACTCAGAACATTCTGTGATTCTGTCCTGTCACTCCATGTCCTTGTCAAATTTTTTGAAAATAATTTTAATTATATTTGAAAAATTCAATTTCAATTTATCACTGATGATTCAAAAGAATTGCAATTTTATTTGGAATATCATTTCCTTGAGTTCCTGTACTATTCCAGGAGTCAAAGCAAAGACTAACACATCTTAAATCTCTGTGAGCTCATTACTGAAGCAAGTTCAGGGTAGGGCCACCAACATGCTAGGGGCTGGAGCACTCCACCTGAGGAGAGAGGTTGAGGGAATGGGTCTTGTTCAGCTTCGAGAAGAAGAAGCTTCAGGCTGGCTTGACATCAGCCTTCCAATACCTGTGTGGAAATTGCTGAGAAGATGAGATGAGCTTCCTCTCAGAAGTGCATGGGGCAGGATGAGAAACTATGGGCACAAACAAACAGAAAATATGGGCTTGGCCTAGACGAAGTGAGAATCTTTTTTTGCAGGGAGCACAATCCTGTATTAAACCAGGTTGCCCAGAGAGGTTGTGCAGTCTCTGTCCATTGTGAGACTGGACTGGGTGGGTAACTGGGTCTGACTCCATAGCTGACCCTGCTTTGAGCAGGGGGTTAAATTATAGACAGGTCCCTGAGGTGTCTTGGAATTTTCCTGTGAACCTATAATACATTGTTTCAAAGGAAAATTGTCTATTAGTATGTCAGAAACATACTTAAATGCAATACTGACACAGTAGGAGTTACATGAGGAAACCTCTAAGGTTTAGCCATCTCAAGAGACCTCCAACAATGTCATGCTAAACTGGATTTGTTCTGATAAAGGAGCTTTGCTGTGATTACACATAATGATCCCTAAAGCCACAGGAGAATAGTATTTTCTCTCCTTGTCATAGGCATGGAAATGTCTACAGCAAAGTTGTCACTGGGAAGGAAAAATTAAAATAAGAAGTTCTGACAGGAGGAACTCATGAAGTGAAACACCCTCGTGTAACAGTGGTTATGCACTAGAAGGGGTTGCTTCCACTTCTGCCATTCTTTTTAAAGAGTTTAGCTTAAAGAATCTAAATCTCTAAGGCTCTGTAGCCTTTTATGTAGTTATTTGAATTTTATTTAGATGTAAGATTCATGTTAAGTGGAGTTGTTTCTGCTTAGTCTGAAAGGGCTCTTCAAAATAATTTGCTGTGGCTGTCATAGTTTTCTCTTCTTCCCCAGCCAGAAGGGTAAAATCCTACATGAGATGTGCTTGCAGATTTCATGTACTGTTGAGTTGCATATTTAAAATACAGATTATTTGTGGTGACTGCAAAACAAGCTATAAACATAACTTCTCTTTTCTGTATGTTTTAGCTGCACAGTATCGGGAAGTTCATTTCGGTGCTTCTTGAAGGTTATTTCTTGTTCTTGACATTGGGGTTTTTTTTTGAATAAACAGAGATTTGCTTTAAGGTAGTAAATCTATGCTTTTGCCAGGGATGAATATAGTCTTGGATTTAATTCATTAATTTAGCACCTATAAACAAAACCAATTAAAATCCAAACTGAGATATTCAAAGAAATCTAACACTACCATAGACTCCAGTAAATCACCGCATGATACATTTCTGCAAAAATGACTGTTTTTTTCAAGCATGTAAGAAATAATTGCCTGACAACCTGGGTATATGAGTCTTTTCAGGAGTAATTGCTTCAAAAATGAAAAGAACAGCCATAAAGTGTGAGTCACTACATCCAGTTGTGGAAAACAGGAACTAAAGATATTCGACATGCTCTAATAGTCATACATGAAGAAAGCAGAAACTTTCAAGCGCTTTTGTAGGACAAACTTCCCACTTTCAAGTACGAAGCGTAAAGAGAAATGTAATTCTAATAAATGAAAGGCATAGTAGTCAGTGAGGATACCTTTGGAGTTTCACTTTTCAAGCACGGCAGAAGCTGAAATAGCCTGCCTTCAAATAGCTTTTAGGTGTTTGGAAAGAATACGAGATTACCATTCCTTTCAGACAGCACAGAACCAGCAAAACATTTCTGTCCTTTATATTTTCTTTAAAGTTTCTTAATGCTTTAAAAACATATACCGAAATACCCTGTTGTCAGAAATACCAGAGTAAAAGTATGAAGAGCAGCAAAATTTGAAAGTATGCAGGTTTGAGCAGTTCCACACATTTTCCAAGCGTTTTCTTACACATTCTGTCTCTCTTATCACAAGATACTAAATCAAAAGTATATCACAATAATAGAGCTTATATGTACTACATAAACCAGTGATCTGGGCAATCATTACTCTATTACAAAAAATGCATTGGGGTATTATTACCTTACATTTTTATAATGAAAGTCAGAGGATGGTGGTTTTATTCTGCTATTTTAGTTGAAAAAGCAGGTAACAGATCAGAAGAGGTTGGCTTCATACATCTATTGGTTAGAAATAAATATAAATAAATAAAAATATATATATTTATATATCTCAAAACTTACAGCTGGCCCTAAGTTCAATTATATTCAAATTGCTGTGAGACAACTTAAAAGGAGTGAGGAAAGGGCAGCAAAGAGAAGCATAATATAAGAGTTTCTATTTTGAATTTTATACCTGATAAGAATGGTAGATGTCGGCAGCACACAGTGATGAAAGTGGAAAATATAAGGAGGTAAGATCAGAGAGATGAAAGAGAAATTTCAGGTAGTAGGAGGACAACAAAAGTCATAAAGGAGTTTAGTTCAGGTGCTTTCTAAAAACTCAGAAAATAAATAGGAACTAAAATGATAGCAGTATATAAAATGATTAATGGTGGAAAAGGCCAAACAGTGTATTTACTCTTTCTAATGTGGCATTAGAAAACTGTCAGCCAAAGTCTTAATTTTACCAACGCATTTTTAATAGATAAAAGGGTATACTTTGCAGACAGTGCATAAATAAGCTGTTGAAGTAACTTCTGCAAGAACTGAAGAAGGAAAAACTGCAACCTCTCTATTAGTAATAAAGATTTTACCACTCCTTCAGAGAAAATTCCAGTAGCTTGGGTGGAAGATTTTATTTTCTTTTGCCTGGAAATATGGTTAGCTACCAAGTTTGGACGTTTTGCAAAGCACCTCTGGAACTAAGGCTCCAGCTAACTGTGCTATTGGTCTTAGGTACAGTGACAGTTCCTTTGTCTTTGCTGTGGTGCAGTGCAGATTTATTAGTTACCCCAAAAAAATAAAAAAACACTGAAACAAATTACAGTTTTAAGTGTAAATTCACACCTGTCTGTGAAATATAAGTTGTGCTTTTATATAGCAACAGCAATAATGAAGACCTGACTTTTTCTGTAATGCTCTACTGAAAACCCACTTAAATTTAATGAATTTTTCTTTACTGGCGGTAATAAAATAATTCTTTATGTAAAATAAGCAACTCTGCTACCACAGCAAAAGTTTATGCTGCTTGTATGTTGTCATGACACTTCTGGGTAGGTCATTCCTTTTCCCACCCCACTTTTCGGAAGCACTTTAGATATCAAAGTGTAAGGATGAAGCTTCATTTCCTACCAAGTTTGTCCTTGATATTAATTCAATAATTGTCATTTATGCCATGGAAAAGTGTTTTGCACCAAGGAACACATGAGATCTTATGATGCTCAGTACAAAATGCAATCAAAGCTGTTGATAACCAGGGTAGGAGATTGGCATAGTGGTCTGATAACTTACTCAAGATTCCAATTAAGTCCACTCGAGTGTACTTATTGCCATTACAGCTTTGGATAATCCATTTATTCTTTTACAGTTCCCCACCACTAAAATGGGAAAATCATTCTTTTCTTCGAGATACACTGGAAGTATTTGCTGTTGGGATGGGAGTGTGAAAATTTCAATAAAAAACTCTATTTAGAGTATCACTTCTTCACTCCATGGGAGCATTAAAAATACAATTTTTTATTACTTCATAGTAAGATAAATAGTAACATTTCTTCATGATAATACTTGTCATTCTTACAAAATTCCTATGAAAAATACATGGTTTTTCTTCTCTCTTTTATTTTGCTTGCCAACTGGATGGTGACACAGATAATTGAGCAGTTTCATATTCTACCAAATGCAGCTTACCTCTAATTAAGTGTTGTCTATGTATGAGAAAGATAAAATATTAAGGACCTAAAGTCAGGATTAGCTGTAAGAAGCTGCCTTCATCCTCAGGAAAAAAATTAATGGCGCTGTTGGTTAAATGGATGATTTCCAATAGTCAATGTAGATAGTCCATGTACATCTTCCTGTCGCCATCTCTTCTCAAAGGGACTGGTATGTGCATGTATGGCAGCGTTACTCCCATTCAGGAGAAATTAGTTGTTTACTATGTGCAAGGAAGCACTGGAGATAATTTTATTTTAAGACTATGAATAGATCTATTGATGGCAGTTCAAGACGGCCATGATGCCTTTTTGTTTTATTGCCTTCTTGGTTATTTGAGTCACACAACAATTTTTCAAGAAATTTTTTATTTACCTCAACCTCATGTTTTGAACTTGTTTTCTTCCTTAAAGCCAATTAAACTGCTGGCAGGATGGATTTCTGCGAAATATGGAATGAAATGTTGGACCAAAAATAGGAATGGATTAGAGACACTTAATGGCTAGTGATTTCCATATTCCAGTCCATGATCTCAAAATTTCTCAACCTCCTTCCTAATCTTTATACCCATTTCTTTCACTGCTGCTCAGCCACACAGAACTGGGTCAATTTTCAAGTATTTGCACTAGTTAATAGAATTCCTGGCCCCAAATTAGATTTTGAGGTGCCTCCTTTCAGCATCTCCTCTCCTCCAGCTGACAGCTGTACACCAAGGGACATGAGGAGGTGGCAGTTTCTCTCATGCCCTCTCTTCCCAATTTGAGTACGAGGTTTTAAACTCTGCTATGCTTCAGCAAGTTAGAGTGCAAAAGTGGAAGATTCTAATTCAAACTGGATGAGGTGGAAGCAAGTTTGGAGTTCATCTGGTAGACAACAGTCGTGATGGAGGGAGGGAAGAGGAAAAGGATGCATCCCTGCCCTTCCCACAAGCTGTGTTTTCCACAGGGGTAGGCTGTGTAAAACTTCCAAAGCAGCTTTTGAAAATCAAGCCCCACATATCAGTCAGTTGTGAAGCATTTCGTGGTAAGGCTCATCATAAGACAAGCTGCAGGTGAACAGATGTCCAGAGGTGCCATGCATGCATCTCACTCTCACCTCTCAAAATGGAGGTGCCTACTAGAAACGTTTGCAGAGGAAAATAAGATGTCACAGGGATATGTTGCCTACAGAGCTGGCCTGCCACAGGTGCTGGTGATAACAAAATGATGGGCATGTATCCCTGAATCTCAGCACTCCTGGCCTCTTTGTAAATACATCCTTGAGCATCTCTGATAGTTCTCTCCTTATTTGTTCTGTTTTATTGTCTTTGGCCTTAGTGAAAATGGTGTCACAAAGCGTCCTCCACCTAACATTTGGAAGAATTGCCTACTTACTCCTGTGTTTTCTTTCTTCTTCTAATGGCTATGTTTGAGATGGGTTAGAATTTTCAAGATAGATGTAAATAGAAATTGCTTTGTATCCTTATCTATCCTCCTTCAAGGAAACTGGTTATAATTACTGTTTGAGGTTCAACTGTATTGCTATGACAAACTTCTGCTTCTCGATTTAGTACTCAGAACTGAGATGCAAATAAACATGAACAGAAATAATTAAATCAATTACTGACTGACTGTTTTCTTGTTAATCTGTGTAGCCTTTATATTTTCAGAATAATAATGTTCAAATTCATCTTAGCCGAAGTAATTTTTTTGGTTGAGATTCATTCCTTCCTCTCAGTACTCAGAACTAGGTCTTGCTTGAGGCAATTGTTTAATTTGTAAAGAAATTTCTTCTCTACACTTTGTCCCAATGTGACTTTTGACCAGTTTATGTGTGGATAGCTGAAACAATACGTTACCAACAGTTTATTAACTTCAGCTGCCATTTCTCTCCTTTGGTAGTACATGTTCAATACTTTATATGATTTAGAGGCCATCGTTATCACCTGCCAAGTACGTCTTTCAGATAGGGTGAATACACATGTAGTTTTGAAGTTAAACATAATAGCTTCTGTTTGGCTTGGGGAGCTGTAGATACAGCAGGCAATTATTACCAGGTTTCTGTAGCTTTACCCTTCCAGCCTTCTCTCAGAGATCTATTTCCCTTTCCCACTCACCGTGAGAAGAAAATTGCCTGTCGCTGAGCCTCCCATGGCCCTGGGCTGCACAGGTAACGTGGCAGCCTCTCTGGTGCTTCCCAGGTTTTCTCATCCTTCTGAAAACGTGGCTGCTTCATTTTCATCTCTGTCACCAGAAAGGAAGGAAATCTTAAATAAGGAAAGTGTCCACAAATGCCAGGGATGCATGGAATTAAACTAATTAGCTACATGGAAAATGTTCAGAGTTAAGGAGGGGAACTCTTTGGAACAGACGAAGATGGATGGTTGCAAGGGAAGCAGAAGAAAAGGATCTGGGGATGGTAGACAGGGTGGTTGCATGCTGACAGTATTTGTTGCATGGTGCTGCATCGCTCAGGGAAAGCCAGCAAAGGCTAAAGCACTGCAGGAGGTATGTGGGAATGCAGGGTCAGGACTCCGAAATTATTTAAATTCTTAATTTCCTAGATGTCTCATAGGCATGTACATGCAAATTCATCCAACCTTAGTCTAGCTGCCTCTTCTCCTTTCAGGCTTCTGAAGTCCTAGCTCTTTACTTTTCAGATGCTCAAGTGCAGTGTTGAGGGTAGAACTGCCTAAACTTTGCTGTTGAGCAGCTGGAACCTTCCAGCTCTGCCAAAGTTCATAGGCGGAACACTTCTCCATCTGATACTCTTTTTGAAGTCATGCCTGTATTACAGGACTCAAAACAGATAGCAGACCAGTAGTAGTCTCTTTACTCTAGTAACCTGTGAAAATACAGGATGCACATTTACAATTTTTTCTTCTGGCTTTGATAACATTTCTTGGGGAAATACCTTGGTCTTTCTGTTTGCGTGATCAGGAGCTGATACTACCACGTGCCTTTAATGAAGAGCTCTGTTTTGACAAATCCCTGCCTTTGGTCTTCCTCACTAACCTGTTTTACAAAAAAATAAACAGCAGATCTTTAGGTTGTAAGATTTAATATCCTAGGTTCTGGTTGTGAGCCGCACACACAGTCTGCCCTCTCAAGGACACTGTGACTTACAACAGATTGGGCATGGAAACCAGAGGAAATGGCTTCAATTTTGAATCTGGTATTGAAATTTCCACCAAAAAACTGAGTATCATTTCAGGGCTACAGGTGCACATTCACTGCACATCTAACAACAGTTTAACTGTAATGCTAGGCTTTATTTTTGAAGATTAATTTTTTAATTGGAGATCAAATCGTCAGTGCCTGACTGAAAGCAGCTCTCACTTACGTAATAAATTTTTGTCTAGCAGCTCCACTCAAGCCATTGGAGTTGTGCTAGGGCTGTTGAGAATGCTATCATCTTTAGAACAGTATAAACTTATTAGGATAATTGTTTGATCTTATAAGTGAATTCAGCAAGCTAAAATCACCCTTCATCTAAAGCAGATAATTGCATTAGGGTTAAATTAATTGATTTATTTGATGGTTATGTCCTGGAGCCTGCCAGGATCATGATAGTATCTCTCTCTTTACTCCCTCTCTTGCTTCCTAGCATGAAAGTGATGGAAGTGGAAGAAATGTGCAAGTTGCAAATTCAAGTGTGTCACCACTTACTTTTAGGTTATTTGTTGCTATTTACATAGCAGCTCAGGTTTGTGTGACACATCAGGCAAGTAAAGCATCAGGTTACTGCCTGACAGCATGGGAAGCCTGATTGTTCACCCCTTGGCTTGGGCATTCCTGCTTGCACAAAATGCAGGTGATGTGTGCATAACCTGACGGCAAATTTGAATGCTTCGTTCGCCTACTTTCCATTAAATTTTTCCTTTATGCTGGCTGCTCATGGAAGCACACCAGTGTAAGAGATGTGTGCTGTACCAGCTGTGGCCCTGGAACAGGAATCACATGTGATGAAAGTTTGCTGTTGTGACAGCAAAGGGGCAAGAAGAATAGCCTGCAGTTATGGAATCCTTTTCAGAAGTGACATTTAGAAAGGCAAAATACAGATGAAAAACGAGTGAAAACTTGTAAGGAAGATCTTCTTTCCCATATATCCCCTGTTTTCCTTTATCTGTATATGTATTTCCTCTTCTATCTGTGCTGGTTTTTAATTCCTACTTAAATCTCAAATGTTTTTAAAAGCGGTTTAAGGTCACCCATATAGAAGTGCGGGTCATCGATTCATTACTGCTACGTGCATCATACATCCCCTCAAGTGTCTTTAATTTTGTTCCAGACTTCAGCATACAGACAGTAATGTATATGTTTGATTTATCTATCATCGTGTCGTTATGAACACTGGTTGAATATCAGGCCTCTGGAAAGCATGTTCATCCTGACAGGAGAGCACCAGTGTAAAAGACCATGAGGGAGAGAGAGAGAGAGAGAGAGAAAGAAAGAGAGAAAGAGGCACCTTTGATCTATTCCTTAGAAGTTGGACTTCATTAAACACCTGCATCTATCAATCAAAAACACTGATTCTGAGTAATCAGGCTTCATTAGCTCCATTTGATCCAGGACTAATTGTTTAAACACAGGGTGAGATGAAAGAAGTCATAAAAGTTAATCTATTCGTTAAAACTTTTGCTTCTGGTAGATGATAGGGTCATTTTCATTGAAAATTAAATTTTAGAAAGTTTTATATGAATGTGGCTAAATACAGCCTGGGAAATTGTTCTGAAAAGAATATATTTTGTATCTTGGGATTAAAGTAAAACATCCTGAAATGTAGGAGTTGCTATGGAAATGCTTAAATTAAATGTAAAGCATGCATAAATTTTCAATATACCCATCACTTTGGGAATTGAGGACATATGTTAGGGGGAAAGACATTTACATGAAGACTAAGCAGAGGCTAAAACATGGGATTTTTTTTTTTCTGTGGATCTGTGTTTGGAATATTCCACTGGCATATCTATACTTCATTTTGAGTGCAGACCAAAACCCATACTGGAATACCAAAGTATTCCTGTGCAAACTTCAGGACCAGCCAGAAACGTGGGCCTGAGGTAATTGTGCCACCAGTGCCCTGTCTTCTCTTGCAGCACTACAGCTTGGCCAGCTTTGGGCAAACAAGTTGAATATCCTGTGCTTTCTAGAAAGGTGGTGGGTACCACCACAGTCAATCACAGCATGTGGTTGGCCCTGTGTGAAGCAGAGAGGACAAGATGACTTCCAGATGTGCCTTCTGACCTCAGCTATTCCATGGTTTCCTGAAGCTGGAATTTTCTGAATAGCCTGACATCTTGTTGTCCTTCCAACAGTCTGTCCACTGAGGTACAGATGTTCTTCAGAAGATGTAGTTATGAAGTGAAAAAGATAGAAAAGCACATTGGGTAAATTCCACCCTTTACCCCCATTCTCCATGCACTGGGAATTTGAGCCAGACTAAGGATTTGAAGGTATATACTTTGCATTGTACTCCAGAAATTGCCAGTTAACTAACAAGACACTTTAGGCCATAAGAAGAAATGCTTGGGAGAAAAGAAATGCTTAGCTTTTTGCTAAGTGCCCTGACTGTTGGTTCTGTGAGCTCTGTGTACTGAGCAGGGGACAGCACACTGTGTCTTCTCTCCTGATCACCTTCAGGAAGCTCTGGACTTGCTGCACATGCACAGGAGTACCTGTACATGCCATAGGATGCCAAGGGACTGGTTGGATGCAATGCCTGTAGGGCACTACCAAGAGTGATTGGTGTTCTGTACCATGGTGTCTGGGAGCCGCCCTCACAAATCAGCCTTACCATACTTAATAGTTTGCTATCACTGTTTCACACAAGTTAAAAAACACAGATCTAGAGCGAGGGTATAACTAAAAAAACCTTCCAGGTTTCTGTCTGTGGTGCTGCTGACATAGTGAATGTCTAATCAGCCTGAAGACTGCAATTTACAGAAACATTCTGAATCTCTCTTTATGCTTGAAAGGCAGCTTCTGCAAGGTGGTTCAGTTTTCTGTTTTGATCTTCTTGTTAAATTATAGTTCAGCATTATAATGCAAATTAAAAGAGAAACTCTGAATCTTCAAATTGCAACATCTTATTTCCTCTTAAAAAAAATCTGTATCAGAGATATGTCATATGAAACTACACACATACAAACACACATGCACCTTTAATAATCAAGTTATTCAGTTTAATCTAAGTCTTGACTTATGATATAAAAGGCTTCCCTCCTCAAGGAACTTTGTGTCTGTCTGTCTGCATCAGCATTTTGATTTGGGAATGTGCATTTCTGATTTAGCTTCATTTTTTTTGGTGGAACTACATTAGAAGTGCTCTAAAAGTGTGCCTAATGTGCTCCATCCGCTGGGTAACAAGGTAGCAGGGCTTTGTCTGAATAGGTGTGCCCAGCCCAGGCAGTGCTGCAGGTGGTGACTCATAGTTGCAGTCGTACGAATCCTGTCAGGTTTGAAAAATGTAAAAAATCACAAGCATAATCTTGACTGCACTAAAATGAAAAGTAAGATTCCCATTCACTTTAGGGAAGGCATGATATTACTACAGTAGGTGCTCTTCCCACCCCAGCAGCTGCCTGACAGGAATGAACAACTACAGCAATCAATTTTTAGATATGGCTGCTGGATCCAAAACAATAATATACTCTGAATTGCGCTTCTCTGCAGAGATAGAAAAATACACCCTTTTGCACCCTTTAACAAAGACACATTAACCCTGCTGGACAGCCACTTTAATGGATAGCTTTAATAACATCATATCTTGTTTGTTTGCCACTGTCCATGAACACAAAATAAATTCCTCTGCCAACACGGCCTGCACCTGCTTGTCTTTTACAGCCATTTTAAACACTCTTTTGTACAGATGTGAGTGTTCATCATTCGTTAAAAAAATGGCATGATGATGGTAAAAAAAAAAGAAGTATACTCAGTCATGTCCTTCATCTGTGTATTTGTCATTTCTATTTTTGTTTATTCATTTAGATAATTTTGGAAAGCTAAGGGTTGAAGATAGCCATTCGCAAGTGCAGATAAGCCCAGGAGGCTAGGAGATGCCAGTAAAGATATTCTTATGTCCATATAGGCAGGTGTTTGATCAGGGAATTTCAGGTATATATTTATATTAATTGTCCACTAAGCAAAATATTTGGGAAAGAAACCTCAGGAGCAACAAATGGTACCTGGTGGATTTGATTTCAATCTCTAAGCAATATGCTGTGTCCTTGTAACCCGTGGCATAGGCAAATGATTTTAACCATGGACTTAAATGTTACTGGATTCATTGGAGACTATTTTGGCAAACATAGAACCTATTTAAGAGAGAACAAGAAATCATACTTGTGAAAATATGTTGGGAATAGAAATTTAGCTATAACATCTGCATATGATAATATACTATTTAATTAAAAAGGACATATTTGCACAGTTAATATAAATCAGACAGTATTGGAGGAAGCTTCTTATTGCTTGTCACAAGAGATGTTGGTCCTCAGGGTTTGATTTGATTCACACATGAGCAATGCATATCTCAATGTTTAGATTCATGATCCTGTGATTCAATCCAAATTGCATATTGTGACTATTATATTTGATACAATACATGAAAGCAGTGTATTTAAAAATACTACACTGGAAACTGAAACCTTTTGTTTAGTCATAATTAGCAGATATAGTAATCGAGATACCACAGACTTTATGTCTTCAGGGGCAGAAAGATATTTAAAGAACAATAAGAAGTTAATATACCTCCATAAAAAGTTAAATGCATAGAGCCATATTGTGACAATTTGCTCATACAGTACTAAGGTACTATTTAACATGCAAATTGTGTAATGGGGACTCTTTCCATTTGAAAGACTAGATTCAGTTATTCAGATACTTTTTGCTTACTTAATTATTCCATAAGTTGTCCAAATTACTACAGAAAAGAATTATTTGCGGAAGATGATCCTATATAATGAGGAAGGCTGTCATAAACTATCTGTACAGAATGGGTTCTTGTAACTTTTAGCTGTGATTAAAAGTCCCAGTAGAAACTGTCATACTCTGAAATTTAATGTAAGAAATAGTTTGGATTTTTCCCTGAAAAAATTAGTATGAGTACACTTTTGAGGGTACTTTCAAATTTTTTCATGAACAATAAATATTCTAATCCCTAAATTGTATGCAAGTAAACCATGCTATTTATTCACCATTTGTTATATATAAATCCTAATGTTTTAACACGTAAGCTAAATCATGGTCTACTCAAATTTTTTACGTTTTTTCATCCCATTGAACATATCCTAGCACTGCTCAGTGGTGGATATACTTGTCAGTTCATAAACAAGGGTATGAAAAACTGTCATAAGTATTTTGCTGTCCATTCATCCCTGGATGGTAATATTGGATGGATATTATTCAAATTAAGATTTTGTTAAGTCAAGCTCAAAAGACTACATTTGTATTTTGCCTTTATAGGAGTTCCTGTGTCTATAATAATAGTAATATAATTTCTGATTTATGTAGAGGTAGATTTCATAGCATTCAACCACCTCCAAAGAAAGCAGTTTTCAGTTTCCAACCAATAATTGGTATTGTTTAATTTGTTGTATTGAATGCTTGATGTATTCATAAAGTAGTGTCAAGGTGGTTGTGGGAACACCAGGCCTTGTTGCCATGGAAATAAACACTTACTTACACAAACACATTTGAAAAAGAAAAAATCACTTTTATAAAAGTTCATTAAGAGATACTTTTTAAATTAATATTGGTCAGGTTGCAGAAATAATTCTTTGCTATTTTTCATTTATATATGTTGGTTTATATGTGTTAACCATGTATGGGATTGATGCTGAGTCAGTTCATACCCACTTGGTGGTGACAGAAGGAAATGCTGTTTAGGGGGAGCATGTGAACCTGCCCACTTTCTGCATTAGTCTCCTCTTCCCTTTCTTCTTAGTTTGGCAGGTAAAAGTGTTTATCTCCACTTCCTTTCTTCCCCACAGTCTTCTTGAGCCAGTGTTTCTGTCTTCTTGAGTTTTCTATATTTCCCTCATTCCATTAGGTCTCAGGATTTCTCCCAAGGTTTATTTCTATCCTTGATGTATTTGTGAGATTCTTACTTGATTTTCTGAGCAATTTGCCAAAAGTCTACTATGCTGTATAGAAACTCACATGACCAAGAATTGTCACTGGTGACACTTTTTCAAGCCTCAGATGAACTGTGAATACCACCTCAAGCTTCAATTTTCCAATGGTAATGAAAGCTTACTCCAGCAAAGGAGTAAGACATCTCACTGAGCTGGATCACTCGGCTCTTACCGTAGGTGCTCCAGAGATCCTCAGTGTGGATTTACTTTGGGAAGTATCAACTAAGATCTCTGTAGCAGAACATTCTGCATTTTCCTTAGCTCCTCAAAGCACATCAGCAAAACTGAGATTTCCTGGGGCCACGCCACTGCTGCTTACCCAGCTGTTTCAGCTGGTCCTGCTCCAAGGAGCCCTCCAGCAGCCCAGTGCAAAGTGCCAGAAGGTCACACCTCCCGCCTCTCCTTAAGTCTTGTCGCGCTGCAGCCTTAAAGAAGAGATGGTGACAGCATAATAATTGCTCAGATAGCTCAGACAGAAGAGGTTTGTTCTGAAATGTGTGACAGGCTAGTTAGTCGCTGTAGGTGAATACTGCAAAGGAGGTGAATGCCAAGTCAGACAAACAGGGCTGACACCAGCCATCACTGTTCAGAAATGTGCTGCTTTTCCTGCCCTTGTGCTGATAATGCCTGTCTCCCTGTGCTTATCTTGTCCTCTGCTGGTCTCTCAGTGAGCTGTGAAAAGTGGTATCAAGAACAAAGGCATCCACCCCTTACTGTTTCTCTTCAATGCCTTGATCTCAGAAATGAAAATTTGGGTGTAAATGTAAGCTGTCGGGCTATGCTGGGAAAGAGTTTTTGACGGCTTTCATATCAGCTCTGGAAGTGCTCTAGAATAATTACACATGCTCACCTGTCAAAATAAAACTATGCAATAGACATCCCTAAAAAAAAACCAGGAGGAATGATAAAATTGCTAACTACACCCTATTAAAAAAAATAATGGATAGATTTAGAGGAAGCCCTTTACCACAGAAATAACAACCTCAATGAATTCTTCAAGTCCAGTAAAGATTACAGGCTTTGCTTCCAGTAGTGGAACAATCCAGTTTCCTGAAACATGCTGACACCAGACACAGTATGATATACCTGTACTGGGAAGATGCTTGTAGGTAAGATCATCTCTATCTACTCAGGACTACTTCAAGTTCACATGACAAGAGAAAAAATGTACAGCTATGGATATACACTGTATATTTAGCTATAGAAAAAAAATTAAAACTTATCAGATCAATGTTTCCTATGATTCTCTAGTTTGAAAAAATAAACATTTTGTCATGTCCAGATCTTCTAATGCAATAATTCACTGAAACATAACCTTAAAAATAAGCAGATGTACTACTATTATCAAGGATATGTTGGAATTGCAAGGCAGAGAAGGTTCAGAGTCATCTGCTTGTGCTACATATATGCATATCACGTATATGCTTCAAAAACAAACAAAAAAACCCTATATGATTTAGAGTTTAACAATGTAAAAAAAAAATCTATGGAAATATGAAATGGATTTTATGGTTGCTAGGTTTTGTTTCACATTGGCTTGCTTTTTCAACTGAAAATTCTTCTGTTGTATACCAGAGAAAGGACCTGCAACATTTAAAGTGTGTGGTAGACTTGTGTTAAATGAAATCTGGTCTGACAGATGCTGAAAGAAAATAAATTATTTAAGAAAAATGTTGCATAAAAGTTTTACTGAACTGAGAAAGAGGAAAAATTCCCATGACTACCTGCTTTGCTCTGAATAACGTCAATAGAGGTGGCAACACCAAAATAACTATTTGTAGAAGAAAGATGTAATGGAAAAATCAAAAATCCCTGTAACTGCTATTCTTTTTGTGTTTTGGGGGCATGTAGCTTTCAAGGTAGCTTAGTGCAACTATTATGGATTCTCACTCATATCAAATATTCCTTTTAAATCAAGAGAAGCACTTGGTGAATGAGATTTCAAGATTATCTTTTTTATTTTCTATAGCTTTCAAACTATCTTTATATTTCTGTATTCATTTAGAATAGACAAAAGAAAAATGGAGAGATTTTGTGGCACCTTTGGTTACATGTGTACACTTTGGTCTCACTTGACCTTGGGTGTTACAATGGTATTAATCCTGGATATGTCTGCAGGGCAACTATGATCAGCTGAGCATACTCCGCTCGACTCTTCAGATTTCAGGAAATGTGCTGGTCCAATGGTCCAGTGAAGACCAGTAAGGCATGTTAAAGAAAACATGTCCACAGTGAAAAACACTACGAGCTCAAGATGTGGCTTATCAAGGACTACATTAAGAGTTTACTGGGTCAAAATCTGTAAATACCAACAAAAGAACAAAATTTTGTTATGTAGCCTTTCAAATCGGTAGACAAAACATAGTAAGAACTAAAGGAACCTGACAATTCATTTTCGACATCAGAACCAAAATTAGGGCTATTTTTTCTGCAGTCAATACAATTGGCTCAGCAAGAGCTATATAGGTTTATCGTCACAAGATGTTTTTTTCTAAAAGAGATGTTTTATTTCAAACAGGAGTTAATGCAATGAAAATCTATATTCTGTGTTTTACTGAAGATGAGACAGCTATCGATACAGTCTCATTTAACTGTAATATCAATATAACTATGAAATACTAAGCCTCCTTTCAGAGTCTTTCTTTAAAGCAGGGCAGACATTGATTTAAGACTCCAAGTGTAATTTTAGTTTGTTTAGGCCTACATTTTTCACTGCTGAAGCAGGACTCGACTGAAGATGAAGGCATGCTTTGTACACCTTTAATCACCCTCCCTTACCCTCAGTCTGTAACCTTTGCTGGCGTAATTATGTCAGTAAAAGTTGCAGAGATGTGTGGTTCATTCTTTGGTGTCACTGCTCTAATATAGGATCAGTTATAATGGCAACTGTGAATCTTCAGAAGTAATCTGTCAAGACCACAGATTTACACTCTTTTTGCTGATGATATTCCTTAAGTTAAGTATTGAGATATTTTTCTCAGAAAACATTGAGTAGCCATAAGATTCATATATTTGTAATAAAAAAAGGCGGTCCCTGTCAGTTTCCCTATGCAGAATTATTTTGGTAGGAAAGTGCTAAAATATTCTTGTTGACCTTTATTAACTAAAGAACATCTCTTTTGAATTCAACATGACCTTTCTTTTCAGAATGGAGTTAAGTTATATCAGAGAAGGTCATAAATTCTAAAAGGTCAAAATGAAATAAAATCTTTTGAAGTAATCAAAATATTTCTGTTGACCTGAACTTTATTGATTTATTCATCCACTCGTTTTTTGCATGAAAATTGTATGTAAAAATGTTCATATCTGAGACGTTAGTAGTGATTCAAGGTGGGAGAAAAAAAATAAAAATCTTCAAACTTTTTATGAAAGACAAATGTTTTCATGTACTTCTGTATATTGAGATTCACCTTACATTTGACTGTCAACAGGACAGGGAGTTGATTGAAGAGAAAGCAGCTTCTGTGTTCAGGAATTACCCAAATTTAGAAGGACTTAGGGAGGAGAAGTAGGTGTTTCTGCTTCAATTACCATGATGAAATTATGGAATATACTTATTAAGCTAATCTTAGCATTTAGAAATTAAAGACTTCGCTCAACATTTTTGAAAACAAAGGAAAGATCTCCCTGAACTACAGCAATTCCTCAATTATGTCTTAGTGCAGTCATAAAAATAGCAGCAAAATCCTCCAATAGGTTGATGGACCATCATCTTACCATTTTGGAGAATATAAAAAAAACAAGCAAGGAATTTTAAATAGTCCTTAATGTTGAGAAATAATCTTTTTTTTATTTGCCATGGCCCAGAAACTATTCATTTATCAGTGCCTGCATAGGGTGGCAGTGGTCTCTGCTGATATTTACCTCTGAAAATGTCATAAAGTCCTACTTTATGCTTCTCTCTTTCCCACATGGGATATATATGTTTTTAAATCCTCTTAGGGAATGGATTTTTCACTTTCTAAATTAAGTCAGTGTCCATTTGTTGTTGTTGTCACGGCAATGCAAATAAGCATAGTGATAAATATTTTCAGAATACACAAATCAAGGGAATTATAGCACTAAACAAAAAATATAAGACAATTGCAGCGATGAGATTGTTGTCCTCCTTGACCCAAATAGATGGGTACAATTGAGGACCTGATTTTTCTTACAGGAAGAAGCAACTGATCATAGATTCTGTTAGTTGTTGGATGCAAGTCTGGCTTATTTACAGGAAAAGTGTTAAATCCAGCTTCTCTGAGTGCCACATAATGGGCAATAAGTCATATCCTTGCTTATAACTCAAAGACTACCCACTAGGAAATTAATTACAAAAAGAACCTCTACCTTGGTTCCAGCTGGGGCCACCCAAACAGTTTGTCCCTGGCTGTCCTCTCTGGTTTCACTTTACTGTTCTCCTTTCTGCCTTTGCCATCCTTCCCAAGAGTGCTGTCTGTTTCCATTACCATAAGCAAGGAGGCACTGAATTGCTCCAGCCACCAAAAGGAGTGCCTGGCATGGCCTTCAGCGTAGCAGGAAATCCAGCTAGGAAAGAAAAGAAAACTAGAAGGAGCGGCAAGTCTGGGTTGCGAACCGCAATTCTGGGCAGCCTCACAGGAAAGGAGGGGAAAATACTCATCTTGTGAAGCTGATACCAAGAACTGCACATTTATGGAAGAATCTGCACAATGCAAGAGGGTCTGAGTAGTAACAAAGGTCTCCATTCCTCTGACCTACTTTTCTTATGTGTCTTGGCCCCTTGCCCTCTCTTCAAAGAAAACCACACATTCTGCTGCTGAGAGTGCTTTATTAAGCCTTTGTAACACTTGTCCCTCTGTCTCCATGCACATATACAGAAACATTTCATTATCCAGTCACTAGATATGCAACTGGGGCAACATTCTCTGAGGAAATGATATGATGAAAAATTTCTACTGAAGTCACAGCTGAGTGCAGAGTGGGAAGACTCAGTCATAGTTGTTTGAAACTCTCCACGATTCAAGAGAATTTTGCCGTTTCCCTTTCCTTTGGTAGTCTGCAATTGTTTGCAGGGATCACAGCAGTTTCTTGACTTAGTCTAAACTACTATTTTGCATTTTATGTTAATACAAATAAATGAAACTGCTTGGATTAGGAGATGATATTAATAAAAATAGCAAGAAATCTCTGGGAACCTTTTGGCTCTCAAAAAACAGTTTCATTTAAACTAAAATGAACCACCACAACAGGGAAATAAAACTCATTAAGTAAAGTGATGTTATAAATAATGCTGATGGGAGATTTTCTCTACAAATAAATGTATGGGCAAATTCATGATACAAGAGTTTATAAATAGCTCTTCTGGCATTTTATCATCTTTAAATCACACTAATTTACAGTATGTATGCTGACTGATTTATGGAATTATTTGTGGAAGAGGCAGATGGAGACATAAAAAGTAGATTTCTTTTAAATATATTGCAGGGTGATATCACTGTGTCTGTATTATCAAACATTATTGTTTTGGGATAATAGGAATTACAGTGGTTACCTCTAATATATTTGGGGGAGGAGGGGAGGTTTCCTGTCTTTCTTCACTCCCATTCACTTGCAAATTTAGGCCTGGATTCTGCATATGTAGCAAGCTGAGGGATGTAAAATAGCAGCATCAATATCCTTGAAGCCCCCAAATGTATCGGTACTTTTTTCTTTTTTTTCCTACATTTTATATCTTCTTTATTCTTCAGTAAACCGAATTGAGAAAAGTGACTGAATAAAAAAAAGGGGATATTCATGTTGGTATTTCAGCAAGTGTCGCTTCATTGTGTCATGTTTGCTACTTAACCATTACTGAATTACTGTCTCATACTAAAATACCACTTGGAATGAAGATTTTTTTAGGAGTTATGATATAAACATATATATTGATATACTGAATTGTGAGAAGAGTTTAATTGTTGAGGTATTTGTGAAGCCAGACAATGCTTAAAGATTGGTCCATTGGCTTAGGTGGGGTGGTGAACTGGATTTCAGTGTAAGAAGAAAATGAATGAAGCAGAAAATACCCTTTAATTCCCCTTGGATAACCAAAAGATACCCTTTAGTTCATGTTGCAGAGGCAAAGGGTGTGTATTCAGATCTACGTAAGAAAGCTCGTGTCTTGAAACACTTCATACCTCATCTTTCAATTAGAATGTTACAGAAATGTCCAAACTTCTCAATTAACATTGAGGGAAATTAAATTGCTCACTGGATCACAAGAATTCAGTAAGAGTTTTGTGCTTTGCTGAGCTACTCTGTGACATGCAGCGTGATCCATAATGTACCCAAATTCAAGCTCAGACATTGACAAACAAGATTGCCTATTATTCTAGGTTGCCTACCAAATTTTTAATTGGAAGACATTCCAAATGAGCTACCCTAGCTTAGTACTGCCATTCCTATTTTCCATTAATGGAAGGTATGACCGCACAAAGTAAAAAATACGTGAAACAAAAGGGATACGTTTCCTGGAAAATCTCTTTTTCATATCACAGCTGTTTTGCACTAAAAATACCTGCAAATTATTAGGTAATCAAAAAGTTGACAGTGTCTGATCCTTGTCTTTTCATCAGTAATTAAGAGCCTGGCTCTCAATTTCACACTGCATGCTCAAACTCTTTGAATCCTTTCGTGAAACACCTTCACAGAATTTAGAGTATAAACCAACTATAATAATCCTTGGGGGGGGAAAAAGTGGATTTAAGAAGTAAGAATGATCTTCCAATTTAGCGAAGTCTGAGTTTAAAGGCAAGGAATCACATGTGAGCTCCATATGACTGCTAAATGTGCCAAATTAAAGATGCCAGAGATACCTAATTCACAGTGCAAATTAGCTGTAGTACACAGTCATTATGCCAGTTCGATTGAAGCCATTTAAAGGGAAGATAGAACTAGAGAGTGGGATGCTGTATGAAGGCCACGGTGTGACAAGAGAGTATGATCCTGCATTTTCTTACGCTGTCGGAAACGCAGCTTCTTTTAAACATAGTAAACGGAAGCTGCAACTATTTACTTTCTGTTCCATACCCATCTTTGGAAAAGTCTGAGGCCTAATGTTCTGACTTTCTCACGGGTGACACTGCAGCTTCAGAAATGGCACAGTGGAGATGGCACTGGAGATGTGCTGCAATGTTCCTAGCGAGCTTGCTGAGACTGACCCCCTGTGAGCTCTGTCACACAGCAGCACCACAGCTCTGCTCTACTGGCCAAGGGAGCTGAGGAGGAGACCATGTAGAAAAAGTACCTTAGGAAGGTCAAGGACTTTTGGATACTGTGAGCTAGCCCAGTCTGTTCTTCACAGACATTTGCTGGATAAAATGCCTCTTGGAACATAGACCTTTCCTCCTTTTAAGACCTTTGTGAAGCTACAGAAAAGGAATAGCAATAAAAACACGAAATAAGTCAAAGGTACGTCATACAAATATCTGCCTTTTCCAGAGAGATTTTGGCTAGTATAATAGCCACTAAGAAATTTCACTTATAGATTTAAAAAAAAAAAAAAAAAATCATATTTCCCTGATGGTTCCTGGTAGTTTTAAGCTTCACTTCTCCCTCTGGCAGTTTCCACCTAGGCCATCACTCACCTATTATGACAAGGATCTTCCAGCCCTCCCAGCAGACTGAAGAGCAAAGAAAATGAAAAAGCCGCAGAACTACAGAATTGACTGATAATAGTTTAAACACACACACACCAGGGATATAAACATTCTGTTTACTGGTTTGGGCTGCTTTCTAGACCTAGCGGATCTCATGTAAAACAAGCATTTTACTGGTGATGATACACAACTTTTGTATGAAGTGAACAGATTAAACTATTTATGTTCAACTGCTGAAAGCACTCCGGTAATTGATGTCAATGTCAGAAACCTTATTTGGTTTCAGAAGAGGTAGGAAAGCTTCAGCCTAATCACAAGATAGGAGGTCTTCAGGCTTTTGAGAATGACATCTGAAGGGCATTGAGATTGTTTTCTATAAAAGGAAAGGGCAAATTTCCAGTACATATATAATCACTGGTAGCATTTATGTTGTCATTCTCTCTAAAGCAATAACAAAGTGCACAAATGGTGGATGATTAGAGAGGTCAGTCAAGTGCCCCATTCAGCTGTAATTGTAGAGTTTTTGAAAATTCTTTTGACATCAGAAAATATCATGTGTTTTTTTAACCCAGCTTTTTGCTATGATTAGTTAATTCATACAAAATCAGTGAAGAAACAGAATGGCAAATTAAAAGCGGTAGAACAGGAATGTCATTTTGCAATAGTGATAAATAATCAGCAAAATCAGTTCACTTTAAAATTACTGCCACCTGCCAGCATTTAACCCCACATGCACAGGACCTCAGCAAATTTTTGTTTAAAATACTACCACCTTGCAGATCTCAAAATTCTTTTGAAAGAAGTGCTGCCCCAGGTACGTTTTGCTAATGCTGCAATCAGTATTCTCTCTTTTCCTGCTCTACCTAGGGCACTTCACAAGATTTTCCTATCTCACAAAGAAAATCTGAACACACTGTTTTACTTAATTAACATCGATTTTGAACCATCATGCCTCATAAAATCTGACAATCTTCCTGCTAAGGAAATGATGCTTATTCTCTAATAGTATTTGAAAAGAAGTTATGTTTTCCACTTCATTGTTTTTGTGCCTGGATCTTAAAAGAGAGGTTTTGAGTAATGAATGGACATTCACTTTCTAATTTTGAAGAAAATTTTCATGAGAATAGCCACATAGGGAAAATAAAAATATAATTTCCACAGACCAAATAGGAGTTCTAATTTCAGTAATATTCTTCAAAACAGGGAATTATTCCAATTACTTATAGTTACTTAAAGTTGGAGGAATCCTTCACTACAAGTGTGATTGGAGTTTTCAATCCAGGAAAGAGGGAAACAAACCACATGACGTTGTCCATTGCACCAGGTGGAAATCTACATTATTTGCACATTTTCTTGTTTCAGAAAAGTGGGAAACTGAAAGACAAGAAATACCTGGCAGGAGGGATGTGGAATTGGGGAAGTGAAGAGACAGTCCTGTGCTGACTCACCATTGTAAAGGAAAAAAAAAAAAATCCTGATGACCACAGCATTAAATTTTATGTCACTTCCGTAATTCCAGACCATGAGAGATGGAGCTATTGGCAGGCCTAGATGTAATTTAGAATTTTAGAAAAATGTCTCCGTAGTACAGTCCTGTTGACACATCCGTTACACACTCTGAGCTCTGTGTGAATGATTTGCCCTGTGAACTTTATTACATAATAGAAAAAATTTATGTTAAGCGTATTAGGTTTATGTGTATTTTCACGTAACTTTGACATGAAAGGGTGCTTTCAGTGCACCTAAATTTTAGCATTGGGCTTTTGTCATTGATCAGGGAGAATGAGGTAGTTCAACTGATCCCCAGACAAACATTTGTAGCATCTTAAATGTTGTGATGACACTTAGTGTTTGCAGTCATTTCAGTTCTTCAGCTAATGGTTGTTTGCCTGCCATCAACAACCATTAGGATGGAGTCATAAGCTCTTTGGAAGAGTTAATGCTGCTGCCTTGGTTTTTATCTTACTTTATTTTAGCACACCTTTTTTTCCAAGAGGGTTTTTTTTCCTTTCAGGGTTTCTACAGAAGTTCAGGATATGAAAAGGTTTTAAATGTTAATGTCTTGCCTACTGAAGGGTTTGTAAAGAAAATTACGAATATTTTCACTGTGCAGTGCATCATAGCACAAGGTTGTTTGGGTTTTCTCATTTTTTTACAGTGTATGAGGTTAGGGGAAATGCCTCAAATACAAAAACATCAGTGGAAGAAAGTGGACTGGAGATTATTGCTGTGACCGCTGAAATACATAGCAGAAGTCATACATCATCAGAGGCAACAAGAATAAGCTTTAGGAAATCATTCAGATCTCTCAAAAGTCCTTCCATGCACAATTCTAACTTTCATTTGGTGAAAACATGATTTTTCCTTATATAATAATCATTATGCTTCTGTATGAGACATCTTACATGTGTTACTCATCAAAAAGGAAAATTGAAAAGCCCACTGGGACAACCAGGCACAGAAAGCTACGTCTGGGTTGGTCTTTATTTGGCTGAAGTTCAAATCCAGTCTTTCAAAGTAGAAAGGAAAAATAGCTTTCAGTATTTCAGCATTTTCTGTAAACACAACAGACTGCAGGTACATGCATCTCAGAATCACCAGCAGGAGTGTTCTGCAGTATGTAACTAAAGCAAGATCTCTTGGAATCACATACAAGAAGATCCTTGTGTTCTTATACAATGTACATCATTAACAAGCAGTTTAGCTGTTTGACCAGTTCCTAATATCTATTCTAATTGCATACAGCATAGTAGCCAGTAACCCTTTGCTCTATGTGTCAGCTGTTCTTTCCTCTGTTCACTAAAAAAAAAGTGAGTAGGGCAAGGGGTGGTTCTTGCAGGTTTCTCTGCGTCTTTGTTATCGCTCCTCCTTCATACAAACAGTTCTGGTAGTCTCCAAGTCCTCTTGCTTCTGCAATATTATATAATCTCCTTTTCAAAATAAATGGAAAGCTACAAAGCTTCCAGCAGTATTTCGTTTTGCGCAGGCAATCACTGGATCTAAAAGACTTTTTTTTTCCTATATTTTTGATGATTTATAGTCTCTCCTAAGCTACTGGTGTAGTTTCCATAGTAAATGGTCTTTGATTTAGCTCATGGTCATCAATGAAAAACCACCTGAAACACAGCAATGTTTCATACATTGTTTATCAACCATTTGCCAGTGGCTCAAGAACCGCAGGTGAAAGGAAAAAGGAATTTAAATACATTATTTTTCATGCCTGTGCTTTCAAGCTGTTTGCCTTGTAGAAAAATTTGATGTCCTAAAGCTGATAAATATGACTGTCACTGTTAAATACAGAGTGACTTCAGACATTTTCTTTCAGGTTTGGAGTAGATGCGACCTCACCAGGTAGTAGCTATCAAGCAGCTGTTTGCTCAGATCCTTGCTTTTCACTGTATTTCTCTGCAGGTTCATGGGTCTGCTCTCATCACAAGTTACTTTAAAGTTGTCCCCTCTGTATCCTGCACATCCTCAATTTGCAGAAAATCTAACTATAATTTACTATATCTAACTACCACTGAGGTGTGAATGCAAAGGAAATCTGAGTCCAGATATTTCACCTTTTCTTTTTGCAGCCGGACCCTGCGGGCAGAGATATCTCCATCCGACCAATCTTGGAGCACTGCGAAAACACCCACATGACCATTTGGCTTGGGATCGTCTACGCTTATAAAGGGCTGCTGATGGTAAGCACAGCTTCTCCTGCACAGCACTGACTTCAAGCTGCTATTTACTGATAGACATGAACTGAATCATACTTGCTTTCCTGATGGCTGGGAGTGAGTTAAAATTGCCTCGAGTACAACTTTTATAATCAGATCTGTTTTAAAGTTCATTAGACAATAATATGTGGATATTCGTAAAATAGATAAGACATTAGTAGCACTTAAGCTGAATATTATAGATATACCACAAACCAAGAAATTCAGTAGTGAAACGATGGGTTTATAAATGAGACAGCTTTGTAGATAAAGAAGTCAAATCCTTTGAATTCCTATAGGTTCTTCAAGAAGGTAGATTTGGATTGTTCGAGATGTTTGCCTCTTAGTTGCAAATGTGCTTGAGAAATAGTCACAAGATGCAAGATTAATTTGGGCCCTGAATCAAAATAACCCCTTTGTCACTGAGGCCCATCTCCATAAAAAGATTTAGTTACTGAAACAGACCTCAGGAACCAGGGACCCTGAGGCTTGATAGTTTAAACGAAAAACCTGTGACTATTAGTGATTAAAAGCTCCTGAGCCTGAAGGTTTTGAAAACATCTGAGTCTGACTGCACTGACCAGCAGAACACCTATCTCGAGTTGAGCCCCATCTGGATCCTAAGCCTGACAGACATTAGTCTACAGTGCCTGAAGGGGTCAATCTGTCTTGTGCATTTGTAGCATGCTGGTTCATTAGGACACCGGGAAAGATGGGGTCAGCTGCTTCCACTTGGCCTGGTTGGTGCTGCTGCCCAGAGGGGGCTGCTGGTGCCTGGAGTCCTCTTCTTCCCTCTCCCCTGTGAATGACTGCTCTGATGAGTTCTGCTGCTTTTCATGCTGCTTTCTTCAAGCTGAAAAGTCTTTAAATACACAATACAAGGTTCAACAGGGATAGATGAGAGGTTTTGTTTATTTAAATTATAAACGACTGCTTTGTGGTCAGATCACTCTGCTGGGGTGAGCCTTCAAGCAAGAAGGCACTAGCATCAAGTGTCTCGAGGTCCCAGGTGAGAGCTCACACCCTCAAGCTACAAGCCAAAAGGAAGGCTTCTCAGCTTTCAGGAACGGGAAGGAAGGGAAGGGAGAAGGGAAGGGAAGGGAAGGAAAGGAAAGGGCAACTTTAGGTGTAGATGACTGTTTTTCAGACAGAGAATGTCCAAGCAGGCTGTGAAATCAAGAGCTAGGACATACTTGCTCCCTCCAAAGGGATCAAGATTTAGGACCACACCTCAGCAAGTCTGACTGGTCAGCTCTGGGTGGCTTTGGATGCACATCAACCTTGGCATGTAGCACAGCATTGAGGGATTTGTGTCCTGGAGGGTGCCACAGGTTGGGAGCCATGACATTGACCAGCACTGGGGCCACAGTAAGATTCAAATAAATGGTAGGGTTTCTTTGGTTTTTTAAATAATTTCATCAATGTTTTCAGTAAAAATTTTTTAAATGTACATTCTCAAGCAACTTTCTTTGAAGTTTCAAGTTTGAGTCATGTTAGACAGTAGTCAAACTGCTTTGGTTCTCACCAGTCCTTTGCTGTAGATTGGTTTGTCAGCATGTATGTTAGGCTATGGTCTATAAGATATGTGACCCTCTTTAAGTCTGCAACTGTCATTTGCAAGCTTATTTTGCAAATGCCATTACATTAGTAGACTACAATATGTGCATATATGTGGATATATGCACACGTAAAATACCCAATTCACAACTGAACATCTTGGTTCATGGCATATCTGCAATATTCAGCTTAAGTGGTACTAATGTCTTTTTTATTTTATGTATGCCATTACTCATTAATTTCAGACACACGGCTTTTCATAACCACCAGTGAAATACACACTTTTTATTACTCCAGTGCCCTCTTAACACACAAATCGCTACATATTAAAAAGGAAGACACTCATCTGAATCATTTAAATAATTGCTATGATGAGTGAGTGAGTGATACAAGGACAACAGAATTGATGCATTTTATCTCATCACCAAAGACATTCTGTACACCACATATACTTTGCCTTCAGAACAAAGTTCTCTCACGTTACTGCTTCGTTTTATAAACGTTTAGCTAATACAAAATTCTGTGATTTGTAATAATAAAACACATATCTAATTTAACATGCTATATACTAAAGAGCTAGTATTGCTAATTACAGTACAATGTGATATTTAAGGTGAAATGGCTCTAGTCAGGCCAAAATTATTTGCTGTGACCTCTTGTCTCAAAATGGGAATACAAAAATGGAGTTAACTTTAAAAAGTTCTTTTCTTTTTTGTCTTGAAGTAAAAGCAATACAGTCCATTCTGATGTCTTAAATGCACTGATGCAGTGAACAAATTACTCAGGGTAGGGCAGAGCACAGAAGGGCAGGAAAGGGCAGGGAAGGCAAGGTATGGCAAAATAAGGGAAGGCATTATTTGACAGGACACACTGGTTCCCTCTACATTAAAGTAAGCAGACTTTAAAAGTCAGATTCACAGTTCTTCAATTGCGTCAGAAGGGATATGGTGAAATGCTTACTTACTGCATTAAGGGTTCTCAGTTATTAGATTCAGATTGCTCAGGACTGGTGACTAGAGAATAACAAGAAAATTACCATCCTAAATTTTGCCCCTAACGTTTTATTAAACTTCTTAATGACCAATGTATTAGCCTTCTCCAGTTGCTCCACACATAGAGGATTGAGTGTTTTCTCCCATCTCAAGTTCAGCACCTAAAAGGCTGCAGACAAGTTCAAGGTCTGTCTATGTGTACATGTTGACCATCACAGAATTAAAGAATCAATCAGGCTGAAAAAGACTTCCAATATTGAGTCCAATCCATTCCTGAACACCACTACGTCAACTGGATCAGTTGCACATCAACTAGTCAGTTGCAGTGCTTTGATTTTTGATGAGGCAGACATAGTCGAAAAGCACCTTTATTTCATATATTCCAAAGGATGACAGAGAACACACCATCTTAAACTTGCTGGTGGTGCATTATTAGGGAGTGCACTAACATCTTTCTGAGGGGTATGAATTATTTTTCTTATCTCAGCCAGAACAATACCAGACTGGGCTCTTGGAATGCTTTGCTTATTAATCACACACACATTAGTCTTGTCTACTGTTTGATTCCTCTCTTCCTGATAATGCTTTAAATTAACATTAGACTCAAGATGTACATATGTTGGAAGTTTCATTGTGTCCCTGACATGTCATTACAGGTACCAGTTATTCAGCTACTGAGAAACAGGCTTTGGAGGCAAAACTATATTTTAAGCTTGACTGTTGCTCTCTGTATGAAATTCTACTTTTGCCCTGTGTTAATTGATGGGGGTTTAAGCCATAACCAGTAATATTGACCACTTCCCATACAACATTTTTAACATATCGTCCTCAGCTAAGAATGCCAAGAACGCCAAGAATGAAAATGTCAGTATTTCATGACTGAGATAGGAAAAAAATAATGCATATGCACCATGGGACTTGATAGAGGTGTCTAAGAATAAGAAATTTATTTTCTTCTAATAATTCGTACTCCAGCATTCCACCATAGTTGATATACTGCACAACACAATTCTGTAATTGATTTATGAAGCCAAAGAAAACATTAATTCAACTAAAATATATTCTTGGGATAATGTTCAATCTTATTTCAAGTCTGAAAGAATCCTCTGTTTCCTAAGGCTCTCTAATTGCTAAGCTGAATTTGTCTTACTTCCAAACCTTGAACTTTGCTGGGTCGTGCGTTTATGTCATCCCTCTTTCTCTAAAATGACCTGATGTCTTTATTTCTAGGCAAATTTCCATGCATTTGTCCAAAGTTCTGTGATTTTTCTAAAAAATCTTGCTGTGAATTGTCTACAATTCTTCCCCTCTGCTTCCTCTGCATCATTTTCAGCCATGTTATTATAGTCTCCTCCAAGTCAATGTACATACATGGGACAGCTTAAGTTAGATTTTTTTTTTTAATATATCTTTTTTTGCAGTAACTTCTCCTTAATACTTATGTGTTGAGATCTATCAAGTAGATTTCAATCAGTTTTAATTTGTTGTATTTATTTTATATAGCATTCAGTATTTAAATGACGATACTGTTCAGTATTTATACAAACACTACTGAGAAATCTGTTACCTGCATGAATGTAATTACCTTTATTCAGTCTTGCAAAATAACAGCATGTTGAATTATATTGCTATCCCTTTTTTCTTTTTTTCCCCCACTTATTGGCTGAGTTCATGTGTCAGCCATTTCATTAATTTGCTTAGGATAGAAATTACGGTAATAGCTCTGTAATCACTGGGGATGTTCCACTTTCTCTTTTCCCATATGGCCTCTTTGTATCTTAAGTGGAGCTTCGCCAGAATTCCAATAAATATCAACAACTAAGCCCAGCAGTCCAGACAACTTCTAAATCAGTTCTTAAAACTGCTGCATGTAAGTTACGGGATCTCTGTGATTACAGCAGCTTGTCTTGTCAGAGTTTTCAAGAGCTCTCTTATTTCTGGAATAAGCTGCACTTCACTGTTTTGGCAAGATGTGAATGGACTGTTCCATCTCTATGTAAATGTAGGACAAAACTCCTTGTTAAGCATATCTTATCATGCATCGTTGCTGTTGAATTTGTCATCTTACAAGGAATGAATCATTATTACGATTCATTTTTCTCAACTTACGTCTTTATAAATCCTTATGAATTCTGTTAATGCTGCTAGCCATTCATTTACTATTATACATTTAACTTACCTTTCCACTATCTCTATTTTAGATCTTTAATTCATCATCATTATTATGAATTTCCTCTTTTTAACTTTTGTTACATTCTGTCTAGTCTTTGGCCAGTTTTACTGCCTGTTTATTTTACATTCCACAACAACCAAAACAATTTTTAAGGTAAGAATAGCTTTTTTACACATGTGAAGCTTAGGACAGATCATTTACAGCACATACCCAAACACCTTTCTGTTGCTGTTTGTAAATATCCCTGTTGCTTCCCCTTCCCCCTTCTCCAGTGGCTTCCTTTGCTTGGTTAGCTAATATATAAACATTACTTTTCCATTTTTTTCATGCACTTGGAAGTAGATTTTAGAAAAAGGAGTTAGGTACCATGGTTTAGAGCTTGGCTTCCAGCCAGTGCCCAGCAGCCCAGTCTTCAGTCAGCACTTGGCGCTCTTGCTTCTGCAGGCAGGAGGGAAGCAGATGCTGTTTGTGTGACCAAATTTGGTCACTGACAGGTTTTAGGTACCTTCAGATGGTACTGAGGGATGGTCTGGCTGTCCTTGCTGGATGTTGGATGTAGCTTTTCACTGCTGCTTAAGCCCTCAGGTGCTTAAACCCTCTGTGTGCGTCGAGCCCAGGAGCTGCGTATGAACAGTACAGCTGTGGTGTGCCACATGTGCTACTCCTTTTAGTATTTCACTGTTATTTTAGATTTACTCAATGAAGGCTGGATGTAAAGAATTTTTTTTTTTTTTTGTCACTGCGGAAAGGGAAGCAGTGGAGCAGCTCACCCAGAGAGTTTGATCAGCTTTTTTCCTTAAAAGGTTCCAAAACCAGACTGGATAAAACTATGAACAGCCTGGACTGAACTCACATCTGAGCCTACTTTTTTGAGCAGAAGGTTGCACTAGATGATTTCCTCAAGTCCCTCCCAATTATCAACCATATTATTAATTAATTCATTTATCAAATTAATAAAATTGACGTGCAGAAAAACTGTGTAGTTTTCAGATTACGTTAAAATTCCCAATTGTTTTCTGATAATACCTTTGATTTTTAACACATATATTTGCATTCTTTCCTAATTCCGTTCATTATCAAAAAGAGTACTCAGAAGAACGAAATGCCTCCTTGTCAATGAACTTGCATGATTCCAACTTATATATATGGTGGGTTTAGCACCAACCCATCTGTCCCATCTTACAGTGATTAGAGAGGAAGGTAGTTAAGCTTTGTGGTGGGGGAAAGTAGTTTATAGTGGTACCAGATATTTATTACATCTTTAATAAAACATGGACAGTATCTTAGCATCCAAAACCACATTTCCATATGGTTTTGTTGGATAAATTTTTCCCTAATATGACCATAACGAAACTTCAAATATATTTTTGAAATGTTGCAAATAGTGCAGTATTCCCTTACATCTCTCTTGGCATCAATTTTTGTACAGCAGAAATAGATTTAAACTGTAGCACACACTGGTTTTTAGCAGAGGTGCTGCACCTCTTTACAGAGCTGTGATTGTGGTAATCTTATGCCAGAGACAATATAAAGCTATTCAAAATGGATATTTGCTAATAACCAGTTGTATATCTGTTTAAACTTAGTTACTAGAATGTGTTTCATGACTAAGCAGAATTTTCATGGAAAAAAGTCAAACACAGTCTGAATGGAAGGAGGGGGAAATACTTTATTGATGTGTTGATTTGGGAGGCTTGAGTATAAAGTGAAATCTGGATGCCTGTTGGTGTTTCTAGCTTTGTGCAGCTGCCTCTCTCTCTTGCACTGGGAAAAAAGGATTTTGCCAAGGCCTTTAAGAAGAAAGCCCTTCAGCTGAGTAGCTGAGTATCATCTCTTGCAATTAAAAACAATATTTAGCTCTTGTCCTGATGCTCAATAGAAATATTAAGCTTCCCCTTAGTAATGTCTATCCAGAGCAGCTCTGTGAAAATGAACTAAATACACAGCTGACTCAGATCAGATCAGGGGAGTGAGCAATGGTTTAACATCAGATTGTACTGACTGTGAAGATAAGAGACCTACAAGACCATACTTTATCTTTCAGTTTTCTAACCTTACTTATTACCACTAATTTTTTAAAAAGTCACTTTTCTATGCATCTTCCTGAAAGCCGCTCAGTATTTTTTCCTGCACAAGTCTCCAATGAAAACATGAAAAATAAAAATCCCTTTTTCTTTTATTTTAAGTTCTGAAAAATCTCATTGAAAAATATCTGCAGCCATTTCACTGAATTTAAAATGTGCCTATGTCTGTGATGATCTGGATTTAATGAATGAACCTGAGTAGAGAACACATTCACAGTTACTTCAGGCTGAAAGTTCTTTGCAGGCCAGAGTCCAGAACTGCCTTGGTTTAAGGGGGCCAGGAGGGGAAATCTCACAGTAATCTAGCTAGAAAAAAACAAAACCAAAACAAACAAAAATCTCCAGATGTTAAATCTTTGAAGAAAGGACTTGCTTTTATTCTTTTATATGGCAGAGCAGGGCTACAATCCACAAGTGAGCAGGGTCAGTGCTAATACAATACAGCAATTAGCTGCAAAGCTGCAGCCTGATCCAATATATAATCTTTCCAAAACCATATTCCCTAGTTATTGGCAAGCATGACTTCTGACAAGATTGGAGAGATTTTTCCTCTGGTATTTCTCTGCTCTTGTCAGATATCTTCAGTATAATTTTCTTTATCTTTCTTTCTTATTACTGTTCCTAACCTAAGCTGACATGACTTTGAAATGAAACATATAAAAAATGGTTTAAGGGCAGTACAGGGCAATGGAGGTGAATAAATAATTTCCTTCCTGCCATGTGACAGTCTGTACAACCCAATAGCAAATTAGGCACTTGGTTGTACCAATATATGTTGTGGATCTAAGCAATTGTTACTGTGTTTAGCAGTAACTCTCATGAACAAGATTTAAAATTAACTACCTGGCAGAGTCTTAAAAAACAATGTTAAATGTTTTCTAATACTTCAGCTACAAACAGCTATCAAAATTTGGTCAGTACAAGATTCTTTAAAGTTTGCTTGCAAAACTCTGTAAACACAAGTATTATATTCTCCATACACCTGTTTTGCCTCTAACATTTTAATACAGATTTCTCTTAGTGACTACTATTCCATCTTAAATCACAGTGATACAATCCTAGATAGTAGGCTGATGTGTCCTTAAATTTTAGACAACTGCTTCCTGTAGGAGAATGTGTAGCCCTGAGTTATTCAAACTCCTTCAGAGATGCATGGGGTCCCTCAGAAGCCTCGGGATGGGGATTGTAACTGCCAGCAAGGAGCTGCCTGAGCGAGCTGGTATAAAACAGTGGGGACAGACGTGTCCTACACCTCTCCGAATCCAGCACATTAGCACTGCTAAGAGCTGCCTGCCTCCATCCCAAGGCGCATTCGTACATGCCTTCTCTAAAGACTGTTTAATCAAAATTCTCAGCAGAGATCAGAACTAACATCCCATGCAAGTGCCCCATTAAGACAGTCACTTTCGCATTACATGAAATCCGACAGCTCTGAAAGAAGTTCAAGAGCTCCTTCTGAAGCCAAACTCTGCTCTGGAGTTAGGGAGCACATCTCAGGCAAAATTTAGAATCGTGCTGTGTTCTCCAAACGTGAAGCTACACGATGGTCATCACCAGCACCATTGCCTTGAATGAAGATGGCTGCTGCTGTATTCTGTGTGGGGCCCAAGCCAGTAGACAGTCTGAGAAGCCTTTACCAGCTTGAGCCCTGGAGGAGGAGAGACAGATGCATTGCAAATCCTGGAAGGCAGTCTTAAATATCAAATAGTCCTTAAATTCCACAGCAGTATCCATAATTGGGTGCCCCAAGCATAATTTGTAATGTAATTTTCTTGTCTGGGGAAGATGAATGTTTAAAGTTTAGGTACCAGGAGTAAAGAGGAGCTGAGCTAGGTACTATGAGTCTGTGTTTTTAACTGTAGCTCCCAAGTTTCGTATTTAAAAGTTGTCAAGGATTCACAGAAGTCTGGACCTTTCACTAGCAATATCCACATCCCTTTCCTCAGCCAAGCCATTTTACAGGATTTTACCAAGGGATTTACAGAATTTTTACAGTCATAAAACTGAATCTTTCATGTGTGCATATTGTCTGAGCCTCAGGAAGGGGGAAAATAAGAAGGGCAGATGGAGGGAAAGCAAAACATCGTGTTCCCTCAGAAAGGCTTTATCTCAGAGGAGAAACCTTACCAACCCCACAGAGCCCTGCAGGCATCTGTACCAGGCAAACAAGGAGCACCTCTGCAATCACCACTGCACTGGCCGCAGGATGCAGAAAACTCTCAGCTTTTATCCATGTTTAAGTCTCAAAGATGAGCTGACTTCTAGAAAATGAGATCTCTCTTCCTGAGGCAAGAATTTTACCCAAAATGCTAATAAAATTAAAGACAATGCTCTCAGATGTATAGTGCTTCATTCTGAGGAAACCCACTTGCTGCAAGAGGCCCTCCCTTTCTTTGGTTATCGCATAAATAAACACATATCTTCCTTTCATCTGAAAGATACTTAACCATTTTCCATGCTGTTCTCAATTATAAATGAGAATGGGCCAAACCGTAACCCCCACAACACTCTTCAAACGATCTTTTTTCCATTATAATTGATATTTTAGATCATTTTATAACCGCCTCAGCTATAAATTCATCCCCATTATTTGTAATAAATGGCTGCCTCATGTAAGTGTGTTGGCTGTATTCCCAGAATAATGCTTTTGGAATGGAATCTGTTCATAGCGGGGGAAGTGGAGGAGAGTGAGGGATGACCTACAACCCTAAAAATCTCATTAATAATTAACTATAGTAGGAGAAGATAGGAATCGTCTCTATAGTTAATCAGGGTCTCATCCCTTTAAAAATGTGATATAGAAATACAGACAAAGATTCCTTCTACCCCTCAAAACAGCTCAGCCCAGACCAGCCTGTTTGTCAGTTCATGGGCTGGCAAAATGTCAATTTCCAGCAGAACTGAGCTGTGCAGCACCAAGGGTGCAGGGAGTGGAGAACAGGCAACCCCTGAGATGGTGGCGTGTCTGCGAGGAGCAGGTTTGTGCCCTGAGAAAAGGTACCACCACTGCACGTCCCTCCAACACACCCAGGTGAATACAGTGACAATTTGCTTCTGCAGAGCCTGTAATGGAGTCTGTACGTTCCTGCCCTGGCTGTGCACAGTGCCAGACCCAACAGCAAAGGAGTGCTGCCTGCATCCTTCCCTATTGGAGGTATTGCCTTGTTTACCAGGGGGCTCTGAAAATGTATCACACGATGGGCTGTTGCTCTGGCACAAAGCTTGATAACTGGCTCACTCACCTTGGCTGCCCTCCCTGAGTAGCTGAGACCCCTTGCTGACCCAGGCACCTCTCTACAGACCCCTTAAGAGCATCCCCTTACCATGCTCTGCCTGCAGCAGCCACTACTGTTCTCCCTGCAAATCTTAGGCTGCTGGGAGGGTGAAGAGAAGAGGCAATGGGCCAGAGCGAGGTGTAGGCTCTAGTTCTACTAAAGGAGATGGGTTAAACTGAAGAGGCAGGACTGCAACAATGAGACAATGGAGTGCCCTGGACAGGACCATCTCCTGAAGCAGTGTGTAGAGAGATAAGGTGGGAATGTTGCTGAGAAAGACTTGGGTAAGGATTGCCAGGGCAACTACTGCTGCTGCTGCTGGGAAGGGCCACCTGTGTCAGTGTATGTTGATAGGGGTTGCAGCAGTGATGGCAGCATTGGAAAGTGGGTGAGCAAGTGATTCTACATCCTTTGCCTGGACTGGGCAGCCCCTGCAGCCTGCCACTTTCCATGGGCTGAGAACAGATGCCTAATCTGCCAAAGCCTCCCAGCCAGCTCTGCTCATGAATGTGTGGCAGGGTGACATATGTGCTGTAGGCAAGAGGATGAAATAAGCCAGCAGACAAGCTCAGGGAGGGTAGGGCTGGCAGTTTAGCAGCAAGTCCTGTTTGGAAGTGCCTGGGTGAGTAGGTAGGTGGCTGCAGCCTGCAAGTGCCTGTGGGAGTGCAAAATAGCTGAGTCACAAGTGGTTGGCTTTGTTGCCATTGTTATTTGAGATAAAAACTAAGCAAATAATCAAAGAAATTTGCAGTTACTGGTGTCCAGGTGTTACTACAGTTGAAACCCAAGTTTGTAGAGCAAATATCACCCTGCCACTTCCTTACTCTCTTTTGTTTGTCTGGCAGCCAAACACTGTTCTTCTAGTCCAGGTTATTTGCCACAGAAAAAACCCCAGAAAAATAGAAGGTAAATTATACTAGACAACTGCAATTAATCCCCCAAATGGCCTCACCACTGACCTCCAATTTCCTGGATTGCACATAAATTGAAGTTGTATAAAAGAGAATATTATCTCCATGACATGGCAGTGGACAAATGTGGTGGTCTGGGAGGAAGGCTATGGGAAGGTCAATGGGAATGCACCTTTGCTCTTTCTCCTTCTTGTCTGTCCCTGCACTGTGATAAGAAAAAAAGCTAGAAAACTTAGAAACCATGCCCTGGACCTCAGTGATAGTTCTTCTCTCTGTCCTTCCCTTCCATCCGATACCATCTGCTGTCTGTCATGCTTCCCAAGGCACCATACACTCCTACGGGGCTTTGCCTAGACTGTAGGCTGGGTTACCTATCTACAACATCTTGAGTTCGTTTAGGGTTTTACTGCACTGCCAGGACTTCTCTGAGGAATGCAAGAGGAAGAAAATAATTGTTTGCAGCAGTTCATGTTGCAGAAAAATCTAATTAAATTTCAAGGGATGGAAATGGCTTCCTTCCACTAAAGGCTTTCCCCTGATGAATTGAAAAAGCATATTGCAAATAACAAAGGGGCTAAAACTTAAAAATACACCAAAGGAGAAAAGCAAACAAAAAATTGCCACAAGAATGTTTTATGCCAGAAATCATTAGACAACTGCAATTGAAAGGCCATTACCAACTCCCACTATAATAAAAGACATTATAATTGTAATCTGAACAACTCGGGTGACACTTTCTACATTGTATATTTATCTCTCATGGGACACATCTTGGCACTGCTGCTTATTAATGTAGGTGATAATCATGTAATGAATGGTGGGATTGATAAGAGTATATTGAGAACAGCTGCTAAAAATAGCTAAAAGAACAATGCACATTATATCTTTAGTGGAATCCTTGAAAAGAAATGGAAGGACTGTCTTTAAAAATTATTAAAAATATAAAATAAAGATAAGCACAGCTTTTAGAGAAATTTGTTCCAATCAAGACTAATTTTAAGTTTCACATTTTTCTTGTTAGAGTGGGAATCTGTCCTAGTGAGCAAAACAAATCACACAGGTAATCAGATATTGAGCAAAAGGTAGGTGTATATCTCTGAATTATAATATCGCCTATATTTGTCAAGTTGGAAAACATACCTGTTTTAAATGAGTGCTTTTTCTGGATGACAGCCAATTCCTCTTATAATTATCATCTTTTCTCCTTCTTTTACCATTTCAGTTATTTGGGTGTTTCCTCGCCTGGGAGACACGAAATGTCAGCATTCCTGCTTTGAATGACAGCAAGTACATCGGAATGAGTGTGTACAACGTGGGGATAATGTGCATTATTGGTGCTGCTGTTTCATTCCTTACTCGGGACCAACCCAATGTGCAGTTCTGCATCGTTGCTTTAGTCATAATATTCTGCAGCACCATTACTCTCTGCCTTGTGTTTGTACCTAAGGTAGGTGAATTTGTTTTGCATGAATCTGGATTCTTTTCTTGCTGTTTTGTAATTATGATGGAATATGTAGGTGTTTATCACCTTTTCAGGAGCAGGGAATGTGTATGAATTCCTAACCAAGCCCATCTATAAACTCTTGTCTCTGGACCCTGAAGGAAAAACAAAGCTTCATGACATTTTGGAGAAAGTGTGAATACACGAGCTTCTGATGTCTATTATTTTTACTGAAATTGTGACTGGGGAAACAAAAGTTGTTTTCTGTAGTTTCAACGGAATAGTCTCTATTTCCAGCTTTCAGGAAATTTTTGGGAAGAGTGCAAATGTAAGTGGAGATTCAGAGGGAACAGGTCCTGTTGTCTACTCTGCCACGTTTCATCTTTTCTCTCTTCTTTTTGGTGACCAGTTACAGGTACCAAAGGAATGGCATAGAGCTGTCTCTGGGGAGTTTTAGGTTGGATATTAGAAAAAGGTTCTTCACCTAGAGGGTTCTTGGGCACTGGAAAGGGATACCCGGGGAAGTGGTCCCAGCACCAAGCCTGACAGAGCTCAAGTAGGCACTCCTTGTGACTTCTTGGGGTGTTCCTGTGCAGGGCCAGGAGCTGGACTTCAATGACGCCAATGGGTCCCTCCCCCGGATATTCTGAGATTCTTACATATCCTAACTAAGATAACCAAGATCTCTGTTTCTATACCTACAAAATAGTAAGATCTTTTTAGTTCACCAGCATGAAATGAGATCAATTTCATTGAAATCTCTAAGTATTCATTTATGGTTATACAATAGGCTTTGTCAGCACCTCAGAGGAAAACTGTATGTGTGCTGCAAATGCTGATGCTGAAGTTGTATTTATTAATGGGTATATTAAAGGACAAAGTGAGGCACAGACTGGGAGGCACATGCTTTCATTTCCTTTTGCTCTTTTGGGCTCTGAGGACAGATTCATTGTGCCTTGTTGGAAGAATTGAGAAGATACTTACTGACAGAGGGCTGGAACTTGATCAGTTCACTTGCACAGTTGGGCTTTAGACGTGAATATGACAGATCTTGAATGAAGGGAAAACCAGTTTTTACGTAAGCTTACTTTAGCAAACCCTCAAGTACTAGGGAATACATTTGATGTTTTGAAGTAAAATGTTCAATTGTATTCATTTTAAGTGGCATGTGTAAACATAGCTTATTACCCCAAATTAGATGAATATGCGGTTGGATGTCTGAAACACTTGCAAGGCAAAATGTGGGTCTTTTTGCCTCTCAAATCTGTTTTTAGATTTTTCAAGTGAGTACTTATAAGAAGTCTGTGGCTCTTTACTGGACCATATTCAATCAACGTATTGAGCAAATTTTAGTCAGTAGATTCTAGTGCTAAGGGTCATCTCATCTACTGGGGGGCCAAGAACTATGTGTGCAAAAGAAACAAGCTAATAAACTTATCTCAAAGTGCAACCACTGAAAGAAATTAGAGGCACAGACTAGCAATAGAAGCTGATTTGTGATCTGCCAAAAAAAGCAAATTAATTCGTTCTCCAGGACTGACTAAACAGGACGTTTTTGCAAGTTCTGCAATTCACTTTTCAAATATTAAAAAGCCATACAGACATGTATAGTAATATTTTTGTTCTGGATCTTAGGGAAGAATCACAACTTTGTTCTAAATTGAGGGAACATTCACAAACATGGCAATAGAGTGTACTTTGAAACACTGAAAGATTTAAGTGGGTAAGCTATATGAAAATGCATATTAAAACTCTGGTGCCAAAAATACCTCCACAGAATGTCAGAACTCCCTTCAAAGAGAATTATTAATGCTGTCCATGCTCTTTGCCCCTTTGCTTTCATGCTCCTTTGCCCATCCTTCTCTTCTCTTGTCACAGGCTCTGAAATGACTTTTCTGATTCCTTTCTTAACCCCTTTCTCTGATCTTCTTTTAAACCCCAATTACCCTACCCTCACTTTTCCTCTCAGTTCTTTTTTACTCAAAATATAAACATGAACCATAGCCCCCTAGCATGAAGTACCTAAATTCTTTTCACGTAGTATCAGGTTTTCAAATGCTTATCTGTTTAGCAATAAAATTCATCATTGGATAAGGTATGAAAAAAAAGATGTTGAAGCAGGGGCTGGAATGCAGCACTTCCAATGCCCATGTGAGTGCTTTCACAGCTGGAGAGTTCCTCTAGCACTTGTATATGTTGTCCTACCTGTCCTCTCACTGTGCTGTGCCACAGTCACAGCAGGACAGCTGGCAAACACTCTCCCCTCAGCCTGCTCCAGCACAGGTTGCACAATAGCTTGTCTGGACCCCACAGAAGATTATATCCAGCACGACCTAGTTTGTACATCTAGGTAAGATAGCGTGAGACAGGCACCAAATCTCTCCCCGTAGTCAAGTATGTCATAAATTAGTACAATCGTGGTGACGCAGGAAGATTGTTGGTGAATACTAAAGCCTGTTGCTAATCCAGCACAGAGGATGATAATGAAGACCTGGAATACTACACTTTCTAATTTATTAAACTGACCAGACAGATGCAAGCAGTAATGTGATTCTGAGCCAGGTGAGTGCCGCTGCCTCTCTGCTATACCGAGTAAAGTGCATTCCTTTAATCTTCAGCAGTCTCCTGTTGAGCAGTCTCAACAGTGCTGAAATTCAATTTTACCCCACAGCCCTTTTATGAATCTGAATAGGCAACTACTCAATGATGTAGACACACTAGGGAATGAAACATGACATTTTCCCCTTCCTTCTTGTCAGCTCTACTAATCTTATTTACTTATAACATGGCAATTACTATAGTTCTCCAGTTAAATGTCCATTTTGTCCACTGCCATTTTGTACAGTACCAAGTGCCTTAGAAAAAAACATGAAGAAAATCCATAGCAGAGTAAGAGAGATCAGGGAAAAAAATGTTCATTACCCTCTCCACTTAAAGGTACAAATGTTGATAGCGTTATGGTGCATCATTGTACTGCATTAACTGCAGACATTCTTGTTATCCAATCAAAAACTTCCAAATATTGCTAAAACTATTATAGATTTATGCATTCAAGGATATCTTGTAGTAGTTATCTGTAGAATTCAAACATGTATTATGTGTATTTTTCCTGTTAGAAATTAACTGCTGTGTCTAATTATCTTTTTAAGGACCAAGATGTCTATGGTACTTTTCAGCATAATCTTCACTACTTTAAAAGAAGAAATCCTAATATGCATTCTCTCTCCATGAAGTAATTGTCGCAAGCTTATCCATGTTTATGAAGTTTCCATGTCCTTTCATTTTTTCTACTCCATCCATTTTGAGACAGAGCACTGGGCTCACTTGTAGTCACCCAGCAATTGCATACCATTTCTGGCTGCAATGGCATTAACACATTATTTCTGATCCAGTTTCCTGCAGAGCAGCAAGGCAAAATCATTTCTAGGGATTGAAACATTCGTTTTCTGTGTTGGTAGCATTTTATGCCTATTTGCAATTGGCTCTGTGGATATTCAATGCTGACTCTTTGTGAAAATTGAAACTGCACAGATGTAAGACAGCAAGATATAAGTTCCACTGACTTTATGGTCAGAAAAAAAAAACATTAAAAAGCTCATCTAACCTCATTTTTTGTACAGCATGAGCCAACAATGTTGTCCATGGAGTTTTCAATCTAATCCACACCATGTGAATGAATTCATTACAGCATGTCCCTGTTGCAAAACACCCAATCTTTAGCTATAAACTCCCAGATGAAGATGATTCAATGGCAATATTTCTATCTCATATTCAGTTTGAACTTAGACCACATCAAATTGCAGAACTTTTATCTTGTAACACTTCTGTCTGCTGCCTTAAGAAGCTTTGTAATTACCATTCTTCACCTTTAACTTCATTTTCATGTAGTTTTTTTGTCTGTAACTTAGACACACCAGTCATTACAACCAGCCTAATTTGAAACAAAGAATTGTGAGAGTGAAGACACTTCCTTCTGGGAAGCCTCAGCTGCAGCAAGATACCCAGGACCTTAAGCATTTTGCTCCTGGTTATCTCCAGATGAATACTTCCCAACTCCTCTGAGTATCTCTACCAGCATTTGACCACATTCACAACAGGGAAAGTTTTTTCTGATATTTAAGTGAAAATTCTGTTTTTTCAGATTGTGTCCCTCTCCCTTTCACTGCACATCATTGAGAAGTGTCTGGCTCCCTCCTCCTTACTCTCTTCCATCATATATTGGATACACATGAATAATGTCGTCACCCCCCAATAAATATTATTTAGCCATCTCAAGGCTCAATAATCAGTCTCTACTTGTATCATAAGGGCTGTGATTATCTTCAACATCTTTGTGGCCCTTCTCTGGGCTTTCTTTACTACACCCATCTCTCTCTTGTTCTGGGGACTCCAAACTTGGACACAACACCCCAGGTGTGCTCTCGCCAGACTGAGTAGAAAGGAAGGATCACCACCATTGGCCCAGGGTACTGTTGGCTCATGTTCCACCGCAATTCCCAGTGCCTTTACTGGGAAGCTACTTTCCAGGCAAACACCCCTCATGTTGTTCGGGTAGGTGCTTGGGATTTATTTCTCCTTAAGGGCAGGACTTAGTATTTCCCTTTGCCTAGCTTCAGGAAATTCTTGTTGGCCCAGACACATTTCCTTCCAGACTTCCAGACTGAGGAACAGCACTAGTGACTGGCTACCACAATCCTCTTAGCCTGTCAGTTCAGCCCAATTTGAATCCTCTTCAGAAGCCCCTTGCCCAATCACTATTTTATCAGTTTAACCATGAGGATGAGCTGGGAGACAGTGTTAAAACTTTGCTTAAGTCAAGAAAAATAACTCTCTACCCTCATCTACCAGCCCAGACATCTCGCTGAAGAAAACTATAAATCAGGTTGGTCAGGCGGGATTTTCTTTCATAAATCAACAATGACTGCTTCTAAGCACGTTCTTGCTCGTGTTTGGACATGGTTCCCCAGAGGATTTACTGTAGCATCTCCCACGGACTGAGGTGAAGGTGGAAAGGAGGCATTTCCCCAAATTCTTCTCTCACAGCTGTGACATTTGCTTTCTTCCAATCCTCCAGAACTGCTCCCAATCAACATCATCTTCCAAAAGGAACTGTGAGTGGCCTCATGATGGCATGGACCAGTTCCCTTAATCCTCAGGCACACAATTTGTCAGGTTGGCTGAACTTGATATATTCAATTACTTTAGAGGGCTGGAATTTCTGAAGGCAAGTTTTACCAGAAAAGACTAAGGTGAAGAAGGCACAGAGCACCTTAGCCTTCCACCTGAAAAATTAAATGTGTTATCTGCAAACATCATCCCAATCTGCAGCCTTGGTCTGTAAATACATGCCAGGGACCACATTCTTCAGAGTCTAAGCAGTTGTATCTCTCTCGATCAGAAGTTAGGGCCTTACTTCAGGCTGGGGCCATCGGAGATGCAGAACACTGCCATGCGCTTTAAAATAAGAGGAATCAATTCCAAAATGCAGCTATACCACCACATCTGGCTGGGTTGTGCATACAAAATGATTGCCCATTCTCTCTTTTCAGACAACTCAGCACCTTTGGTTTTATGATTCCATGTCTATCCTCTCAGGGCAGGGAGCTCCTTCAGCTTTGTCTGTATACAAATATATACGTATGCTGCTTGGCAAGTAACATAAATTTTGTATTCACTAGAGTAATCTGAGAATCTCTCTCCCCCTTGCCAAACAGCAGTAGCTTTCTCTCCTGATATCGAGGTGGTATTTTCACATTGTCACTGAGTGTTAAATTTTACTTATATTTGCTTAAATTAAATATGTTTAAGGTCAACCTTTTTTTTTTGTAAGTGGCTTATTTAATTTGTTTGAACAGATTTGGTTTATTTTGGGTCGCTAAAAACTAATTAAGTTTCTGTTATCTCCAGAGTGCAATCTCCCATGAGTTCTCTCTGTTAATACTCCTGCTTCATGTCTCTCTCTGCTTGAGTGTTACTTGTAACAGTGGGAAAGGAGAAATTTTAGATTGAACTGTGCTTGGGAAGGGAAGAGTTTGGTGGACTGTTTTTGTCTTGAAGAAGGAACATATTCTTTTAAAGTATAAACATGTCAATGAAGGAGAAAAATACATTTGATAGAATATTAAAATAGATTTTAATATATTTAAAATCCAGATAAATATATTTTGAATGAGTTTTTTTCCTAATTTTTTGAATGCGTCCCTTCTCATAATCATTTTCATTTAACCTATTCTATAAAGTTATTCAGAAATCATCTCAAGTAGTGCACATGGCAAGCAGAGCTCACTTTCCAGAGTTTTATACTTGAAAGTCAAAAAGAAGCTCTTGGTTTGCCTTTCAGTATTTTGAGATACAAAATAAATAGCTGCAAAAATAAAACAGGATTTCTTAAGGCTTTTCAACCTTTCAGCTCATCACACTGCGAACAAATCCAGATGCAGCCACACAGAACAGACGGTTTCAGTTCACTCAAAATCAAAAGAAAGAAGATTCAAAAACATCCACATCAGTCACCAGCGTCAATCAGGCCAGCACATCTCGACTAGAAGGATTGCAGTCAGAGAACCACCGCTTGAGAATGAAAATTACAGAGGTATTGTTTACTGTATATACTGCCTAGGCACTTCATTCTTCATTGTTTTTTGTTGCAATTCTGCAATCTGTTTAAATGCTGACTACTTTTTAGAGAAAAAAGTTAACTTTCCCCACAGAAATAACAGGAAGGAGATAATTTATACGGATTGCTAACTAGTACAGCAAATATGTAGCAGGTGTGATAAAATGAAAATGTGCCTTAGCAAAATTAAACTTGCCCTATTTATTTGTGACAGGCCAATTACCCTGCTGTTTCACATGGACGTGCTGAGCTCCACAGCTCCAGAAGTGTAACCTTTACAAGCAAGCATAACAGAGATCCGCAGCCCCAGGGGCACTTAAGGGCTGTCTTTGTTCCTGTTTATGGTTGAGTTCTGAGACTGATGTTGCTGTTATTTCCCAGCCTCTCTGAGAGTTTGCTCCAAAACTTGCTAGATAGATTTTTACATCTTCCATGAAACAGAATTATATATTTTCTTAAGGTAGAAAAAGACATTTATGGACATGTGAGCCGACCCTTTTTGGCACAAAGGTGGTGAAGTTTCTTCAGTACCTACTGAGGGAAAGGCTGAGTACATGGAGTACATGAATTCCACTAGAGCTATAGCATGTACAGTTATAGTTATGTCCATCCTTGCTCAGTAGACCTGAAACAATGACAAACCAGTCTTGAAGACTGCCCAATTTTTGAGGCAAGATAATCGTAACTGATCATAACTTAAAGAAATTAGCCTGTTCTTGCCCAGTCTGTAAAGTATTCTTATACCTTGAAGAAAAAGTATTTTATTGCAACAGTTATTTCTTTGCCCAGATCTTAACTAATGACAATTGCCTAGGTAACTAAAAGGTATTTACTCAGGCTACCAGAGCGTCCAAAAGTCAAAGTTATCTCTGCCTTGTTATAGAAATTTAGTTCAGCTTTGCCAGGTCGCTTTCATGTGAGAGCCTTGAAATTTTTAATGAAGGCCTAGCTGCCTGCTGGCTATTTCTGTTCTTGTACTCTACAGTAGTTTTTTCTACTAAGCCTCCTAACACAAGATCTCAGCCTGTGCCTTGCTCATGATGGTGAGCACAGGTAAGGCTGGCCGGAGCAGCCACATTGGTGCTCGCAGGGCCCTGCCTATTTCTTTTGGACTTTGCTTAAATAGATTAAATTCCCAGAACCAGTGGGTCCAAATCAGTTTCATTGTCAAGGGGATTTGGAACATGCCCTACCATGGCTAGCAGCTACATCTCTGGCTCATCTAGTTTGAGTTGCTATGCCCCAGTTCTATAAGGAACGATGTAAAGCTAAATTCAGCACTTTTAAAATTCAGTTAAGCTGGTAGTGAGTGGGGCATACTCTGGACACCACATCCTGCACAGCTGTTCACAAAGGGGGTTATGAAGCTTGTTTCTTGTAATTTTCAATTGGGGCTGCAGACAACTTGTAGTACAAGTTAGCCTCTGAGGGGAGCACACTGTTCTCTGCTCTGTGCTGAAAGCAAAGCATTCCTGGTAGAGTTGACTGCAGTCACTCACCTGGCTGGACATGCCATAGTTCCCTTATATTCTCCTGTGTGTTTGATAATTTGATGGATGACATGGTTACAGCTATGTATGCCGCAATTTTACATGTAGATAATAAATAGTTGAGAGGTTTTCAGACTGGGCTTTCTAATGCCCATATCTTCCTCGTTTGTCAGTACACCTGAATTGCTTCTACTATCAACTACTAAAGCTTATTTCTCTCCTATGGCCTGTGTGCAATATCACAGCTGAACACAATTTGTTGCTCGTAGCATTATTTTTAGAGGTAGTGTAGTAGTGCTGTAAGAAGACTGTATTTGTCACAGCGTAGTGCATTACCACCTGCCTTCCAGCCTAATTATAGAAAGCTATGCCTCAGTGCAGATACCTCCTCCTGCAAGGACTCCTGAATTTCAAAGAATTTGTACTCTCTTTGTTTTGCAGCTGGACAAAGACTTGGAAGAGGTCACAATGCAACTTCAGGACACTCCTGAGAAAACAACATACATAAAGCAGAACCACTATCAGGACCTTAATGACATTCTTAGTATACGGAACTTCACAGACAGCAAAGGTGAGTGTCAGTAAACAGCTTAGCTTAACCTGCCAAACCTTTGAACAGCAATCTCATTGAATTGGTTTCAGAGCACTCAGACCATGGTAAGACAGAGCTTTAAATATTTTGGTTTAATTACAGAGAGTATGCAGATTCACATAATAAGCTACATAGTACCCACTGAGTAGTTATTCCTGTACGTATGTCTTCTAGTGTGATACATATAGTGAAGCGGGAAACTTTTAGAAGTGTACTTGTGTTCAGAAGTCAACTTTTCTGTGCTGCATGGAGAGAGGAAACTCACAGAATTTTAAGCCCAGTTTAATATGTGCTTGCCTGACTAGGATGCTGAAATCCTGCTTTTGGACACTGCTATCACGCACGTAAAAGAGAAGCATGTAAATATTTCAGTGCTGATTTGGATTCTAAATGCAGAACTGAAGGCACTCATGTATGAAAATTCTTCCCTAGGAACTGATAAAAAAGGATTTCATGACAACTTTAATATTCCTAAGTTGTTTCTCCTGTGTGTCTTGCATGGCTCCCTGAAGAACTACATGCAAGAGAATTGCTTCCATTAGAGCCATTTTGCTTTTGGGGAAGCAATAAAATCTGGTGCATAGCACAATAAAAGTGGAAGCCAGGACACCTACCTTCCATTTCTGACTCTGGAATGGATCTACTTTGTGACTTCTGGCAAACAGCTTTGTACAGCTGAATATTACTATAGTATGTGAAAAACTGGTTGTTCTGTGTTTGTGAGTTGTAGATTTGCATGTTTGTTACACTGCAAGGCTTAGGCTTCCTATTGATGTGGCACCATAAGCTTGGTTAAGTGGGACAGAAGTTACTCCTGTGAATAAATTTGAAGAATAATTTTAGAACAACAGCAACAGTTCACATATGTTTTTGAAGTATACTGAAATTTTGGTTGGATAAGGTTACATTTTCTTGTGCCTTTTGTTTTAGCCTGGGTATACACTGGGTTGTATAACTTGTGGCAAAAAGAAAAAAAGGGAGAGTTCCCAGTGCCCTTTTTAAAAGTGAAAAAAAAAACAGAAGAGGGGAAAGGAGGAAAAGGAAAACGTAAATAGCTGCTGGAGGCGTGTGATTATTGGGCTGAGATCAGGAGCAAGAACTAACATCAGTGAGTGGGATGAGGGAGTTTGAAAGGAACACATAGAATGTTCTTCTCATGTCAGATGCTCCAGGAAAAATGATAAATCATGAATAATATTTCAAGCAGAAAAGATACATTGCATTGTGCCAAATGCCCATCTGAGTTTGGGTATGAGAAACAAAAAATTATTCTCAAGAAATACACTGGGTATAAATTTAGGATAGATGCTTCCCACAGCAAGATGCACTCCATTAGCAGTAGGAGGCTGGCAAAGAAATCAAGGATAAAATATAACCTTTCTGCACTTACTTGTGGCTATGTATACAAAAGACATTGATGCCTAACTGCTGCTTGAAGCAGCAGCATCCAAGATTGTCTTTGTTCCTAATTTTCCCCCAGTACAGTTCCCCAGCTTTTACACTTCTGCTGTGGGGTGCATATTTAAAATCATCTGTATGGAGGCTAACTATGGAGCCTTAACATCCAGAGTAGCTTGGAACTATGTATTATTGGGATTTACAGGGTAGATATTCTGTATACTGAAGTTTCTGGACTCAGTTTTCTCAATAGACCTACCACATAAAGCTCCATACAAAAGTTTGGACAGGTGGAGAAAGATGTTTTCCCTTGGCCAACTTACATGGAAAGATTAGAGCATCCATTTACCTGGGGATGAGGAAGACCTGGGTCCCAAATTGCAGCAGGTGTTTGAAGCTTGGTCCCACACCTTATGGCAAATACTCCACGCATGCATATTACAGAGTATCTTGGTTCTGACACTAGAGACATTAAATATTCATACTTCCAGGCTCAAAGCCACCGTGATCAGCAACTCTTGCTAGCCTTTTTCTGTCCTTCCAATTCCATTTCTTCTGCCCCTTCTCTTTCCACATTTGCCCTTCCCTTAGCTACGTCTGAATCTGCTGTCTGTTTCTCTCACCGCATCCATTCCCAATAGTCAACCTATGTGCTTAATATAAATTTGCCATTCCAATCAAAATAACAAGGCTTTGGAGAATTCATGCTGCTGAGTCACTGCTGCTTCTGTGCAGATTCAAACAGACATCGCTTAAATGGTACTTAAAAAAATTCTGGCCCTTACGGCTACAGGAAAGCTAACTCTGAATGACATGACTATGCTTTCTGTAGCTATGCATTTCATGAACTTTTGGGAAAGGAAAGTACAGAACCTTGAAATTATGCATCCCTGGTGGTTCTTGAGTGAAGCTTCAGAATTGTAAATAATCTATTAGCATGACCTAGAAGTGACCATCTCTCTCATCCCCACTGTGCAACTGGGGAAGCCAGTCCAATATTGGTTTTAAGGTGATGATGAGGTTTGTGCCTTCCTTGATCTTGTGAAAAATGTGAGCTGGGAGAGCAGGAATAGGACAGTGAAGAGAGAGGCTCAAAATAGCAGCTGACTTGGAGCTAAAAATCATAGCAGATAATTTCCCACATTCCCTTTGTGGTTCACTTCTATGTCACTTGTTTTTACAAAATACCTTGCTGTTCTGGAAGAGCTCACACAGAGAACGCCGCATAGTGTAACCCCACTGCTACTGCTTACACAAACTCAGGGCACTGCTCTTCACAGAACAGATCATAGTGTGGGATTTAGGCAATGCATCTCAGACAAGCCCTAATCAAACTTTAATGTCATAGTACACTTCAGTAGGCTTCTGATCTGTAAAAATTGCCCAGAGTTAAAAATCCTAACTCCTATAGCCAAGTGCTGAAGGAGGTTATTTGATTCATCTCTTCATTCCCCACCAGCCTCATTTACATCAAACATATGGATTTAGGATACGAAAGTTAAATTACTTTAGCCAAACTAGGTAGATACAGCTGTGAACTCTTATATCTGACTGACCTCAGGCAGCGTTTCATAACTTTGGGATTCCTGGTTAGTTATTAACAGCAACAGCTCCTGGTGTATCCCAGGAGTTCTTCACTGGCACAGGGACTCCTTCTTTACAGCACATTTCAGTATATCTCATTTAAAGAGAGATATTATCTGAGACACTCATCTCTTGTTCACAAATGCATAATGTTCCTGAGACATCTACAGCAATTGGCTGTGTAAGAAAAGCAATTAGGAAAATGTGGTTTGTGGTTTATGGCTTGATTGCTTTCTTTTAATGCAGGCTTTTTAGCTGCACTGCTACACAGCTTTGTGTGGTCAAGTAGCTTTCAGTACACTCTACGGGCTGTGAGTCTGGGACTTGGAACGGCTTCCCCAGCTGAATTTAAAAGGGTATCCCCTTAACTCCACTTCCTACATTCCTCAGATGACTGCGTCACTGTGCCTGCTAGTGACCTCAGCTCTGTGCACAGGGCAACATTAACTTCTCCTGGAATTTGTGAGATCTGGTGGCCTTGCTGAAGTGACAGAGCCACATTATAGCCTGTGTTTGAGGCAGGGATGGGGTGTGGGAGAGGCCAGGCTTGGCTCCTGTAACTGACAGAGCCATTCAGCAAGAAGAGTCAGGCTTGGAGGCACGGCTGCGTTTTCCAGGCTGACATTTGGAAATAAGGAGGACAAGCGCTTCAACTGTGATGCTGTGTAAAGAGGAAGTTCCAGGGAAGTTCCACACAGTTCCAAGGAAGAATGTCCTAACACAGACACAAACCAGAGCTTCCCAAAAGGGCTCCTTGGAGCCATGTTGGTGTGTCAGACAGGAGAGAGTTCAAGAAGGTGGAAGTCATTTCTACTATGCAAGTTCCTGTAGAGATAAAAGCTACTGAAGAGAAAAATAGAGAGAGGAAATATTTTGTGGCTGGGCCAGGGGTGAGGATGGGGGGATAATTTTGCTACACTTGGAATCTTACTACCTTACTCTGCTTGACTTCTTTTTGATGTTTTAATACATGAAATTATTTCCACGTGAAATAATTCACAAAATCATGGATTGCAAGAGTTTCATATAAAGCAAAGATCAGAAGAAATCCCAGAGAAGAATCTCCCTCAATTTCTACCTTGGCCAGTACATTTCAGAGTAGCATATTAGGGAAATTAAGCCATTCTATGGGAAGTACATGAGAAGCCAGAGACAGCCTTGCCACAATCCCCTCTTATGAAAAAACCCTTTTTGCAGGCTGTCTCTTTACAGACGCCCCTCCTTGCTCAGAAAACTTCGTCTGTTTTAAGCCAGAAAGCAGTCTACTCATTGCTGTAAACGGGCTGGGAGCATTCATTTACACGTCAGATATGCCTACATACTGTCACTTGTCACCCCACTCCGATGTTTCCTAGTGTTGTAAAAGCAGCTCAAAGAAAAACAGATTTCAAAGGCATGTTGCTCACAAATGCGAAGCAAAACAGAGTTCATCTCTGATAGATGGGGGAAATATTATTTCTATGAAGTCCATGCGATTCAAGCATTAAGCTTGAGATTGAAAAACAGATTCAAAGGTAAAGGCTTTCAGAAATAACTCCTTTAAAGGGTTGCTGTTTTGAAGCAAGGATATAGCTACTTTCTTTACAGAGATATATAGAGATATGTATGCTGGTTTCTATGAAGCCTAACAAATGGATTCAGTCCTGGAGCTTGTTTCTATTTCAACAGGGAGACCAAGCTGTCAGAGCTTCAGTACCTGTCCTTTCTTGCACAGAAATGAATTTGTAGTAAAAGGAATTTCTTCTGATTTAAAGTAGTATAAATCAGAGCAGAATCTTGCTGGCTTTTCTTTTTAAAAAATCTTCCTCTCAAAACATAACTATCAGAAGTTATGATTTAGATTGCCAGTGCAGTGTGCCTCCTTCAGGACAAGTTTTTTTATGATTACCCAGCAGACAATATGATCATTTTAATTTTTCCTTTCAGTTTAGTTTCTTTACATCCTATTCACATGAAAAACAGAGAGTGGCTAGTCATGTTTAGAAATCCAAACAACAGAACTGGGAAAAATTACAGCAGGTTTTAAAAATCTACCTCTGGCTTTAAAGTTTCCTGAGCTCTTTAGTAAATCAGCAAAATTATCGCTGCCAGATCTTGTAAGTCCTTATTAAACCACACTTGCTTCTTTGTGGAGCATAAAATATGCTTTCTAGCAAAGAGAAACAACAGTAGAATTGAAAGATATTGGATGAAGAGTAATTCTGCCATCCAGTTCTAAGCCATCAGAGGAATATTGCCACTAAAGGGTAATGATAAAGATGTTCAATAAAGCTGCAGTGTACAGACATCAACAAAGCAAGCTTCTGGTTAAAAAAATATGTTTTCTAAACTCTTGGAAGAAACTGAAGCATCATCAGTCACCTGGTGCTTTGTGCCTGCAGCTGAATGAGGGTTGTTAAAATGCATAGTGCGTTCAAGCCTACCCAGGTAATTTTGGCAGCACGAGGTTGCTGAGTGATTATAGGTGACCCCTGGCAGAGGAAGACGAGAGCAGCTGGGAGCAGTGACCTCCTCGCTGAGCCCCTCGGCAGCCTGCGTGGTTGTGCTCTTGCAGCTCAGAGCTTCGAAAATGGAAGCTGTTTCTTTGCTACAGGTAGGCAAAGGTCCTGAGCTATAGCCTCCTGGCTCTCACCAACCACTGGCAGCAAGCTTTGTTTTATAATGAGCCCATCGCTGAGTGCTCTGTGAGGCTCTTGAGATGTATTTGTCTTTTCTCCTGACAGCTTTCTGAATGGAAAGTGCTCAGGCATCACTTACCCAGATTTCTGAGTTCTGGTTTGAGGTCTACAAAGGTGAAAATTATTTAGAAGGTGCTTCTGGCTAATGTAATTTCAATTTAGAAGGTAGTTACATCATCCCAGTGCAACTTACTGGGTAGACTCTGCAGTGGCAGACAGTGCCCTGAGAATGAAGGGTGTTTTCCAAGTGGCATACTTAATGGACAGAGAGGAGAAGATGGGAAAGTATCAAAAACACTGCTACACTTTACAGGGGAAACTGGGAAATCAAATGTTTACCACTGCCCTTAATTTCTTTTCTTTCAGTTGTTCAGGTATATAAAACTAGTTTTCTAAACCCTAAAGTTTTTAAAGTGCATATGGCAATAGTGTTTTTTCTTGAAGCTCCAGCTCCCAGAAGCCTATGACTAAGTGAGAATCTTGCTCTTCATTATTTAAATGAAAGGTAAATAAAAAATAAAGATATTCTAGTTTCCATAGCTGCAAAATAAAAATCTAACAACTCCTCTCCCAAAATGACTAACAAATAAGAATTACCTAACTTTTTTTTTTATTTTAAAAGAAGCAAAGGAAAAAGAAAAAAGTGACAATTTTATGTGCATTTTGTCTGTATTTTATATATATACAGTAAAAGTTGCATTTGGTAGCCTTGTATACAGAAATTTATTCAGTGTATTAAGGGCGAGGCATCTGCAAGAGTGGTAGAAAAGAGTCTATTAAGAATAAGACACGGTGATATATGGTGTTGAGAGGTGAGTAGGAAGAGAATATATGATTTCTGCTCTACTCTAAACTAAATCCCCCACCTTTTTGACAAGGACCCCCTCCTTCTCTCTCTCTCTCTCTCACAGCACATCTGAAAGTACATGAAACTCCTTTAGTGTGTACAACACAGATTATTCTATTAAATAACATACTCCCAAACAGCAACAGTTGCATTTTCCAATCATTTGATAAAGAATTATATCTTTAGTGGCTTTGTAAAATGTTAAATTGCTCATGTTGTCCAAAGGAGTTGGAACACTAAAATAATTAAATCATAGAGCTTTTCCATCCCTAATTACAAGGGTTACTCAAATTTTTACTTTGGTCTATATCAAAAAGTCAGCAATTTCCATTGTCAGCTTAGATCAGCTCAGGACTGAATGTTAGTTTTAATCACAGAAGTAAAAAGTGTTCTTTTCTACATGTCTGTTTATAGACATCACAAGACTTTTATGCAAATGTCAAACTTGATATACAAAGAAATGCAATGTACAGAAAGTAAAAACTGAACTCTTGTGACAGCAAATGCCACACCAGCAAACTTCAGGCTGCCCTGAGATGATAGACCTCATTGCTTATCTTAGCCACTGTCAGATTTGACTCTTTATTGTACTCCCTTCACATCTAAACCATCACTGAATCCTGCCATCTCTTAATTTTAAACACTCTTCTTGCTACAACTAAATTCCTTATCTGTCTTCTACTGACATTTTCTTGCCCCAGCCGAAGCGGCTTTATGTGTTCTGGTCACCTCCTTTCTCAGCCAGATCTCTCTCTTCAATGCAACATGAGTGAAAAATCTTGTCTCCTTCTGAGCTGTAGTGATCCCCATGTCTGCACATTGTTGCCTCCTCACACACTTGGTTGTTGCTTGCTTGTTCGGTTTTCACAGCGGGAAGTGAATGCTGTCAAATAATGCCAAGGATGGCTTTACAATCATAGATGGCAATTATAGATGTTGGAGTTTGCCCTCAAAGTGTTTATGCTTCCAGCTTCTTTCCTCACTTTGTCTTTCTCATGCTTGTTTTGTACCCCCAGTGCCTCTTGATAACACAGATGTTCCTAGCATGCTGGGAGCTGAGCATTATTTGGGGCTCCTAAACATGAGCACAACTGAAAAGCAGCTTGACCCTTCAAAACATATCAGATTTTCATGCCATTTTCCTTTTTTCTTTACTCTTTCCCTGCTTTCCCCCCTCACTTTTATGTTCAAATCCTCCAGTACCCTCTTCAAGAATTTACCTCAGACTCCTCTTCCATGCTGCCTCAATGCCTGCGGCAATCACTGCTTCTCTGTTTGTGTGGCAAACAACTGCTGGTGATGGATTTGGAGCTCTCTGTAATTATTTATGAAAACTGTGAACTGCCCTCATTATTCAGATGCTTTCCATGTGATTTTATTTGGCTTAACACTGAAAGAGACTTTGAAAAAGCAGGCAGGAACAGAAAGGATCTTCTTAAAATGACTGTGTTTGCCCATGTTTCTCAGGGGGAATGATGCCATGGGCATCAGCACAGCTAGCCAGGGACTCCCAGGACACCCAGGGGAATCAGGAATTATGATCTGTTTTGTTATCACTATGCAGAAAAGGAAAAAGCATAATGAGATCATTAGCTGTCCTTGCAGCAGACAGCCTATGGACCAGTGCAACTGATATGAATCATATTTCCATGCTAAAAATGATAGCAGTAGCAGATAGTCAAATGACAGCGCTTAATTGCCTGTGTGATTGTGAGAGTATCAAGCGTCTATACATCAATGAGATTATAGTTTTTCTACGAAAAGTAGGGTTTATGAAAAGGTTACAATTTTGAACTGCAAGAACTGTATAGTTACATTAATTTTTCACATAGCCTAAGACTAGATGAGAGAGCATGATATGGCTACATAGAGGTGGACGACAAGGGTTGGTTTGTGGGGTTTTTTTAAAGGTGGGGGGAAGCAGAGAGAGGACAAAGAGGTTTTGTTACTTTTCTGTTTCTTCATGGTAGTTCCTATGGAGGAGCACATCAACCGAAACATAAGAGTACCAAACTCTCAAAGCAAAACTTGAGACTATATTGGAATATAGGTAGTATGAGTTTACTTTGTGGCATTATGGATATCTGGGAATATTTAAAATGAAACAATTTTAAAATGGTTACTTGGTCACAGTAACGTAAGACTGAATGTGTTGTCCATCCAGATGGTGAGAAAGCCATTTTGAAAAATCATCTTGATCAAAATCCACCAGCACAGTGGGGCTCATCAGACCCTTCCAGAACAAGCAAAGATCCCATAGAAGACATCAACTCTCCAGAACAGTAAGTATACATCATTACCTTGCTGACAAGATGGTAATTTAAATTATTACATTTCGTCAAAGCCCCTATTACCCTTCCATGCATTTTTTTATGGAAAGACCTTCACTGTAACCCCCTTTCAGCCAGCCCCAGCTACAGAGAGAGCCTGAAACATCAGCAATAGGGAATGTGAATGACACCTCTTGAAGCCCCAGTGGGCAGCAACGTTAAACTGTGATGCCTCCCTGCCACCAGCTCATCACCCCAATGAAACTCAAAGGATATCAGGGGCTTTAGATCCTAAGGTGCCCCAAAAGCAAAAAAACATGCTTCTTTTCAGTTGTTGGAAACTTCCATAGCATGATGTCTAAAGTTTCTGCAGAGAGTTACAGGATGAGCTGTGCCCAACCACCAGTGTGTGGAGGAGAGAAGAGGATGTCCATATGTGCACAAACATCTTATGACTCTTGTCAAAAGCCCAAGTCCTTCCACACACCAGCCAGAGGGGTTCATGGTGTACATAGACATTTTGTTCTTTTACATTCTTAAGCTAGATGAGAAATAAAAAATGTCCTGAGGGCTTTTCAACGTTGCCATAGCAGCTGGACCTGAGTTTTGGCATAGGAAAGCCTGCACTAAGTAGTTTCCCTTAGAAACAATGCTGCAGCTACAAGGATAGCACAAAACACAGGCTAGATTTGCAGAGAGGAAAGAGTCTTTGGATGTGCACTTTTCTCTCTAGGAACTGATACAATAAACTTGTGTCCTAGCCTCCACTAGCTGAGCAGGACCTGCCACGGGCCAGAGCTCAGGGAAGCGCCGTTCTCGTGTGTGCCTGGATCAGCCATTCCCCCATGGCAGCCTGGTTACACGAGCATTGCTTCATCAGTGTCTGAGCTAATAGCTGTCAGACTCCTGGGCAATTTAAAAGCTTATTTAAAAACAGAACAAATTAAACAGATTACTAGAATGAGTCACGTTACATCAGCAACAGCAGCCCTGATTGCAGATAGTAGCTACTGTCTTGTACTACCTGGTGCAGGAAAACACATGGATTTCTAATTCTGTCCTTACACTCAAAAAAAAAACCAACCCAAACCTGCAAAGAAGCTAATCCACACACACACATGCACAAAAAAACCAAATCCCACAGTAGATGAAATATCTTGTAATTTCGCAAAAGCAGGGCTTCTTGCTGAGTGCTCTCATGACTTCATGGGGTCAGCAGAATGCTTTAACGCATAGCTATTAGAGGCCTGTGTTTTTTTCAGCACCATTTGTCAGAAATAATGTAGTGTGAATGCACCCTCATCCACATGCGGCCCCTCACATTAAGAAAGATGCTAAGAAAAACACAGACTCTCAGATAATCCAATTGTCTCAATACAGATTTAATACAGACAAAGAAAAATAAAAACATTTGGTGATGACAGAACATCCTCTAGGCTAGTGATAACTGATGAGAAGACTGAGATTTCCTAAAAGTCCTAGAGAGTGGGTCAGTACAATTCTGAACAGTCTCTGACATCTATGGAAAGTTGTGGCAAAGTAATTAATAAGGCCCTGCTAAATCTAAACGGTGTCATTCAGCATTTGCACAGCTGTCACTGTGCCAGGTCCAAGGGCCAATGTCTTCCCTGAGAATGAGGTGGCAGTTTGGGTACCAGAGCCACACTGCCCAGGCACAGTGGATCTGCCAGAGAGGAGAAGTATAGCTGTCTACAGGACTTCCCTCTTTTTGACAAGAGATTGACTCTCTCCAAACTTCGTGCTCCCTAAGATATACTTCTGCACCCCTGAGTTTGTTTCTCAACTTGTCTGGCAGCACTTACATCCTTTGATGGTTGCTAAATATATAATTTTTGTCAAAAAAAAAAAAAAAAGGTAGTTAAAGGCAAGCTGCAGTTTCTGTTTTTCTAATTTGGCTTCATACATAGGGCATCTGATAGGTAGTCACACAGTCTGAGAAACTTATTTCTTATTCAAGAACACGAATCTCAAGGACGTTAGTCTGAAAAAGATTTCCTCTTGGTCACAAGCCTGTGAAAGGAGGATAAGACAATCACTTGCCTACAGAAATTTTAACTCTTTAATGGCTGTGGGGAAAAAAAATCATCCCAGCTTCCTATGCTTGTCAGCACTCAAGAAAACGGGCATCTTCCAGTATGAAAGCTCTTGAAAAAGTGTGAAAGAGTCCAGAAAAGAGTTGATTTGGGATTTTTTCATTCTTTCTTACCATTAGTGCTACTTTTGACTCATTTCAAGTAAGATCCCTTATTCTACAGTTGTGCCCAAAGTGAACCCACAATAGTTTACACACACTTCAGGCAGTAGTGCAGGAAGTTTTTTCACATTTTTTGATGGGGTGATGTTTACATTGTCTCAATCAGAATGTGAAAAACAATTTTTTTTGTGCTTGGCTCAGATTTAGAACCCTGCACCTAGGGAAAATGCAGTCTGTATGATTGTATGGCAGCCTTAGAGCACGAATATAGATGATTCTCAGTTCTCTTGGCATCTTACTCTTTTTCCTGCTGGACAGGACCCAGTAGATGTTTCATACTGCCATGTAAAATTTTCCATACCCAATCAGACCATCAGATAAGAGGAGCAAAAAGTGGGTGCTAACTGCTTTCTTTCCCGTGTACACTGTCTACACAGTATAAATTAACACATCCTATAGCAGGCAAAGCAGTGCCAGTGCACAGGCACAAGCCCTGCACTTTGATTTCCCATTATGCTTTTTAGCATACTCCCTAACACATCTGTACCTGCTTATACTCTCCCAGGAAATGCTCAGCAGAAATCTTGGGGGCTGCTTAGCTGTGTGGATAGAGACTGCACTGTGCCAGCTCATCTCAGGTCCAGAAAGCAGCCTGAACTGGTTTAGGATAGATATCATTCATTTCCCAGTAGGATGGGTTGTCTCTCAGGCAAAGTTATCTCCTTTGATGAGTATCAAACTGCTCATCTTTCCCGATGGGCAGTCCTGCTTACTTATCTAAAGATCACATCAGTCAGCTTATCTGCACAAAGGCTACATTCAATGCTTTATCTTCTGTGACCCTTAAAGACGTCCATCTATGCACCTTTATTCCTGCATGTTGTCCCCTTCTCATCAGTGACCTGCATCCAGCAGGTCATTAGTTTTTGGCACCATTAACATTTATACCATTCACATTTTAACAGCAGCAATATTTAACAGTCTTCCAGATCTCCAAGTAGAGGTGATGACAGATTTCTGTGGGACCCCACTAAAACTTGTGATCTTAATAGACTATTTCTATATGCAGGGTTTTTGTAACCTTCAAAGCATAACTTCAAAGCATAATCAGAGCCAGTTATGTTAATTTAAGTAACAAAAAATTCTCATTCAAAAAAGCTGGTTGTGACTGGATTATTGCATTGCAGCCATATGCCTTAGCATGGACAGGCCTTTGTGACTCGGTTTCTTCACTGAAAGTGGTTTATATTAGTCTATCTATGATCTTACTCAAATCTGTCATTAAAATAAGGTGAGTTTAGAAGTGTTAGTTTACCTCCTAGTAGAAGATCTTGCTTTACTGTAGTCTTTTAGAGCTTTTCCAGCTTCCCTGCAGTTGCTAAAAATCACCATAAATGTGCTGCAGAATTAACAGAAATAATCCCTGAGTGCTCAGACACAGTTTACACGCTCCCACAGAACTTCAGATGTTTGACTGTTGCAGCAATTTGTTTCAGTCCCCCCACTTACCAATGGATCTTACCAGTGATTTTCTATAACAAAACCAAAATATATTTCAAATGCCTCAGCCCCCCTTGTGGTATCGTGCATTCCCATGTGCACTGCATTGTGTTTCTGTGTGCATTGACATTGGAAGTCAAGGTTTTACCTCAATTTATGTTTCCCTAATAAGTGGTATTTCTGTACAGAGCTAAGGACCCTTGCCCTAACATGGAATCCTGATGAGTAGGTGTTCTATGTGTGGAATCATCTTTCATTTCCATCTCCTTCAGTGGTTGCCTGTGATTTTAGACCCACTACTACCAACCATTCCCTCTCCAAAATACTTGATCATATATATGCTTTCACACATGTATATATATCCATATAGTATGAACAGCTTGAAACAAATTCATAGAGTCGTATCATGGTTTGGGCTGGAAGGGGTCTTTCAAAGTTAGCTAGTCCAATCCTCCTGCAATAAGCAGAGACAACTTCAAGTAGATCAGGTTGTTGAAATCCCCATCCAGTTTGGCCCTGAATGTTTCCAGGAATGGGGCATCTGAGCCACCTGTGGCAGTGTTTCACCACCCTCATCATAAAAATTCATTCCTTATATGTAGTCTAAATCTACCCTCTTTTGTTTAAAACCTCACACAGCATCCTCTCACTCCATGCCCTTGTAAAAAGTCCCTCTCCAGCTACCTTGTAAACTCCCTTTAGGCACTGGAAGGCAGCTTTAAGGTCTCCCTGGAGCTTTCTCTTCTCCAAGACAAAAAACACCAGTTCTCTCTGCTTCTTTTCATGGGAGACATCCTCCAGCCCTCTGATTTTCTTTGTGGCAGTTCTCTGGACTTGTTCCAGCAGGTCCACATTCTTATGAGAAGAGCTCAGTTCCCAGTGGGGTCTCACCAGAGCAGAGCAGAGGGGCAGCATCACTTCCCTCATGCTGCTGGCCATGCTGCTTTTGATGCAGCCCAGGATACGATTAACTTTCTGGGCTGCAAGTGCACGTAGCCTGGTCATGTCCAGCTTTTCATCCACCATTACCCTCAAATTCCTCTTGGCAGGGCTGTTCTCGAGCCCTTCATCCCCCAGCCTGTATTGGTACCAAGGGTTCCCCCAAAAGCATAGGCAAAATGTGGCAAGAGCAGGAGAAGGGAAAATCACTAAAATTGTGGGGAAAAAAGAATCCCTATAAAGAGTGAGGGAAGGCACAAGATTTACTTTCACTTCAGGTGAAAATAGCAGGTTTGTTTGGATTTTGCTACTTGTTTTGTTTCATGTTTCACCCTAGGAGTTTTGTCTGCACTCTTAATTGTGTGCAAGTCTCCAGGCTACAGTTCTCTACCCCAATTCCAGGAACCAAGTTTTCAAGTGAAAGTAAACTTTTAAGTACAGTTAAAGCAAAATTTGCCACCCACTGCAGCCGCTATTGGCATAGCTAAATAAACACGCTTTGTCCGTGGTATGGCTAACATTGAAATGGATGAAAAAAAAAATCCTATTCACTTGATTATGCAACTGGATTCTCTTGGAGTAGCTTCAAAAAGCCCTTTAATGAGAAGTCTATAACAGTTGAACAAAGTAAGCATTTCCACTGGTGGGAAAATGAGTGTGGGCAATTCTGCATTTGACCCCTCAACAAGAGACAGAATGACAATCCACAGCATCAGGCTCATAAGGATTCAGCACGGGGAAACAGCGAGCCATGCCACCTCTGCACTCCTCGGGAACAAGGCATGACTTCATTGATAGCACCAGAAAGAGTCGAGCACAGTAGCAAAATGACAATGAATGGATTTTGTTCAGTTCCAGGAACGCATTGCCAGCACTAGAATGATCATCACTGAGGACTAACATTGCATGAAAGTTTTAAAGGGAGTTTGAGGGGAAGAAAGAATGAGAAAGAGTTTCCCGGGTAGGCAGACAACAGCTATTCCTACTGCATCTCTGTATAAACAAGCCAAAGTTGGTAGTGAAGAAACTAAAAAGAAGAACACTACATTTCTGTCTGTTTGAGTTTAAAAGCTGTATTGCTTGGTCTCCAAGCAGTGCAACAGATGCCTTGGTATCTGTCTCTGCTACCTAACACAAGCAATTAAATGTCATTTGAATCAGAAAGGCTGTCCAAAGGGCAAGCTTTCAAACATACACGTTTTTTAAAAGCCTGTCTATACACTGTCATTATATCAGATAACGGGCAGACATAAATTTAAAACTCTATTGTATTGCTACAATGCTTTCTGTGGGCATTTTTCCGAAATCCAAAAGCCAGTCTTCAGTTCAGCTCAGTCATTTTGACATCATTCTTCTCTTTAGAAAGTGCCTCTGTGTTTCAAAGGTGAGTGTCTCAAAATGCGAAGCCATCCTGAGGACAAAATGACTGAAAATATCTTTTACCCTAGCAAACCTCAACAGGATTTTGATTTTGTGAAAGGTGCTAGTACATCCACAGCACAGGGGTAGCAGAGCCATTTTCTCATGGCACCATGCTCTCCAAGGAAAGGACTTAGATGGGATACCTGTGAGCATGATTTAGTATCCATTTAAAATAAAAAAATTATACCAGTTATTATGATGTCAATCCTCTTGAAAAATGGATACAGAATGTTGAGTTTAGGAACACTGAATTTTGGTATGGGTATTGGGCAGGACTGCTTTTAGAGTGCCAGCTCCTCAGTCCCATAGCACTGACTGAAGCATCAATCACCTCAAAAGCACAGACTCAAACTTTAAAGAGAAACTACTTAAAAGAGGAAAAAGCCATCAGTCCCAACTCCACCCCCCCCCCCCCCCACCCCATGCTGTGTTTGCTTTATCTGGAGCTGCAAAAATGCCATCCTTGGTACTGACATCCTTGTGCTAAGTGATGCGTGGCTTGAAACTCGGTCCGTGACCTCGTGCATGTCCACACATTTGGCCGGGGCTCTGCAGGCAGCAGATCCCTTTGCAAGGGGTCGGGGGTCACCAAGCCGTGCGCCCTCTTTGCGAAATTAAGGTTTTCCCTCTTCCTGGTATCAGCAGTCTAACAATAAACCTGAACGTGCCTGGGAATTTCAGAAGGTTGTGGGATGCTGAGAAAGCACACTTAGTTTCCTTTGCCACATCCAACCTGTCAGAAGAATTCCCCAAGGGGAAAATAACATCGTGGTGGCGTAGTTCAACATCAGGAAGCGCAATGCTCTTGGCATTAACCCCGTCGGTCACAGCGGCAGGCACAGAGAGCTCCCTCGCAGCAACCTGGGAGCGCACCAGCAGTGTGATGTGTTCCATACGGGCCCTGGCTAACGCTGCTCTCCCTGTCTCTCCCGCAGCATACAGCGCCGGCTGTCCTTGCAGCTGCCCATCCTTCACCACGCCTACCTGCCGTCCATAGGAGGAGTCGATGCCAGCTGTGCCAGCCCGTGCGTAAGCCCCAGTGCCAGTCCTCGGCACAGACACGTGCCACCCTCCTTCCGAGTAATGGTTTCAGGGCTGTAGGAGAGGGAGATCAGTGCTTCCTGAACTGCTTTTAAGTACTCAATGACTGGACTAAACATCTGACCTAGAACTCTGCTACAAACATGTAACATGGGCTCTTAATGCAGAGGAACTTCTGCTGAGGCCCTCGTCACAGGAGTGCCCACGTAACTCGTGTGAAAAAGCAAAGGAGGACACAAAGGAGTTTGATCTGTAGCCTTATTCATGGAGTTTTTATTTCTTCACCTAGAAGTCACTGAAAAATGTTTCTTCCAAAATTTCTACTAGCAACAAGGAGGCTGGGATATACGGATCTTGCAAAAAAGACACTAGGAAAAAAAAACAAACAAACACTCAAATGTCACTGAGCTTTATGTGGCTGCTGAGAACATGCAACTCTATACTGTATCCATGTAAGGAAAATGCAGTGGTTGAGCTATACCATGTTGGAATAGATACACTCATTTTTACAAGAGTTGTGTTAAATCGCTGGAAACATTCTGCACTGGTTAGTCTTGCTTTTTTTCATTTCAGGGACGATGTTTAGTAGGAAAGAAGAATTGTGAGAAATGATTCCTCGGGTGTCATTGAGACTCTGCGGTGCTGTGAGCAGGGTCACCTTTACCTTGCAGCTGTATGTGTAACCCAAGCAGAGCCTGAAGCTCCAGCTCTGAGTTGCCACCAGCTGGAGAGCTGCTGGTCGCAAGCAGAGCACTTCACCCTTCTCCAGGGGCAATGGTTGTGACTGCTGACCATCTGCAGCTTCATTTTTAGCAAAGTTTCTGCACCTATTTCAGAATAAACACCACCAACCATAACACACTAAACTGTCTGAAAAAGTCCTAGGGCTGATAACTCAGGACACTAAGGACAGATGGGTAGTAAAGTCTTAATGCCACAGGATGAATTGTTTTTCCTAGTTTGTTTGAATTGTGTCACACATAATTACAATAAAATTAATTTAGTGGACTTGGGGGGGAGGGATTAGGGCACAGCACTTTGCTGCTGCGGGCAAAGCCTGCAGGGCACGTAGATGTGAATATACACAATGTTTGCTTCGTACCTGCGTACGTGTGACAGTTGTAGTGGATAATAGAGAGGACAAATCAAATTTGCCAATAGAATATTTTATCTGAATCCTGAAAGGAATGTGAAAAAACAATGGATTTTATACTTTAGCTCCTTTCCCTGAACCAAAGTAATTAGGAGGAACGATAGTGGTGTACCGTCTGGACCAGCTCTGGAGCCAAACCCTCAGGCACATGTGAGACACACACACAGCTTCTTTTTTTAAGGAACTGGAAATGTGTCCTCTCACTGCCAGGGCTGTTTGCTAAAAGTAGGGGGAAAAAAAACACATGAAGCACCCACTAGGCTCTCAGTTTTCTTTGATCAACACCTGTGCCCCTCAGACCAAACCTCTGGAATGACATTCATACAAAGGTTTACAAATCAGCAATGACTGCAGCACAGCTGAAGGGGTTCATTAGCTGAGGGAATTAACTGCAGCTTTGACAAGCTAGCATAAATCTCCATTAAAAATAAATCACACCTCATAGTGGCCAAAACCAACATGAATATGTATCTGAATCTTGCAATCAGGAGCATCACAAAATATTTCACTTGGCACATACAGTAAGAGAGGTTATGGAAATATCTGTAGCTTTTAGAACAAAAAACCATGTAAGTATAAACACAGATAAACTAGAACTCATTACTCTGTTTAAGCACTAAACACTGATGTCGTCACTCAATGTGTGTTGACAGTATTCTCTTGCTTTATTAATATCATCAGGGCCTGGTTTATTTTAAAAGGAATGTTAATTTTTAAAAAGAGAAAATTAAAATATTGTATATAATGTATACACAAAGATCTCTGTAGAAATATTATTCCAACTTAGCAGGAAAAAAAATAATTCAGAAGTATCGGACCATTGGAGGTGAGTGTGTGTGTGTGTGTGTGTCTGTAACTTCGTGAATACTGACTGTGTGACGTTTATTAGGTTTAAACCATGCAGTACATTCTTTGTCTCAATGATACTGTAGTTTCTCCCATAACATTTTTTTTACTTTACTGCAGATAACAAGACCAACCAAGTGAATATAGCTATTTAATGTTTCTGTTCTTTTATACTGCAGCAAAAATGTACTGTAAATTTATGAAGAGGCTGTGCCCCAATGGCATTTTCCAATGATGTTAGTGCACAAATGCTTTAAACTAGACTGGAACTGCCAGAAGAAAATGTAAATGAAGAATTTCTTGTATAACCTTATACTGCATGAGATCAATTTTTAATAAATTGTTGCAAATCTGTTTTTATGAATAAAATACATAAAACTTAGCTTTTTGCACTCAATGCCCTCTTCCCCCACTGCAAAATCATTTTTAATGAGTGTGTGTATATATATAAAACTAGGTATATCTATAAAAGCCTCCTCAGAGAAAGAATAATCCTATTACAACCCCACATTTTAATAAAAATGTAATATGTAATAAAAATACACATCCTAGTAGTTGAACAGTTTGCATTTGGCGATAAAAGATAGAAGAGCCTCTGCCCTGGAATACAATTACTGCAGTACCCAAGAGTGAAGTCTAAGACCTTTTTCAAATGGGAGACTAATCAAAACATGTACTGAACATTTATATCCAAACCACACTTAGCCCACACACTGTTCTCTCTTGCCCCACAGTGAATGTGAATTCAGAAGAAGAAGCAATATTTTACTATTTCACATAAGTCATTGAAATTGAGCCAACCTTCCAGCTCAGTAGTAAAATCTCTGCATTGACAAATGAGAAGTTTCTGAGAATAAACACCAATTGCTTCATGAAGGCAAACACTGAGCCTCTCCGTCCAGTTTTGTGCATGTGGTGGGGTTTGTGTCTTAAAGCAGGTTCTTCTGCATGGCACAACAGGAGGAGGGTGGGAATGTAGGGCAATGAGACAGTGAGAGGAAAGAGCATTCTGAGTTGTTTGCTTTTCAACAGGGGAGCATCCTTGAGCCAGCACAAAATGTCATAAAGCCCGAGATGTGAGAATTAGAACCACCACAAATGGTTTTCCAGCAGATTTCTGGCAGCTTAGGAGTCCCTCCGAACATATGCAAAAAGAGAAAATGCCAGTGAGGAGTTAACAGTGTGGATCGTGGCTCTCAGTGCAGAATACCAGATGGCAGGAGAAACTCAAACAGATACATCAAAGCTCATTCAAGAAAGGAAAAAAAGTACAGAACAACTTCAATGTGAAACCTATATTCGACCAGAAATTGTGGGAAGAGCTGAAGAACTTAGAATTGCTCATGAATAACAGGAAACCAGAACAAAGCGAAATATTACTTTAAAGGGTCATTAAAAAAAAAAAAAAAAAGAGAGAGAGATGTCAGGGGAGCAACTTTACTTGAACCATTGAGTTTCCACAGGCACAACAAATATGCTTCCTATACAATCATAAAGTTGCTATTGAATTCATGGAAGATTGCTAATCTTGCTGCACTATTTTCAAATAAATAAAATCAAGGAAGGTAATGAAAGAGAATTTTTCTCTTTTTTTTTTTTTTTTTTTTTTTTTTGTTGATATATAATACTATTCCTTAAAGGTTGATAGTCAAATCTTTTCTGATCTTTTCAGAACTTGTTTGTTCATTACAAGTCAGCACAGCGTGCCTCTTCTCCCCGAGACCAGATTAGTGTTTCTGCTGATCTCTGGTCAGGATTGTTTAGGTGCTGGAAGCCAGCCCAGCAAGGCTTGTCCCAGCACTTCCACAGAACCCTACGGATATCAGCAGAGCTTTACTGTGCTCTCAAACCACAGTCCAAAGGATGGGCTGGTTTGCCAGTTCAGCAAGCTGACTCTCCCTGTCACTGACTTGTTTAATAGGGATTTTCTGCTCACTGTCTGAGAAGACTGACAGATTTATTACAATGGTTTAAGCATCATGATTTTTATCGGAGTTCAGTTCTCAGTTACTGACTGCCATCTCTTGACATAGTGAACAGTACTTGCAGCCATTACTTTAATATGTGTGAATATTATTCATGAGTGCACTTTCAAGAGCACTCTGCCTCTTGAGTCAGTCGGGGCTCTGAGAGCACTACTGTGCACGTCACTTCTCACTCAAGGACGTTGCAGAGGATCAATAGAGGGTCTATAGATGCATTGGAAGAGGTGGGGAAGGGAGAGACGAAGCTGCTGGCAAGGGTGACCCTGGGTGGCAGTACCACCACGTCAGTGCTGCCACAGACAACCTGCAGACATTTTGAGCCACCAGCTTTGCAAACTGCAGCTGGTTTAAGCTGCATGCCTCGATGATGAAGTGCTGAAGTAGGCCAGATGAAGGGAAAGAGGGAAGGACATGTGGGAGGAGAAAGGTGGAAGAGGCATCTCCAAACTCTGAGAAAGTCCTTCACTGCCCCGAAGACAGTTGCTGCTACTTTCTTTTTTTGATTGATGCCCATCAAAGCTAAGCAACACAAGGATTTAAACAAATTACTGAACTTTAGAGGCTAAAGTCAGTAAAGGTCAAATAGATCTGAGGACAGGAGCTGTAGGTACCAGCAGCAAGCAGCCTCTGGGCTGGCTCACTAACAGAAGGGAGCATAGCAAAAAGGAGCTCACTTGACCTTGAGCTTCAGGAGAAAGGATACCTCCATGAGTCAGTAAACTCAGGCTTTGACCAGAACTGATCCTGTGCCCACATGCAATGGGTGCCACATAAGCTGAGAAAAGTATCAATTACATTTACAACCCACAGCTGCAAACACCTCAGGGACCACATCACCCACCTAACCACCTACCTACCGCTGCCCTCAGCAATGTGGGATGCCTGCTTGAGCAGGGGAGCTGCCACTAGTAGCAAATCATCCCACAGCTCTGAAGCTGCCCATTCTGGCAAGCCAAATTGACTAGAAAATAGGGGGCAGGTATGGAGCACAGAGTGTGTATATGTGTGTGTTGCAGAGAGCACTGGCAGGACACGGAGAAAGTATAAGCAGCTCAGCATTAATGGCCTGGAAAGCACCATGAGCATCAAGGCAGAGACACCCATGCTACCTCCTCCTTTGGGAATTTGTCAAGCATTTAAAAGCAAGAATCATTCCAAACACATAAACACACAAGTCACCCCCAGCTCAGAATTAATTCTCCTCAGCCCTGGCCTACTCTGCCACAAAATCCTGAGCCTTTGCAGCTGAACATTCCCCATTTGAAAGGAAAATGGAGCACAATGCAGAAATAAAAAACTGGAAAAGAGCAGGCAAGAAAACATGCACGTGGCTTTGTCTTCATAAAGTGCTCTGCTGTAGTTACCCTCCTCTGCCGTGTCTAAGGATACTTCAGTACCCCCAAACACCAGGGACACCTCCCAGCAGACAGAGGGATGGATACACCTCTTCTACAAGAGGGAGGAACCTCACATCCTCACCAAAAGCTAGCTGACAAAACGAACTCCCCATGATTAAGCAGGCTATCAACTGGTGATACAAACCAGCATGAGCTCTGTAAGAGCAAAGACAGAGCACAAAGATCCCTCTTTGGGAAACATTGTGTTCCTTTTACTTTGACACATCATGTACAACACACCACGAGGACAGACCTTACTATTCCAGAGAACAAAACCGTTCCTCCAACCTGAGAAACCCTTCATTTTTACCCCTACTAGGCCTGTGTCTGAAGCAGAGTGAAACAGACAAAACAGTACAGGTGAAAGTCATCTCTCGAGCAGTTCAGGAGATAAAGGCAATATCTCCTGAAAAGGTGCTAGGACGACCTGCCTGAGTGCGAGGGTCATCTGCAGATAGAGGTGCCGCTGAAAAACCTGCTGAGAAGAGCAAATTGCTGAGCATGGATCAGCTTCTCCTCAAGAAAGGTAAAAGAAAGAAATGTGTTAGTTGCTTATCTGAAAGGCATTCACATTTCAAATACATTGACTCTCCTTGTGATGGATGAGTGGTGGGTGAAGGACACTAATAACAAGGGGAGCAAGGACAGTAACTTCACTCTGGGGTTGCAGAGGGAGGGAGACGAGATAAGGGTTAAATGTTTAGGTTAAAAATTCCATAAGCCCCACAACTCATCCTGACTCAACACTGGAAAGAAATCCTCTTCAGTTTGCCTTGGCTCATGCTTATGTCACTGGAAGACACTATTTGAGAAAAGCAAAAGAGTTAATGGGACAAAAAGAGAAAAATACCAAAACAACCAATACGCACGTACAAGAAGGTGGCTTGAGAGTCATAAAGATGAAAATGAACAAGGAATTCAGCTGTAATCACTTCCAAGGAAGAGACATCAATGTCAGCATCAGATACAAGCACCCCTAGCAAAAGATAGTAGTCACTGTCATCCCAGAAAGCTGGCTGTACAAATAAAGCTGTTAAAATTGTCAGAAACTAAGCCAACACCGTCACTAACTGCCTCTGTGTTGCTAGTAACTAAAATGGGAGCAACTTTCCTCCAAATTTTGACCTCAGATTCTAGTAGGCTCAAAGTTTGAAATTCAGTTCAGTACCTCAGTATCCGAGGCTGTTTCCAGGCTTTCATTATTACTGAAAGGCTGCAGGAGTGTGAAGCTTGCAAACTACCAATCCTTATGAAAATTTTACACACGCTGGTTTTACAGACAAAGAAGCAGTTTTTTTAACCAGACTGCCTTAGTCAGGGAGTGGGGAAAGGGCAAATTTCATTATTTTTCCTACGTACACATAGTTTATTGTTTTCAGAGGCCTCCACAGAATTTTCCTTTGAGATGATGAACTCTCCAAGCTGAAAGTACAGCTGAACATCTGTCATACTGCTGTGTGATAAAGAATATTTCTCTTATAAGTGTCCCCACTATTTGAGAACCTTTCAGTCTTTTCTCTCCCAAAATATTCTATATTTTCTGCTTTGTTTTAATTTTAAAATAAAAGAATCTATTTACCTAAGAATTAACTGACATTTGAACTTAAATAAGCAATTTATTATGAGAGCGAAGCTCAGCTAAGTGGAAAAAATGCATGAGTTGTTCCAGCATAATCCGTGCAAACAAATAAGAACAGCACTTGCTACAGCTCAAAACTTTCAGGCATATCTCACTGACATAAATGAAAATAATTTCAAAACAAAATCAAGTAAATACATCCCAGATTTAATGGACCATTGAGTTAGAGGACAGCTTTCAGTTATCTTGGAGCAGCTGATTTGGGTTGCCACAACCTGGGATCCAGCCTGCCTGCTCCACCCACTGGGGCCCGTTTGCTCGCTGCTAATTAAAGCCGCCTTCATCTCCGCAAAAGCTGCCGTGTAACTTTTTGAAGGTGAAGAATTAGCTTTGAAATTCAGGCTTGCACATGGGAGTTTTCCACAAACCTTTTATTGCCTTGTGTTAACCTGCCCTCCCGTCCATCCCATTTGGCTCTATACGATACTGTCATTTTGTATAAAACTGCTCCTATTAGGGACAAGAAAAATTTTAATGAGGATGGAAAGACATATAAAGACATTCATCTAATTGGTCTGTAGCACAGCATTTCAGCAGTAGGAGTGACAAACTGATGAACCCAAAGGCATCTCAAACTACTTGAAAGGAGTTTGCAGCAAGGTGAGGGTCAGCCTCCTTTCCCAGGCAACCAGTGACAGGACAAGATGACAGAGCCTCAAGCTGTGCCAGGGAAGGTTCAGGTTGGACATCAGGAAGAATTTCTTCATGGAAAGGGTTGTTAAGCATTGGAGCAGACTGCCCAGGGAGGTGGTGGAATCACCATCCCTGGAGGTGTTCAAGGCAAGACTGGACATGGCACTCAGTGCCACGGTCTAGTTGACACGGTGGTGTTCAGTCAAATGTTGGACTCAATAATCTCAGAGGTCTTCTCCAACCTAAATGTTTCTGTGATCTCCCCTCACTGAGCAGCAAGTTACTTGTTTTGCCATGGGACAGAAGCAGTTGTGTCAGCTGCCCATCCATTCTTCTCAAAAGTTTGCTTTGAATTTTTATGCTAATCTTATCCCATGGCAGGAAGACTAACTAGTCCTCTCTTCTTCCAGACTTTAGCAAAGTCTCCTGACTGAGTCTTTTCAAAACTACCAAGAAGGTGAAAACTCTCCTTCATCCTCCTGGACCTGCCTGACTCTGCTCCAGCACCCCATGCTCCTGCAGGCAGAGGAGCTGGGACATTCAGCAGCCAGACAGACCTGCTGCAAACCACATTTCTCTGCAGTGCTACATCCAGGAAGGCTGCACAATTTCACACTTCATCTTTATTTTCCTTTTTTTTTCCTTTTCATCTACTTTACCATCTTAACTCCACGTGCCATTTCCATTGTTCTTTGTGCAATTGTTACTGGTGCTGGAACATCTGAGATGTTCAAATCTTTCTGAAAAGGCTGTCAGTCCTTACTTGAGAAATCATGAGAAGCAAACACTTCAGGAGACCCAAATGTGATAAAAATAATTTCAAGAATCAAAAAGTGACTATTTTAATGCAGCCTTCTTTCAAATAAGCTCTATTTTTCTCCCAGTGTATGTCAGCAATCATCAACCATTATCGTCTTCTACAATGAAAAACGTGCACACCCAGCTCTGTTTCAGGCTTCACAGGCATGCCTGCATTTCTTTTCATACCCCTAGTTTTTTGCCTTTTTTTTTTTTTTATGTTGCTGATTTATTGTTTGTTTGTTTTCAAGCAAGACAGAAATAAAATTAACTTTCCCATATGGAGAACACCAACCACAGAGCACTCGTGTCTGTGCAGAACAAATGCTCAAGAATAAGCTGCTTCTCCTCATCCAGCATGCAGAGTGCATATCCCAGGCTGTGCGGGTAGAAGCTTAGAGCTTCAGTCAGATGAAAGATAATAAAATGAGCTTGGGCCTCATTAACTTACCCTGTTGATGTGAATAGTAACATAGATTAAAATCCAAGCTCCAAAAAGAAAACACAGTCCCAGCTCTCATCACAGGCAAACTGCAAGCAATAATAACTTCCTTGAATTAATTTACTTCATCATACTCTAAAGCTACAGTAAGACACTCCACATAAAGGCCTTCTTCACATGGTTTTGGAAGTTTTGTAGCCAAGTGCAATTTCAAGAATTAAATCTCTGGTTATGCACTTTGTTTATGGATTTGATGAATACCCTGCTGCTCTGGCTGCATATAGAGAAAGAGTCTAGGAAGGCATTTTTCTTTCTTTCAGGACCTAGTTCAGCTTGGTATGCACAAAAACTTTTATGAACATATCAGAATTTAGACAACCTTGCCCAAATTAATTTAATGGGGTGTATTCAAAATGATGAAAAGATGTTTCTCATTAATTTCTCTCTCTTCTGGAATAATGTTTTCCTTTTACTGATGCTCAGTTCTTTTACTCTGTTCTAAATAGATGTTATATTACCTTCATTACGGTTACATTATTGGTACTACACTAGTTATGCAAATAAGGACTCTTCATCTTATTTTTCCCCTCTGCTATTCCTACTGGGAATCTGTGTTTACAGTGTAGTCTTTGTACTTACATAAGAATACCTAAGGTGGAGAGAAGAAAGGAACTGCCGGGTTTTTTACTTACGCTACAAACTTCATGCTTATCATGGAAGTTAAAAAATGTGTTCAACAACTTAACAAAGGGAAAGACATTTATGGAGAACACTCATTCCTCCTAAAGTTCTGTCCAGTCTTGAACTGTCCCTTAGGAAAGCATCACCGTCTCCCTGGGGTAAGAAGTTCGATGCATTAAGAGGTCATCAGCAATCCTCGTTCGAAATCTTTAGGCCATCTTTTAGCTTTGTTAATCCCAGTCTCCGGCTTATTATTTAAAAAGTGCTTTCCTCAAAATCCACTGCCTCATTTGACTCCCATCATGAGATTCATCTGCTACACCACATGAGACTGCTCTGTTCTTTCCTGACATAGCTGACATGGAAAGACACTGAAGTTGAGTTTACCCTCAGATTCCCCATGCTGAATGGATGGACTCCCTCGGCCAAGGGGATTTTATTCATCATGGAACCTACCCCACTCTTTAGGACACATCTGCCTATTTGTTCATCAACATTCAGGGTTGTAAGCTGTCCCTTGTTGTGATCTTAAGATAGGTATCTGTTCCTGCCTCTGTGACAGAGACACTTCCTGCCAGTAGCTTGTACACCCCTGTAAGACAGCATTAACCCAGCAGAAGGGTAGAGCAGCAGATCATACACCTTTCAGGAATGTGTTTACTTAATTGGCAAAGATTTATTTGGATTTTTGTGGCATATCAAGCTACATGCTGCTTTATGCACTGTAGTTTTCTTTATATCTAATACGCAGATCACTGCCTTAGCTTACAATGGATACCTCTGCTGATGACTGCCCTCTGCCACATCTTCTTTCTGACAGTGTTCCCGATGCAATTGCTGTGGGCAGAGCTGCACCTCCCCAAATACAGGCCTTTCTGCATAAAAAACATCCCACAATCTGCTAAATTGCTTTTGCACCTGTCAGGCAGTCATTTGGCTACCCATAAATTACATTATTCCTTCTTGCTCTACCTAGCATCCTCCTCATGTTTCTTTAGTTCTCTTGATGAGAGCTTCTGCCTTCAAACACTAAAAAGTCTCTTCTGCTTTTCTCTAACTACTCAATTTCATCTTTTTGGGTTTCTTTGGTGGCCAAACCTGCTACTCACAACTGCCAAGTGCATCAGGCCGCCTAATAGTTAGCTAGATTACTGACTGAGTCCTTCTTTCACAGGCGAAATGGAAAGAATGAAAACCAAGAGCAAAACCTCTGTCAAAGAAGATGTAAGCCAGTAGATCAGTGTTGTTTTTGCTACATGGGCCGTGTTATCCACATCTTCTGAGTGATGAGTCTGCTGTCAGGACTTACTGGGTTGTGGTTTGGCATCTCTGAGCTTGGTTTGGCTACGGCTGCAGAATCACTAAACAGTTGGGATCAGCTGCTTAACTTGTTCTTTTCTTTAGCCTGAAGCTGACAGGTTCCAGTGTATATGGTAAAGGACCAAGAAAACACAGGGATTGTTGAGAAACTACTCTTGATATCTGGCCAACAAGAAAGACTGGCCAAACAGACTAGGAAGGCACAAAGATAACCTCCCCAAGCCAAGCCCAGGCTAGAGGAAGGGAACCCACTTCTACAACTGGGAGGAAGGGAGTCCACTCCCACTTCTGAACTCCTCCTGGGGAAGAATTTGAGTGATCAACAGCTCACCTCAAACACTTTCCTCTAAAGGAAATCCACTGCTCTTGACCTTCACAGCTCAGAAGAGCACAGGTAAAGTGTGTGCAAAACCCCACGTAAGTTCCATGAGGTCTAATGCAAAGAAAGGAAAAGTGCAATTTTTTCATCTGAAGTCATTCAATCATTTGGAATATCATGTGTCTGATGGTCTTCTCCCCTCCCCCAGAATTATCACAAGAGGGCGAGAGCATGGACTACACTAATTCATGTGAGATGCAAGGTAATTTCTGTGCAAAGCCTTCATCCTGAGAGTTATACAAACTCAATGATTCAATGCTCCCTGAAGCCACCATAGAAAAGGCTGACAATGAGAAGTGCTTTCCTACTCCTACCTCAGCACTGACCATTATTTTCCACCATTATATTTACACCACTTCATCTTGGGTTTACTCTAGTGAAACAAGTTCATCTTGTCTATAAAGAAGAGCAGGCTGTTGCCTTATTATGACCATTTTTAATCAACATTCTAGACATGAGCAAGTATCTGGAAACCAAAATGTAAAAAAAAGAGAACTAGGAATACATGAAGGAAGAAGAATGGTTTTCCCACTCTTTCTCCTTGAGAGAAAGTATTTTTTACATGTGGTTTTTAGATCAACCTGAGCAACTTCTCAAAAAATGTAGAAACAAACAAACAAAAATAAGAAAACAAAACAGAAACAAAAAACCACGCACACACGCATTACCAAAAAAAAAAGTAACAGGGAGTTTTCCACCACTTGCCTACTCCTCCTCCCCCAGTGGTTGTGCTGGTCAAACTTGTTACTGGGCAAAACACATTACTAGCAGAGGGAGAAGACAATTCAGTATTGAATCATGGTTATTTCATATGGTTTCCCAGATGGAAAACCATAAATCAGGGTGAGGGTTTACTGCAAAACAAAACAGTCTGGAGAAGGGAGAAAACATATGCACGGATGCATATATTAAAAGCAGTTTGAGAAAATCAGTAAGGCATTTATAAAAAGACAGGCAATGAAGAAAAAGTTTCCACATTTTTTTCCAATCAAAACTTTGCATTAGAAGCCATTCTCTGGATGTATTGACAATTTGCGTACATATAAGTACATTGATTTTATACTGCAGAATTAAACCTCCCTGCTGCTGAACTGGTAACATTAAGGTCCTATGTGCAAAGTTAATATGGAATCATAGAATCACTAAGGCTGGAAAAGACCTGCAGGATCATCGAGTCCAACCTCTGAGTGACCACCACCATTTCAACTAAACCGTGGCACTAAGTGTCACATCCAGGCATTTCTTGAACACCTCCAGGGACTGTGACTCCACCACCTCCCTGGGCAGTCTGTTCCAATACTTAACAACCCCTTCTGTGGAGAAATTCTTCCTGATGTCCAACTTGAATCTCCCCTGGCACAAGTTGAGGCCATTTCCTCTTGTCCTGTCACTAGCCCCTTGGGAGAAGAGACCGACCCCCACCTTGCTACAACCTCCTTTTGGGGAGTTGTGGAGAGTGATAAGGTCTCCCCAGAGCCTCTTTATCTCCCGGCTACATAATCCCAGCTCCCTCAGCTGTTCCTTATAGGACTTTACTCTGCAGACCCTTTACCAGCTCTGTTACCCTTCTCTGGACCCACTCCAGTACCTCAATGTCCATCTTGTAGCGAGGGCCCAGAACTGGACACGGGATTTGAAGTGTGGCCTCAACTCTTGAGTACATGGGGAAAATCACTGCCCTATTCCTGCTGGCCACATTATTCCTGCTACAGGCCAGGACGCCATTGGCCTCCTTGCCCACCTGGCCACCCACTGCTTCAGGTTCAGCCGCTGTCAATCAGCATTCCCAAGTCCTTTTCCACTGGCAGCTTTCCAGCCACTCTGCCCCAGCCTGTAGCGCTGCCTGGGGTTGCTGTTACCCAAATGCAGGACCAGGCACTTCTCCCTGCTGAACTGATGCTCGCTCGAGGTGGCCCGGATCGGGGGCGTNTCTCCCCAGAGCCTCTTTATCTCCCGGCTACATAATCCCAGCTCCCTCAGCTGCTCCTTATCGGACTTTACCCTGCAGACCCTTTACCAGCTCTGTTAC